>CM022768.1:2589596-2644596 GCA_012411365.1 Ameiurus melas
GCCAACGAGGAAAAGGACCGTCTGAGCTGTTATCAGCGACAGGTCCAACATCCAGCGTCTGTCCTGGTATGGGAGTGTGTCAGTGCCCATGGTATGGGGCATGTCAGTGTCTATGGCATGGGTAACTCACACATCTGTGAGGGCAGCATTATTGCAGAAAGATATGTACACATTTTGGAGCAACATACGCTGCCATCCAGAGCAGGACAACGCCAAAACACATCGTACCAGGATTACAAGCGCATGATTGCGTAAGCAGAGAATGCGGGTGCTAGCATGTCCTGTCTGCAGTCCTGACCTGTTTACGATTGAGAACGTGTGGCGCATCATGAAGCGCAAAATAAGGCAAAACAAAGGCGACGATCACTTGCGCAGCTGAAGAAATTTATAACGGATGAATGGGGGAAAACAGTTGACTGTCCCCACTTTTTTTGGAGTGTTTTGCAGTCATCACATTTGAAATGAGTGCATATTTTCAAAAATACATTACATCACAAAGTAAAACATCAAATAATGTTGAAATTTCGTTTTTTTTTTTGTTGTTTGTTTGTTTTTTGCATTTTCAATACCGTCCCAACTTTTTCGGAATCGTGGTTGTAAATAGCATCACGGCTGTGATCTGGTCCCAGGCACGAGCCGGGGAAGAGTTAATCATTGTAGTACGCAACCTCGAGTGTTTTAATGATCCAATCAGTCAATCATGTGGCAGTAGAGCAAGGAATACAATCATGCAGACACGGGTCAAGTTCTTTACATCAAACATCAGACTGAGGGGAAGATATTCAGATCACTGAGGCATGGCGCATGGTTGTTGGCGTGCACGTCACAAGCTGCCGATGTCCTGGGATATTCATACACAACAGTCTCTAGAGTTTACACAGAATGGTGCAAAAAAGCCTCCACTGAGAGGAAGTTTTGTGGGTGGAGACACCTTGCTGATGGGCGAGGTCAAGACAGGAAGGCTAGGAGCTGACAGGAAGGCTATGGTCATTTAAATGACCAATCTCTACAACCGTGGTGAGCAGAAAAGCATCTCAGAACGCAGGAAACTGAAGATTCAAAGACAGTTGTCATCGCTCCCCGACAGAGGAAAAGCCGGCTGTTATAAATAACTCTCATTCATCTGAGGAATGCAAGATTGTCTTCCCGAGAATGTGTAAGAAAACTTACTTTTAACTGACTTTGCCGTATCTTTGTTTACGGAAATGCAATAATCACAAATACAGTAGGAACAAGGTAATAGAAGTCAAAACTGCGCAGCACGTCAGTTGTTTGTTTACCTCGGCTCCGTCACTGCTGACTCTTCGTGCTCGAGCTCTGCTGATCGTGCATTGCTGTTGTGTCCCCAACTGACTGAAAGTGCAGAGTTTCCTGTTGGCTTTAAAGCCATTTCGAATGACTAATGCTCTTATAAAAGCTGTGTTCAGTCCTTGACAATGTTTCGCACCATATTTCAATAGATGTGGATATGCTGAGGAAATAAAAACAGTGAATATCTCCCATTTATTCATATAAAATGTGAATTCAAGCAAAACCAGTGACAGTGGAGCGACTGATTTAGGAAAGCTCAGGTAAAAGCTAGTGTTAGTTTAGAGTTTATGCGTGTGTGTGTGTGTGTTATACTTAAACCCAACTCAACCCAAGAATGATGAATCCTTAAGGTGATAATTACCCCCAAGTGTAATTGTTTTTTTGTTTTTTGTAATCAACACCTCGTGTTTTCTGTCCAGTCACCTTCTTTCACCGCATTAGTTCATGCTTCTAATATCTACAATATGACCACAGTGCAATTCTCAAATGTGATTTTGTCAGAATCAGATTGGTCACCATCAGAGACACAGGTTTTTGAACTGAGTACTGATGAAAAGTCAGAAGGTCCCTCTCCTCTTTAGTCCTCTTTAGTTTAGAGGACGCGGCGTCCGCGGTTTCCAAAAAGAATTTCACGTTTCGATTCGTCTGACCACAGAACACTTCTCCACGTCGCCTCGGTCCATTTTAAATGAGCTTTGGCTGAGAAGACGGCGGCGTTTCTGGATCGTGTTCACGTATGGCTTCTTTTTTACATGATCGAGCTTTAACCAGTGTTTGTGGATGGCTCGGAGAACTGTGTTCACAGACAACGAGTTCTGGAGGTGTTTCTGATCCCATGCAGTGATTTCCATTACAGAATCAGACCTGTTTTTAATGCAGTGCCGCCTGAGAGTCCGAAGATCACGGGCATACAGTACTGATTTTCACCCTCGTCCCTTATGCACAGAGACTTCTCCAGATTCTCAGAATCTTTTGATGAGGTTATGTACTGTAGATGATGAGATATTCACAATAAAGTCTCCGCAATTTTACACTGAGGAACATTATTCTGAAATCGTTCCACAAATTGTAGACGCAGTTTTTCACAGATTGGTGAACCTCTCGCCCATCTTTACTTCTGAAAGACTCCGCCTCTCTGAGATCCTCTTTTTATCCGTAATCATCCTACTGACCTGTTCCCAATTAACCTCCAGCTGTTTCTATTAACTAACACTTACTTTTCCAGCCTTTTGTTGCCCCCCGTCCCAACTTTTTTGAGATGTGTGGCAGCCATCAAAATTCAAAATTAAATAATTTTTTCCCCCTTAAAATGGTACATTTCCTCAGTTTAAACGTTTGGAATGTTTTCTATGTTCTGTTGTGATTAACATCTGGGCTTACGAGATATGGAAACGATTGCCCTGTGTTTTTATTTACATTTTACACGACGTCCCAACTTTTTTGGGAATCGGGGTTGTAAATTCTCGTTAAAGACGCTTCTGGGGAAATTGCTTTGCCATGTCCGCTGATGACGTCCCTAAAACTACCGTCGTAGCCGTTTCGAACTAGGAAATGGAATTGTACAGTAGGTGGCGTACACAGACGAGCGGAGTGACACACTGAAACGTCCCACTGCAGTTATAGGAAACATGAGCACTCTGGGCGCTCGGCTCGACCAATCAAATGAGTGGACCGGAACTAACGGTTATATAACCTGTAATAAAATTTAAAAGCGAGCGTTTCTTGAGTAGCGTGCACTTCAAAATCGCTACAATTTACAAGATTTAATTGATGTCTTTTATGAACTGCTCGCACTTTTTGGTTGACGTAGCTTTCTTACTCAAACCATTACAGAATAGTCTGGAGCTCCTTCTCTTTTTTTTGGAGAGCAAGAGAGAGAGAGAATATGCTAAAGGGTTATGGATATCAATACTCAGGCTACATTTCCATGTGCTAGCGGAATTCAGAAGCCGTATCAGAAGTGTAAAAGATGGGACACCAGAGACACATTCATGGCTGCGAAAGAGCTACAGATAGCAGATTTCAGTAATGGAGACGATACGTCTGAGCTAAAAAAAAACGAGAAGTGAGACACGGAAGGTTGTAGATGGAGAAAAGAGGTGAGAGAGAGCGAGAGAGAGAGAGAGAGAGAGAGAGAGAGAGAGAGAGAGAGAGAGAGAGTGAAAAATACATACTGGGTCATGCAGACATTATACATGGGGAGAAGAAAAAAAAATGAAGGGTGAGTGTGAGAGATATGGCATTCGCACCGAGACGGATAAAGAGAAAAAAAAGAGACAGAGAGAGTGATGAGGACAAAGATACGGGCTGATGAGTGTTAGAGTGAGATGTACAATGAACAGAGAGAGAGAGAGAGAGAGAGAGATTAAATGTCTGAAAGCCTCCATCACTCTGCCATTGTCTGTGATGCAGAAACACAAGAGTGAGATAAGAGTGTATTAATTACCTCCTTGTGACAGAAGAGAATATCACTGTCACTCACTACTACACCCATAGCTTCAGCGACACCAAAGACTAGCATTACTCGTATTCATGATTAGCCTTAGATTTAGCCTTTCCCTTTAAGCTAGCTCTGTCCTCTTCACCTGAAAGTTCCCTTGAAAGAGCTTGAGTGATTCCATATGGCGTACACAAAACACGCTCGCGATCAGTTTGAGGTAGCGACATCCCATCCCCGAACAGCCCCAAGATGGTGAAGAGCGTCTGGCAACCTGCACAGACGTAGCGCTTTTCCAAACGAATAAACACCAGCTATGTGTTTGTGTTTATTAGCATGAGAATTCAGGAAGGTGTGCAGAAATAAACACACAGATGAGACATGTTAACCGCGAACAGACATCTACTTTTGAGCTAGACGGAAAGGGTGGGGTGGGGTGGGGTGGGGTTATTGAGGGTAAGGATAAACTCTGTAACGAGCATTTGATTGGATGAACAGAAGACTTGTACAAAATGGCATACCTATAATGATTATATGCATGCCTGGACGATCCACGACTGTGTTTATGTTCTGTGAGAGTTCTTCACGAGTCCCTTGTTTGTCCTGAGGAGTTAAACTGTCCACTCTTCTTCAGAAACGTCCTCCAGGCCCTTTTCCAGCATCTTCTGCATATTTAACGCCTTTTCCAACAGTTACTGTATGACGTTCAGATCCGTCTTTTTATCTCACACAACTGTTACAAAAGGTTCACCGATGCCCAAGAAGGCAACACGATGCATTAAGAGCCAGGGGATGTAAACTTTTAAACAGGACGATTAGTGCAAACGGTTATTATCTTGTTGAAAGGTTTTGATTGAGTACTGCCCTTCTGAAGCTACATAAGATGTTTCCCAGAACACCAAATAATAACAGTTTTACATTTCCCTGGGAAAGACGAATTATAAAATTCAAACCAGTATTATTTCAGAAACACAATTTTTTTGTATTTATCTCAGCATCGGAGCCCATTTCCAATCACCAAGCGATATCAATCTCAGACCTTTTTCTTTATTCTATTTTAATAGATTAGACTCTATTCGAATTTCACAAGTTTAGAGCTTCAGTCCAACTTTATCTTCTGTCCTACAAAAAAATAAAATAAATAAAAAATCCCCTACTGGTAATGCTTTCTCAGGACGAATGAACGACGTTCGGCGTTACAGCTGAATTAAAAAGAATGAAAGAAAAAAAAGAAGAGAGAGACAAACTGCGTGCAGTACTTCTAGAAGATGCAATGGCCCAAGAGCGTCTTTAATGCCTTTTGATTTAGAGACAACTTTTGCGTGATTCAGCTCCATGGGTGTTCTTTCCATTCGCGATACGGAGCGAGTTGAGCCGCCCATGATGATGGATTCGAGCTCCAAAAGTACACCACAGAGATGCTTCACACTCCATCAGTCTCTTGATGTCGTATTCGCTCCTCGGCTCTGCTGCGTTCCAACTTTCCTGCACAGTCGAGCAAAGTTTGGAAACGAACAGCTAGAGTCTTCTATAACAAAGTAATCGGATGATAATGATAAATTTACAGGAGGAAGAAGAAGAAAAAAAAAAAAAAGCAAAAGAAATAGGATTATATCTAAAGTGTTGATCCCAATCCTCTAGCTAACATTAAAGGGAAAGTCCACCCTGAAACACGTTAAATAGGTTTATATTAAAGGATTTATTATGTGTTTAACTGTCCTGGTGCTAATTTGGTGCTGGGATCTAACTGTCATTGCTAGCTCAGTTACAGTGATGTTGAATAGGAGAAAGAAGAACAATCCATGATCTCAGATGTAAAAGATAACCATGACGTTTCACTGTTAGCTCCTAAAACACCAAAAAGTTCAAGAGACTTTCAGCGTGGAACTAGAGGAGACATTGGTGCAAATGCTGAACTCACTCAGCTGTCCCAGAATGCAATGCAGCTATACAACGACAGAGAGTTGTCTCCACTAGTTAGCGATCTACGAGACAATGAGCGCGATGACGTTGATGACGGAATTGAGGTATATATGGGGCAGTGGTGGCTGGGCAGCGGCGGTTAATGCTCTGGGTTACTGATCAGATGGTCGGGGGTTCAGCACTGCCAAGCTGCCACTGTTGGGCCCTTGAGCGAGGCCCTTAACCCTCTCTGCTCGAGGGGCGCCGTATCATGGCTGACCCTGCACTCTGACTCCAACTTCCTGAGGTATGTGAAGAAAATAATTGCACAGTGCTCTGCTGGATATGTGACCAATAAAGACTCGTTATCATTATGATTATTAACATGAACGTTTGAGTAGACTGTACAGTAAAGTAGGTGAGAGAGTTGGACAGATTAAAGGATTAAAGCGCCGCTGCATCGCCCTCTTTAGGTAGTAATGAAACAATGGGCTAAATCTCACAGCATGTTGTGAAGAAGGTTTTCTAGGAGTTTAAGGATTGAAATTAATTTCCAGTCGGGTTCTCAAAGGAATTATAATAAGGATAAAGTCAACTTTGTAGTACTTCATACTTCGTATTTGATCGTTGTACAATATTTGTTGCCGTTGTTGATGTTTTGGAACTATATCTATATATATATATATATATATATATATATATATATATATATATATATATATATATCAAAATGTCAGGAGCAAAGTTTCAATTAAAATGAAATATTTTTAATATCTCATGACTGCATCTAGAGAACCATAAATGAGAGAACGAGAAGAAAGCAAAGAAATACAAAACTCAAGACAACGTGAGATGTGCAAAACGTAACTCAAACGTCAGTGCTGATTAGCGTGTCTCGCGTGGTGCGCAATGGCTGCTGGGATATGTAGTCCCGACTACATGAGACTCTCTAGTCAGTTTAGTTTGCACGTTTTATAAAGGAAATTGACATGGTATATCAGGAAACAAGCTTTTCACTAATATACAGTATAATATGATGTGATTGTGAAGTGGGCGGAGCTTCTTCTAAGTTGCTACGTTTCTGATCAAACATTGGTTGTAAGTGGACAAAAGCATAAATGCTGAACTAAACACTTTTCTGTTGTAATTTATGTCTTTCCACCCGTAGTGAACATGTAGCGACGTGCGTCACAGATACCTGTGGAAAAAAAAAAAATATATATATATATATATGTTAAGAATCTGTTACAGAAGACGATGTTCAGGTCATTTTGAGCTGAAATTAGGTGACATAAAAACGTCAATTACAAAATGATTGATGGCTGTCATGCTGAAGTAAAATGGGGTTGCTAATGTTCTACCATGCCCTCCATCTGTAATTTCCACTCACCCAACAACCCCTCCCCTCCCCCTCCCCTCCCTCCCCACCCTGGGGTTTATTGCCGATTTTAAAACGACCGTTCTAAGAGATTTTCTGGCGCAGCAGGACAAGACGAAGTAGTGAAATCATCTGCAGATCTCTGATAAACCGGACAGTCTGGATGAAAGGCGCTGACAACAAAAAGGAACGATGGCAAGAAGAAAAGAGAGAAGAATAGAAGTTGGAAAAGCAGCCCCGGAGCAAAGCTTCTCCATCGTGATTATCTTCCCATGTTCCGCTTCATCAGAACTGACAGCACACATCTGGGGACGGTCTGAGCAGCTCTCTGATGTGAATATTTCATCTTGCGCATTAATAAATGCAACATCTGGCCAGGGGGAGAAAGTTGGTGCGTTTTTTCTTCCCGGAACAGAACTTGCTGCCCATATCAAACAAGTAAGAAGCGTAAAGTCGTCAAAACAAACAAACAAACAAACAAACAAACAAACAAAACAAAACAAACAAATAAACACCAGGCCAATAAACACGATCATGTGGCGCGACCACACTGCGAAGCTGTATAGTTCTCCACTAAAAGCAGGGCTGGGAAATTAGCAGGTCAATGATCCAAAGTGCTCTTCTTTGTTTAGTCTGAAGCTCTGAATTTAAAATAGTATTTCAATTTAGAAGTGATAAAAAGTGATGCTGATAAAATAATAAATGAGTCTAACAAGTCTAACAAGAGTCTGGAAATCTTTGAAGCTAGCAAGGAAAACAAGCTGACCTTATGTATTCTGGCTAGCCAGCTAGCAACTAGGGTAATTTAGCTCAAATTTATGTTAACTAGTAGAATAAGGAACGCTAGCTAATGTAATTTAGCTTAAATGTACAATATGTTAGTAGATATTTAGTAGCATTAAGTCTAATAAGCAATGCTACCAACCTCAGTCTAGCGCAAATTTATGTTATCTAGCTAGCCAGCAATGTTACCTAGAGTAATGAATGTGTGTCCTCCCCGTGCTGCGGGGGTTTCCTCCGGGTACTCCGGTTTCCTCCCCCAGTCCAAAGACATGCCTGGTAGGCTGATTGGCGTGTCTAAAGTGTCCGTAGTGTATGAATGGGTGTGTGAGTGTGTATGTGATTGTGCCCTGCGACGGACTGGTAGCCTGTCCAGGGTGTACCCCGCCTTGTGCTCTATGCTCCCTGGGATAGGCTCCAGGTTTCCCGCGATCCTGAAAAGGAGTAAGCGGTAGAAGATGGATGGATGGATGGAAACCTTAGCACTCACTAATATAGCTACATGGATATTTTAGTCCCTGGTTTAGCATTGTAAAAGTACCTGTATTGATACCTACACACACATAAGCTTTCTAGCATTTACTAACATACAGTAGCTAGTGAAACTGGTAGCATTATAGAGGTACCTGTATTGGTGCTTACAGTAAAGTCCATCCATCCCCTTCTGCTTATCCCTTTAAAGTCACGGGGAACCTGGAGCCTATCCCAGGGAGCATCGGGCACAAGGCGGGGTACACCCTGGACAGGGTGCCAGTCCATCTCAGGGCACAATCACGTACACACAGAATAGTTAACCAGATAATATAGCTAGCTAACCTGGTCTAGCATTCTACAAGTTTCTGTCTCGATGACTGCAGTAAGATTAGCTAGCTAGCATTCCGTAATATACGCTAGTTCAGTCTAAAGGTGCCTGTATTGACACCTGCAGAAAGATTCACTTGCTAATATTTACTAATTTACTATACATCTCAGCTTTTTAAAGGTGGTTGAATTGGTATTTTCAGTAATATGAACTACTTATTATTCCCTAATATAGCTAGCTCTAGCATTCCACAGGTTTTTCTACTGATACCTGCAGTAATATAGCGAGCTTTTCCGTTAATCTTCAGTATACTGACGTAATCTCATTAAAAAGCAGTTGGCTGGAGAACCCACTGGGGACTAACTGGAGAGACTGGCAGAGCTGTTTCTCTCCGAGATCAGAGGATATGTACCAGGAGTAAATGTTCATGACTCTGGTGTGTCTCTGCAGAAGTTCTTACCGAGAGAGGAGGAAAAAGCGATTCCTCGAGTCTGTTTGGAAAGTTCAAAAAGTCCTGAAGGACACGGGCAGGAGTGTGGATCCATACAGTGTCGTAGCGTGTGCAGCATGTTAACTATGTGAAAGGCAGAGCGAGAGAAACCTGGAAGCTAATAATGACACACACACACACACACACACACACACACATGCACACACACAAACCCTCTGCTGTTAATCCACTAGCAGAAAGATCAAGTGTGATTTCATCAGTCCTCTGAGTAGCCATATTAACTATTTATTATCTATTGGACAGGTTTGCTTCTCATCATTAAAGAGTTTAAGGGTTAAATTTCATGTTTTACCAGAGGGAGATGAGTTTAAGTCCAGATTGCTTCCTTTAATGTCATGGATTTTATTCATGAGGTAATGATTTAATAAGTTAAGGATGGATGAAATTGGAGCAGAACCTGCTGCCCGTATAAAATGAGTGAGGAATGAAAGTTGCAATCCGAATATTTAAGGCCCCATCCATATATTTTTGGAGAATGTTTTGAAAAAGTTTCCGTATGCATGTGGACGAGGCCTGAGTTCATACAGACGTTTGAGCTAGGTTTACATTTACAATGACAAAGCGAACGGAGACCGTTCATTTCCAATGAGAGCTGACAACTTCCGGCGATATAAGCGACAGCGACCGTTGGCAGCTAGATCTTTCAGGTGACTGGTTAAGAAAAGCTTCATTTTATGCATGAGCGACTTGGTGCAGCGACTACTAACGGTAGCGAATACGGTAGCGTGCACGTGAACCGTGATCCACCATGCTGCCTGTGAGTCCGAATAGTTTCGTGGACCCAGACCGTCCAGCGCTTGCAGACAGTCCATGGTCGCAATGGCATTTAGTGCACACTGCTTCTCTTTCATCTTGTACTATATAATACATATATACAAACGCTCTTCCTCCAGAATGTTTCATTTTAGGAGCTAGAAAACTTTTTTCCTTCGAGCCACCCACTGATCATTTTTTATTATACCAACCGGTAGTAGGAACACCTACTGGTAAATTGCAAATGGTCCGCTCTTTTTGACCTTAGCGGTTCTACAAAGCGCTTTACACTGTTTCTCATTCACCCATTCAAACACACACACACACACACACACACACACACACACACATCAATGGTAGACGAGCTGCAATGCAAGGCGCTACCTTGCCCAAGGACAGTTCAGCATGTGGAGTCATGTGGAGTCATGTGGAGTCATGCGGAGTCATGCGGAGTCATGCGGAGGGATGCGGAGTCATGCGGAGGCATGCGGAGTCATGCGGAGTCATGTGGAGTCATGTGGCGGCATGCGGAGTGATCTAGAGGCATGCGGAGTCATGTGGAGTCATGTGGAGTCATGTGGCGGCATGCGGAGTGATCTAGAGGCATGCGGAGTCATGTGGAGTCATGAGGAGTCATGCGGAGGCATGCGGAGGCATGCGGAGGCATGCGGAGGCATGCGGAGTCATGCGGAGGCATGCGGAGTCATGCGGAGGCATGCGGAGTGATGTGGGCTGGGAATCGAACTGGCAACCCTACGGCCACGTCTTGACTGGGATTGTATGTCACGAACAAGGCCAATATCCATTTACGAATCAATCGTAGCATTTTATAAATATTTATATATATATATATATATATATATATATAGTTCACTGATAACACAAATGACAATTAAGCTACTTAGCATGGTGAAAGGTATGAAAGGAAGAAAGAAAGGAATGGAACTAAAAATGGCAGTGAATGCGGCGTGTCGACCTTTAATACGCACTGTAATATGTAGTGATCACCGATATGTAAATATATCAACCATTCAGTGAACAGCAACAAATAAACTAAAGATTATGCCCCCCAACAGTTATGATGAGTAAATATCACGTGCAACCAAACACTGAAGTCATTGTAAGTTTTGAAGTTTTCGAAAGGTTTTGGTTAGTAAGTCCTTCTGAAGCATTACAAGTGGACTACCATGACCTTCACTTTAGAATACTGTTCCAAATCATTAGTCATTCCTTCCGAAGGGTGTAGTAACACTTAAGTCGTTATTATTGGGCTACCATGATTCTTACAATAGTTGTTCCGGAATGTTCCGGTAGTCTCCATGACTCTGTAGTGATTCTGCAAGAAGTGTGGACCTAAGCTGACGTATTAATAATGATTACAGTAAAGTTCAAAGGCATGATGGGAAATTGGCCACAGGAGTAAAGTGCGTTTAAAAAAGACATTCCGTTACCACGATCCGTAGTTAGTAAATAGTTCTCTAGGAGGAATGACAACATGTACTCATTATTAACAGCTTACCCAAATCATACGTCTGCTAATACCTATTGATTACGTAAACAATCTTGTCTATTCGTTACCAGTCACGGGCTGTGGCGCAGTTGGTAGAGTGGGTTGTCCACTAATCGTAGGGTTGGTGGTTCAATTCCCGGCCCGGGTGACTCCACATGCTGAAGTGTCCTTGGGCAAGAACCCCAAGTTGCTCCCGATGGCAAGCTAGCACCTTGCATGGCAGCACCTTGCATGGCTACCATTGGTGTGTGAGTGTGTGTGTGAATGGGTGAATGAGACACAGTGTAAAGTGCTTTGGATAAAAGCGCTATATAAGTGCGCAATTACCATATAGTTAGTTCTTAGTACATTGGCATTTGCCCTGAACCAGAGCGACTTACAGAAGTGCTTTGAAGTCTTGATAAATAAATGCACCCCAATACTGTTTCACTAGGTCATGGACTAAGAATACCACCAGTCTTAAAACTCTGTTGTCTCTCACAGACAATATTTTTCAACGAAAACGGATTTTAGCACTTGAAATTAGTTGGCGTGGTTTGAAGACTGCCAGTGACTCAGCTGTTCGGACATCTAGGGGAAGTTCATCCTAGGTTCCAGAACTGAGAAGAATCTTGAAGCATGCCTTCCTTGTACCCTGAGAGATGGTGGGACCAGTCGAGCGGCGCTAGAGGACCGGAGGGAGCGTGGTACAGTGTGGGGTGTGATAAATGCTTTGAGACAAGTGGGTGCTGGAGCATTTTCGGCTTTGTAGGCAAGCATCAGTACTTTTAAATGTGATGCGGGCAGCTACAGGAAGCCAGTGGAGGGAGTGAAGCAATGGGGTGGTGTTGGAGAAGTTACGAAGGTTTGGAAACCAGTCGTGCAGCTGCATTCTGGATCAGTTCCAGAGGTCGAATGGTGCTCAGATCTGCCACGATCTGGTGAGTTGCAGGAATCCAGTTTTGAAATGACAAGAGACTGAACCGGCACCTGAGTGGCCTGTTTGGATAGAAGTGGATGAATCTTTCTGATGTTATAAAGGAGAAATCGACATGAGCGTGTCAGATGAAAGAAACAGTTCCAGAGGTCGAATGGTGCTCAGATCTGCCACGATCTGGTGAGTTGCAGGAATCCAGTAGTTAATGTTTCTGAACTAATTCTGAACTACCGCATTCATTTGCGTGCTATTACTTACTAACTCGTTAATCAGAGTTTCTAGTTAGTTAATCGCAATTACTACAAAATGAAATGTTGCATTATTCATTTCTTCCTGTGCAGTTAATCGTTACTGACGGATCCGTATCCTAAAAGGTTACCGATATAACATCTGTGTCAGCTCACGTTAATTATCTAATTATCTTACTGCCTGTTACATGTAGAAAAAGTGCATTTTTATGCATATCTGTTGTAAAATTCATGCTGCCCCCTGTTGGCCTGGGTATTCTAAGCAACCATTAATACTGCTAATAGCAAGAAATATCTCTGGTCATGAATCTAAACAAGATAGCCTGAAGCGGTGGAGAAAAACAACACACACACACACACACACACACACACAAAAAAAAACTATTACAGAATATTAGAGACTATTACAGATGATTACCGAGATAATTACAGAATTCTGACCTACATTACAGAATTGTATCATCAGTTGCTTGTTAATGTATGCATACTGTATACACTAGCTAGCTAACTGCTTTGCTAGTTAATAATGGAACACGTTTTATATTATAAAACATTATTATTAATAATACATGCCCATGTTTGTGTGATCTGATCCCTGCTATATACGCTACAAGCCTTGGATACACTACTAATAAACAGACTCTACGATCACATACACTTGTCTCAAGCTCCCTGCTGTTACAGAGCCTCCGTGAAGCACCTTTTAAACCCCCCCCCCCTTTTTTTTTCCTCGTCTATGAGAGAACATGGAGTGCAGGTATGCTCAGAGAAAGCTCTGTGGCGTTATTTGCTCTATATCTCTCCCTGAAGGTCAATATGTGTGTTTGTGTCTTATCACCCTTCAAGTGTGCTTTATTGTTTTTTCTGCTAAAAATCCTGTTTTCAGTGGTGCTGATTCTCTCCGCGGCTCACTTTACCCTGCCATGGTTTAACTTTTCACATTGCATATCATGAGCCACAGTCTGGATTGATCTGCAAATCCTTCGTAATCCTCGCTCTTACTATTTTCATGTGTGTTTGGGAGAAAAGAAGAAGAAAAAAATAGTCGTTCCCTTTTCATTTCACGCAACCAAAGTGAAAATCTATGGTAATGTCTTTTCTTTTACATGTACTAAGCTGAAAATAAATAAATAAATAAATAAATCCATATACCACCGCTCTGTTCAGTTCTCAATTCTGATTGGTCAGAAGGTGTTGATTAATTCTCTTTAACAGCAGTGCAGTTACAGATCACAGGTTTATATGAATGCGCTCGTTTTTAATACTTTATCGTCCCATCAGTAACAACTCGCACGCTTTCTATTCATGGAATGAGTCTCCAGTGCGAGTGCTTTGTAAACAGTCAGAGATAAAGCATGAACTTTAACTTGAAGAGGGAGAGAAAAGAGAGTACGGTAACGGAACGATTGTTTATAGCTGCTATAATATAAGTGAGAAGAGGAAGTAACCAGATTCCTGGACATTCCATATCGTTAAAAATGCTTATAAATCAATATAAAAGTATGTCGTTCTTTGATAAATAAACAATTGTTAGTGTTGGAAAAGGAACACAACGCTTTAGGAGGTAATGTTAGTGAAAACGAATCAACCTTGCGGTCGTAACAGTAACTCCGCTTCATCACACCACTCCATCGTTGATTCATTTCCCAGGAATGCATAGTGTTTTGTTCCTTTTTAATTTCCTGTGGTGATTTAACATACTAAGAGTCTTATATTAATTCAAGCACAAAAACTTCTCAGGTGAGTGCTAAACTCAAACACTCTCAGGCACCCAGTATGAACCCTTGGATTAATTCACCGAGGAAGTGTAGTAGACTTTAAATGTGTTCTTCAGATCCAGTTCTTCAGTTCAATCATGCAGAGGTGCTGATGTGATTTAGAAAACAGTAAGACTTCTTTGTCACCTATAAACATGAACTAAACTTCATACATGTAGAAGAAAGCTGTGCTATTGTACAGTCGGCCATCTTGGAAAAACAGTGCCAATTTTTCCCTCGATGTAGTTCAGTATTATTCCACTGGGTTTGAGGTGGGAAGACACCCTGAGTCACATGTTTGGGTAATTTTAGCGCAGCCAGTCCAAATACTTACATATTTTGGGGAGGAAACTGGAGAACTATGAGGAAACCCACACTTATACAACCAGAGCATGCACACAGAAACCCAAGTTCAAGACTGAACTGACCCCGGATCTGTGATGTGGCAGTGCTTCCCACTGCACCACTGAGTTTTGAGTAAATTATTCAAAATTTCCCTCCCTGAAATATGGTCATTACTTCACCAATGCTCTAGATGACGGAACGTCTAACTATTACAGCCTAATTGGGTATCTTTTGAACAGTCGGTTCCTTACAAAATAAAAAAGCAAATTAATTCCACTTATTATGCCAACTGTCCTCCACTGAAAACTAATTGTTCATTTTAGCTGCGCTGCAGATGTTTCCTTTCTCTCGTTTCCTATTTCCCTGGGCTCACAGTGCATTAATTCTCCTAATGCAGTTTACCATGTGCCACTCATTTATTATTTTGATCTCATCCTGACTGATCTGATCAATCACTTTCAATTTGTATGGAACATACGGTCTCTTCTGAAAGTATCAGAAACGGCAAGGCCAATTCTTTCTGCTGTTTCTGCTGGACTGGAGGCTCAAGACATACGTATGACATATGCCGTGCTAACAGGATGCAAACAAAGTGCAACAGGAACATGAAGCATACAGGGACGCTGGGATGGGAATCAATTGGGGTGAGCACACAGAGGTGCATGACAATAAGACATAATAGTAACCATAAGGTCCATAGCTGTGACTAAAATGGAAATTTAGTATAAAGTAAACTAATAGGACCAGAGTTCAGTCATGACGACTCTTGTAACGAGATTGACAGCTTTTATTGATTGGAATGGGGTATAAGTAGGTTTGGTCTTGGTGGACTAGATCTGCTACGGTGCTGCTGATATACATGCACACACATAGAGATGTAGAAAGCCTTACTGCTGCTGCAAAAGGTACAGTACAGGTGCAGGGGAAGAGGAGGGTGGGATGCGAAATCCTCTAGAGCGTGTAGAGGCGTAGCTGGTGAGTTAGTCAGGATAATAGAGGTTTATATAGCTGGAGAAATCCAGGGAACCAATCGGTACGCAGATAGAGTTTCATGGATGAACTAGAGATTTCTTGTCTCCCAATGCCACTGTAACCAATCAGAGGCTATTTGCCCCCACCAATGCCACTGTTACTAATAGGACCTTAGTTCCTGTACCCCAATGCTACTCAAACCAACTGGGACACAGGTCCCTTCCCCAATGCCACTGTAACCAATCAAAGACCATTTCCAACCAACAAAGTCACTGTTACTAACAGGACCTTAGTTCCTGTACCCCAATGCTACTCAAACCATCTGGGACACAGGTCACTTCCCCAATGCCACGGTAACCAATCAAAGACCATTTCCAACCAACAAAGTCACTGTTACTAACAGGACCTTAGTTCCTGTACCCCAATGCTACTCAAACCATCTGGGACACAGGTCACTTCCCCAATGCCACGGTAACCAATCAAAGACCATTTCCAACCAACAAAGTCACTGTTACTAACAGGACCTTAGTTCCTGTACCCCAATGCTACTCAAACCATCTGGGACACAGGTCACTTCCCCAATGCCACTGTAACCAATCAAAGAACATTTCCAACCAACAAAGTCACTGTTAGTAACAGGACCTTAGTTCCTGTACCCCAAGGCCACTCAAACCAGTTGGAATACGGTTGTCTAGAACTGAAGTCTACGATCATAATTGTCCTTTTCCTCAAGATGGGTCAGAGACAGTACACTGAACCGAGTTCTGTTCTTCCAGTTACACCAGCACACTTCATGATCATTAATTCCTTGCCCCACACTTAAATAAATCCTCATTCCTTTTCTGCAAAGATCTCACTTTTATTTTATTTTTTTTGGTGGAGAAATCTGATCATTTTATCCTCTCTTCATCTGCTCGCCTGCCGGTTTCTCCCTCATTAACAGAGCCAGAGGAGTCGTACCATCTCAATCTGCATTCCATGTCCTACATATTTTCTTTCATTTTCCCAGGGCCATGACACTGACTGCGGGGTGGAGTGTGAGATGAGTGTGTGTGTGTGTGAGTAGGGTGAGTCTTTTTATCCTGCAACAGTTACCTGCTGTGAGTATCATGATCTTGGGGTACAACCAGGAAAGATGCTTTCTTTAAAATGTTTATAGAGCGGTTACAGAAAAAAAAAATAAAAAGATTAAATGTACAGTACACAACGCCCACTTTGTGTCTGCCGTTTGCTTCACTGGACTTGTCTTGGAGCTACAATTCTATCGAACATTTTGGACTCCTGTTTAACAAGATGCTAACAAACAGCATGTTTCAATGGTTGTACACTTTCCAAAAACAGTACTCAGTGTGTCTAACAGACTTTCTGTTGCTGTATGTGACATTTTTGTTTTTTTAAATGGACAAAAGGACAAAAATCGTTTCCTTTCCCAGCACAAGAAGGATGTTTGGTTTCCTTCTACACCAGAATCAGACTCAGGTAGGAGCTGTGGGCTTAACTATGTAGACCACTACGTTAGACCACATGCGTCACAGGACTGGATCGTGGAATCGTTCGAGCCTTTGTCATTGTTTGGATTAGTCACTTTTCTGCATCATACTTAATTAGCTGTCACT
This sequence comes from Ameiurus melas, assembly GCA_012411365.1. Classification (NCBI taxonomy): domain Eukaryota; kingdom Metazoa; phylum Chordata; class Actinopteri; order Siluriformes; family Ictaluridae; genus Ameiurus; species Ameiurus melas. The sequence goes on from CM022768.1 coordinate 2,606,835, forward strand.
TGCCGCTGATACCATGGCTCCATGTCGAGCAAGTACATCAAAAATAATCAGCAGGAAACGTACCCATTAGTTGGGAAGGTGACGCAAAGTTTAGCGAAGTTTAACTTTATGCAAATGAGACTTAAAGAGATCTGCCGACGACCAGTAGGAGAGAGAGATGCCGGTATGTATTATTTTCGGTGTTTTTGATTCCACACATTCACTCCTACTCGCAGCTTCTGAGCCGGTCGATGATACCGACTGTGCTGCTACGTGCTTGAACACTTGCACTGGTGTTTTCGCCGTTTCTATTTCAGTCCATCAAAACCCCACTTCATATTTGTAAAATCCCCAAAAACAAAATGCCGTTTTAGATCAGTTCTGGCACTATAGACAGGCCTTGCACTGCAGGGATGTATTTTAAACACAAACATTTCCCTCCGGAACTTCACTTTAAATGTGTGATGACGCAGGTGGTTTATAGACGTTCTTTGGCTAGCTTGTGTGGATATTGAACATGGTTGGTGCTACCAGAAAACCATGTTGTCTGGCAGTAAACTAAAGAAGGAACGCCCACAAGCGACCGTAGTCGCAGAACAATCTGAAAAAACGGCGGCTCCCACTGTGAGCGATTTGAATGCTAAGCTACTGGCTATAACAATATTAGCTATATTAGCTTATCTAAGTATATGTTTACACGACGACGATGTACTAAAAACGGAAAAGGCTTTGAAAAGGTTGTCAAAACGGTCGCCGTTCACACGGATCAGCAAAAACGACTAAAAACGCTGCCAGTAAAGAAACAATATGCGCCCGCGCACATAAGCATTCACGTCAATGTGTCCGCCATATTGATCTGGGCAAGACTGGAACTGCGAAAACAATGTCGAGCGTAGATCCGGCTTATTTTTCTTGATTAATAAATGCTGAGACGTCCCTAATGTAATATAATTTAATAGACATGAAATGTGCATTTATTTATTTTTTTCATTATGGAAATCGATTTTTCTGTCTTCAACCCCATCTTTTAGCTTTTCTTGTGCTCCAGGTCAGAACGATGTTAACAAAGCGTGTTCCTTTTTAAATACTGAAGAAAAAAAATCGAAATAGTGCAAATAGTCAGACGCTGGCAGTCAGTCTGCTTTCTACATTGTAGCAGTAAATTTGGCGCATGTAACAAACACGTCTAGCATCAATAAACTCCAAACCTTGAGCAGCACAAACACATTCCTGTAGTTTAAAATGTCTCGCGAGTTGTTTTAAAGCACTCGCGCGCGTGTCTATAGACTGAACACGTAATACGTGTGCGCATGATGTCATCGTTTTCACAAATTCTCGTTTTTGTACATTTACACGCAGACTAAAATGGCATCGATTTCAAAAGCTTGCACTGTGAAACCCGTTTTCAAAAGTTTGGGTTTTCAGGCCTGAGACACCGTCGTCGCGTAATCGAAAAGCCAAACCGTCATTGCGTAAATGGACAGCCAAACTGCTGTCGCGTAAATGGACAGCCAAACCGTTGTCGCGTAAATGGACAGCCAAACCGCTGTCGCGTAAATGAACAGCCAAACCGCTGTCGCGTAAATGAACAGCCAAACTGTTGTCGCGTAAATGGACAGCCAAACCGTCATTGCGTAAATGGACAGCCAAACCGCTGTCGCGTAAATGAACAGCCAAACCGCTGTCGCGTAAATGGACAGCCAAACCGCTGTCGCGTAAATGAACAGCCAAACCGCTGGCGCGTAAATGAACAGCCAAACCGCTGTCGCGTAAATGAACAGCCAAACTGTTGTCGCGTAAATGAACAGCCAAACTGCTGTCGCGTAAATGAACAGCCAAACCGTTGTCGCGTAAATGAACAGCCAAACTGTTGTCGCGTAAATGGACAGCCAAACCTTTGTCGTGTAAATGGACAGCCAAACCGCTGTCGCGTAAATGGACAGCCAAACCGTTGTCGCGTAAATGGACAGCCAAACCGCTGTCGCGTAAATGAACAGCCAAACCGCTGTCGCGTAAATGAACAGCCAAACTGTTGTCGCGTAAATGGACAGCCAAACCGTCGTCGCGTAAATGAACAGCCAAACCGCTGTCGCGTAAATGAACAGCCAAACTGTTGTCGCGTAAATGGACAGCCAAACCGTCATTGCGTAAATGGACAGCCAAACCGCTGTCGCGTAAATGGACAGCCAAACTGCTGTCGCGTAAATGGACAGCCAAACCGTTGTCGCGTAAATGGACAGCCAAACCGTTGTCGCGTAAATGGACAGCCAAACCGCTGTCGTGTAAATGGACAGCCAAACTGTTGTCGCGTAAATGGACAGCCAAACCACCATTGTCGCTAAATGAACAGCCAAACCGCTGTCGCATAAATGAACAGCCAAACCGCTGTCGCATAAATGAACAGCCAAACCGCTGTCGCTAAATGAACAGCCAAAACGCTGTCGGCGTAAATGAACAGCCAAACTGCTGTCGCGTAAATGAACAGCCAAACTGCTGTCGCGTAAATGAACAGCCAAACTGTTGTCGCGTAAATGAACAGCCAAACCGTTGTCGCGTAAATGAACAGCCAAACCGTTGTCGCGTAAATGAACAGCCAAACTGTTGTCACGTAAATGGACAGCCAAACCTTTGTCGCGTAAATGGACAGCCAAACCGTTGTCACGTGAATGAACAGCCACACCGTTGTCAGCGTGAATGAACAGCCAAACCGTTGTCGCGTAAATGGACAGCCAAACCTTTGTCGCGTAAATGGACAGCCAAACCTTTGTCGCGTAAATGGCCCGTAATTGCATTAACTTTACATGCTAAATATCATGACCGATTAAATAGTTTTAGGGTATGTTTTTTTTTTCCACTCAGGTAAGGGGGAAACATTCTCTTGCCCCAGTAAGCTATAAGTTATACACATTGTCATGACTACCGGAAGATTCTTGGTGGAAACTTCTTACTTTGTGCAAAAGTTTGTGTTATTGATGATGCCAGGTCTAGAGTGTATCATTAGAGGTGTCTTACAGCTTAGGCTCAGCCCTGAAGCATGATTAGATAATGATGAAAAATGAAAATATTCTTTAAAAAAATGCTCTACACAGTCTCAAAAAGCAACTTTGTTCACCTTTTTTTTTTTTTAATAAAACCTGAAACACAGACCGGTGATAATTGGAGAAGTTAACAGATAAGGATATGGTGTCAGTGTTTCCACTTTCAGGTTATAGTCGTGAAGCAGACCTGTTTTATTTCACATTCACCCCAGTCCCCATCACTCAGTCTAATTGGAGATTAGGATTTCAACCTTTGTGAGAATTAACAAACTGCCTCACCTGTTCAATCTGTCCAGCTGCCCATGGGTGTCAATCCTGGCCAAAAGCAACACGTCAGCCAGGAGAACAAGTCCATTTGTCACGAGCCATTTGGAGTAATTTAATCCTGTTTACACACAGCCACTGTGCTAGGCCTCAAACTTCACCTCAAGGTGAGTGTGTTGTCCATTTTGTTTTGGAGGGACGGGCAAAACTGAACTGTTCCCTCTGTACTCCCTGAAATAACTCCATTTTAATATTTCCTCACTATATTTTCGTGCACACGGGCGGCCAATAATTTTGTCTGTGTGTGCGTTTCTGTGTGATGCAAGATTGCGGTTTTGTCATGAATTATTGATCTGTTGTTGGCATGGGGAAAGGGGATGAACTGTGCATGCAGGTGCTAGATAAGGCCAGATTTACGCCTTCTCCCGCCAAAGCCCACTCTGCTCAGCCAGCTCCTAAATTACATGGAAATTGAGTGGCTGTGCAAGCTAATAAAACTGCTACAGTGCCCCGAGCGGCTCACACTCCTCTCTCCAAACAGCGGACAAGTTATAAGAAATCCACACAAGCTAAAGCGTTAATGCTGCATTATGAACACAGCTTCAGGATTGATGGCAGCCATACTGCATATAAAAAATGAATGGTTAAGTGAGGGGTGGGGTTAGGTTTTGTGGTTTGACCTTAAATCATATTCAAATGAAAATGGACCAAACTAATGTATATTAAATTATTTTGCCATCATCATTTCTGACTTTGGAAGTATAGCAATCCTTCCAAACCAATACTAAGAAAGAAAGTGTATCTTCAGTAAATGCTTTATCCTGCTTGCACTAGCAACAGGAAGAACACGAGAAACTGTGAAGCAGCAATGCTTGCTGCTGTGCCATGCTAAAAACAATCTTCCTATACCATCACCAAAACATAACAATCTTCCCAAAACACACACCAAAACATAACAATCCTCCCAAAACATCAAGAAATTGCAACCTTCCAAAACAACACCAAGAAATAACAACCTCCCAAAACAACACCAAGACAATAATCCTCCAAAACACACACCAAGAAAATAACAACCTCCCAAAACACACACCAAAACATAACAACCTCCCTAAACAACACCAAGAAATTACAACCTCCCAAAACAAAACCAAGACATACCAATCCTCCCAAAACACACACCAAAACAAAACAACCTCCCAAAACAACACCAAAACATAACAACCTCCCAAAACAACACCAAGAAATGACAACCTCACAAAACAACACCAAACAAATAATCCTCTAAAACACACACCAAGAAAATAACAACCTCCCAAAACACACACCAAAACATAACAACCTCCCAAGACAACACCAAGACAATAATCCTCCAAAACATACACCAAGAAAATAACAATCCCCCAAAACACACAAGAAAACCTAACAATCCTCCCAAACACACACCAAAACATAACAACCTCCCAAAACAACACCAAGAAATAACAACCTCCCAAAACAACACCAAGACAATAATCCTCCAAAACACACACCAAGAAAATAACAACCTCCCAAAACACACACCAAAACATAACAACCTCCCTAAACAACACCAAGAAATTACAACCTCCCAAAACAAAACCAAGACATACCAATCCTCCCAAAACACACACCAAAACATAACAACCTCCCAAAACAACACCAAAACATAACAACCTCCCAAAACACACACCAAAACATAACAACCTCCCCAAACAACACCAAAACATAACAATCTTCCCAAACACACACTAAAACATAACAACCTCCCAAAACAACACCAAGAAATAACAACCTCCCAAAACAACACCAAGACAACAATCCTCCAAAACACACACCAAGAAAATAACAATCCCCCAAAACACACAAGAAAACCTAACAATCCTCCCAAACACACACCAAAACATAACAATCCTCCCAAACACACACCAAAACATAACAATCCTCCCAAACACACACTAAAACATAACAACCTCCCAAAACAACACCAAGAAATAACAACCTCACAAAACAACACCAAGACATAATAATCCTCCAAAACACACACCAAGAAAATAACAACCTCCCAAAACACACACCAAAACATAACAACCTCCCAAAACAACACCAAGACAATAATCCTCCAAAACATACACCAAGAAAATAACAATCCCCCAAAACACACAAGAAAACCTAACAATCCTCCCAAACACACACCAAAACATAACAACCTCCCAAAACAACACCAAGAAATAACAACCTCCCAAAACAACACCAAGACATAATAATCCTCCAAAACACACACCAAGAAAATAACAATCCCCCCAAAACACACAAGAAAACCTAACAATCCTCCCAAACACACACCAAAACATAACAACCTCCCAAAACAACACCAAGAAATAACAACCTCCCAAAACAAAACCAAGACATACCAATCCTCCCAAAACACACACCAAAACATAACAACCTCCCAAAACAACACCAAAACATAACAACCTCCCAAAACACACACCAAAACATAACAACCTCCCCAAACAACACCAAACCATAACAACCTCCCAAAACACACACCAAAACATAACAACCTCCCCAAACAACACCAAAACATAACAACCTCCCAAAACCCACACCAAAACATAACAACCTCCCAAAACAACACCAAGAAAAAACAATCTCCCAAAATAACACCAAGACATAACAATCCTCCAAAACACACACCAAGAAAATAACAACCTCCCAAAACACACACCAAAACATAACAACCTCCCAAAACAACACCAAGACAATAATCCTCCAAAACACAATCACACACCAAGACATACCAATCCTCCCAAAACACACACCAAAACATAACAATTCTCCCAAAACAACACCAAGAAAAAACAACCTCCCAAAACAACACCAAGAGATAACAATTCTCCGAAAACAACACCAAGATATAACAACCTCCCAAACATACACCAAAACATAACAATCTTCCCAAGACAACACCAAGAAATAACATCCTCCCAAAACACACACCAAAACATAACAACCTCCCTAAACAACACCAAGAAATTACAACCTCCCTAAACAACACCAAGACATACCAATCCTCCCAAAACAACACCAAGAAAAAACAACCTCCCAAAACAACACCAAGACATAACAATTCTCCCAAAACAACACCAAGATATAACAACCTCCCAAACATGCACCAAAACATAACGATCTTCCCAAGACAACACCAAGACATAACATCCTCCCAAAGCAGCACAGAGACATAACAACCTTCCAAAACAACACCAAGAAATAGCAACCTTCCAAACACAGAACAAAACATAACAACCTCCCAACACACACATCAAAACAAAACAATCCTCCCAAAACAACACCAAGATATAACAACCTCCCAAAACACACATCCAAAACATAACAATCCTCCCAAAACAACACCAAGAAAAAACAACCTCCCAAAACAACACCAAGACATAACAATCCCCCAAAGCACACACCAAGACATAACAACCTCCCAAAACACACACCAAAACATAACAACCTCACTAAACAACACCAAGAAATTACAACCTCCCTAAACAACACCAAGACATACCAATCCTCCCAAAACACACACCAAAACATAACAACCTCCCCAAACAACACCAAAACATAACAACCTCCCAAAACACACACCAAAACATAACAATCCTCCAAAAAACACACACCAAAACATAACAATCCTCCAAAGCACACACCAAAATTTAACAATCCTCCCAAAACATCAAGAAATTACAACCTCCCAAAACAACCCCAAGAAATAACAACCTCCCAAAACAACACCAAAACATAACAATCCCCCAAAACACACAAGAAAACATAACAATCCTCCCAAAACAACACCAAGAAAAAACAACCTCCCAAAACAACACCAAGACATAACAATTCTCCCAAAACATACACCAAAACATAACAACCTCCCCAAACAACACCAAAACATAACAACCTCCCAAAACACACCAAAACATAACAATCCTCCAAAAACACACACCAAGAAAAAACAACCTCCCAAAACAATAACAATTAGATCCCACACTTTCCACCTCAGTCATGTCCCTTTGTTTTTTTCTTGTCTTTGTAGTGTGTCCTTTGTGTGTCTATAGTCTTGGTGAGATTTGCAGGATTTCTGAGCTGTTTTCCCCCCTAATTATCCTCTAGTGTCCATCTCTTCCACTTTTTGATCTCTGACTATTACTTGGTTTCTGATTACAGATCTTTGTCTTCCTGTTTTTTTACCCCTGGCTGCCTGTACTGACGCTGATTCCTGGATTAGCCCTAATTAAGACATCTTTACATGCATCCTGCTTCCTCTACCGAGTACTTGGAGATTGTTGCTAGTTGTAAGATTCCCTTTGCAGTTTTGACAGACCTTTGAGGTTTCTTACTGAGATGTAGGCCAGTAATTGTTCACGTTCAGAGAAAATCCAAAGGTCAGGTCAAAATATCAGAGATTTGTGACTGTAACCTGCTTAAGAATCTTTTAAACATGTAAAACTATATTAATATAGCATTACTTTTTAAGTGCCTGGGCCCCTGAGTGCATTATGCAAATACATATAGCACTTAGTGCCACTATAATTACTTCTAATTATTTCTATTTATTTTTAAATCATCGCCCTATTTTGTGTTATGATTGAGAGTGTGTTCAGTTATTTTTATTTTTTTTTCCAGCTCAGTAGGAGGAAATGCTCCTGAGATTCACACACTCCTGTCATCGCCGAGGAAGCCTTTAATGACGAGCCTTTTTAAAGCTGGGCTCATTTAGATCTTTGATTCACACTCATGCTGGTTTGGGTGTTTTTCATCCCAACGATGCCCTCTTTCTCTTTCTGGGCTTGAGATCTGAGAGTGTGCCATGCCTCTGGAGGTCGATGCCTGGATCTTTTTGTTGTAGTTGTTAATTAATTACGTCCCTGAAGCCCTGCGGTGAGCCCTGGGCTGTGTTAAGGCGTCCCCTCTTTTTACCACCGGCTGTCTTTCTCTCTTTCTCTCTCTCTCTCTCTCTCTCTCTCTCTCTCTCTCTCTCTCTCTCTCTCTCTCTCTCACTTATGCATCGAAATGTTTTTTTAAAAAGTTTTGCGCGTACTGAAAAAACATATCCATACGTTGTATGTACGATGCAAAGTCTCCGTATGGCTAAAATCTAAAAGCATACCTCAGCATGCTACTGAAGCAATTGCGGCCTCTTTTATCATACACATGCAGATCTGCCGATTTAACACATTTTGCGTAGGAACTCTACATTTTAACAACGGAGTGTGTTGCCTTTTTTGTCATCACTCTAAAACATGCAAATGCGGAAGAGCAGTCTCCTTAGGTTATGTTTAGCGTCTGCCATACAAGTCCCTGTGAATGAGCTGTTGCTATAGAAACAATGACATTTGCCAATTTTCTTTTCCTGATTCTGACTTCTGATCGATGATGGACAGATGGATGAAAAGATAACCAAATGGATAGATGGGTACAGATGGATGGATGCTTGGGTAGATGATAGTATGGAGGGGCAGATGGATGAAGAGATGGATGGATGGATGGATGGATGGATGGACAGAAAACTGAATGGATAGATGGGGCAGGTGGAGAAATTCACAGAAACGGGTGGCTGTTTGGATAGGTGGACAGACGGATTAAAAATGGATGGATCTAGGGTGGAGGGATGGAAGGGCAATGTAGAAAAGATGGAATGATGTACAGGTTGCCAGGTAGATGCACAGTGATGGATAGAAGGATGAATGAATGAATGTAAGGTTGGAATGAAGCAAAAATAAAGAAAGTGGTTTAATCCAAGAAGAAAAGTCAAATCTAAACTGTATTTCTAATGAATCCTCTGTATTTTATTGTGTGTGTGTGTGTGTGTGTGTGTGTGTGTGGTGAAAAACGCATTGCATAATCACTTCACTTTCTCCAAAATCCAAAGCATCGTTTCATTTTCTCACATTTCTTGACTTTTATAATTATCTCTCTCAGAATCACAGGTATGCTAAGTGTTGCATTAAGTGTGAGTGCTCAAGCTAATGGAGGTAATAAACGTGATAGAGAGATCATGGCCATCTGGTGCCAGATGAGTGTGTTTGGACAAAGAGAGCTGGTGTTGATTCTGGGAAAGAGCTGGAATTTCACACTTATACTAATAGTCTAAGGACATTGTTACAAAATGTTAAAGGTTATAAATGTTTGGAGTAGTTGGATGTAAAGATTTGAATCTTGGAAGCACTGAAAAAATTTCATAAATGCATGAAAGATTTTAATGAATGAATGTAAAATAACAACTTGACATGGGGAAGATACTTGTGAAATGAAAAAAAGATCAAAAGAATGAAAAAAAAAAGTGGCAAAAAATCGCTTTGACTCAACCATTCATCCATCCGTCCATTTTCTATACCGTTTATCCTACATAGAGCTTCAGGGGGAGCCTGGAGCCTATCCCAGGGTACTCGGGGCGCAGGGTGGCGGGCACCCTTTACGGGGTGCCAACCCATTGCAGGACACAATTACGCACACACACTACAAACAATTTGTAAATGAGAATCAACCCACAAAGCATGTCTTTGAACTGGGGGAGTAAACCAGAGGAAAAACCGAAGCACAGGGAGATCGTGCAAACGCCATGCACACAGGGCAGAGGCAGGAATCAAACCGCAACTGAAAACATGAGTCATCATACTATGTGGTAGAGACATGACAAAGGCGTGACTCTCTAGTTACAGTTAAGGAGCAGCTAATTTATTTGTCTCAGTACCCCAAGCTATGGTATGTACTATAACATTAAAGACATACCATGACATTCAGAAAATAAAAAGAACCTGCGGCGTTGAGAAATGTCAGTCATGGCTCTGTAGCTCTCGGATGAGGTTGAACTCGCCATTAATTTGTCGAGTCATGCACTTGCCCCCCATATTTTCTCCTTTCTTCTCTAATTGACTACCAAAGCCAGAAGCTTATTGTTTGACATTTAGATAGATGAAGAATGGGTTAGCTTTATGAATGATATGCTGTATTGTACATTTATGTTTATGGAATTTGGTACACCCCCTTATCCAGAGTGACTTACAGAAGTGTTTGGAAGTCCCTATCATTAAATACATCCTGATACTGGTTCACTGGGTCACGGACTAAGAATGCCAGCAGTCTAAAAACTCCGGTGGGGGGTAATTTTGTAAAAAAGCACACAGAAAACCTAATACTTCAGGTAGAGGTAGGTCTTTAGACATTGTTTGAAGACTCCCAGTGACTCTGTGAGCTGTTTGGACATCTAGAGGACATTTATTCCACCCCCAGGTGCCAGAACAGAGAAGAGTCTTGATGCATGCCTACCTTGTACCCTGAGAGATGGTGGGACCAGTCGAGCGGTGCTAGAGGATCGGAGGGTGAGGTAAGTGGGTGCTGGTTGAGGGTAACTTCCTTGTAAGTGTGTACCTTCCATGTACCCTGAGAGATAGTGGGTCCAGTCGAGCGGTGCTAGAGGATCAAAGGGCGAGGTAAGTGGGTGCTGGTTGAGGGTAACTTCCTTGTAAGTGGGTACCTTCCTTGTACCCTGAGAGATGGTGGGACCCGTCGACCGGTGCTAAAGGATCAAAGGGTGAGGTAAGTGGGTGCTGGTCGTGAATACCTTCCTTGTAAGTGAGTACCTTCCTTGTACCCTGAGAGATGATGGGACCCGTCGACCGGTGCTAGAGGATTGGAGGGTGAAGTAAGTGGGTGCTGGTCTATTTCTGACTTTGTAAGGAAACATCAGTGTTTTAAATTATGATGTGGGCAGCTATAGGGAGCCAGTTGAGAAAGCATAGCAATGGTGAGGTGAGAGAGAACTTAGGAAGGTTGAAAACAAGCCTTGCAGCTGCATTCTGGATCGGTTGCAGAGGTTGATTAGTGTTCAGAGGCAGACCTGGCAGGAGTGAGTGAATTGCGGTAGTCCAGTCTGAAATGATAAGGGACTGAACAAGCACTTGTATGGATACAAATGGTCAAATCCTTATGATGTTGTAAAGTAGAAATTGGCACAAGCATGTCAGATTAGTAATGTGAGAGGAAAAGGACAGCTGATTTTCCATGGTTACCCCAATGCTGCATGCAGTAAACGATGCTGAGATCTGACAGTTGACCAGGGAGATCACAAGATACTAACATGGGGATGAATCACCCGCGATGAACAGCAGTTATGTTGAGCTGTGATTAAGTTTTAGCCGATAAGTTGCCACGCATGACGAGATGTCTGCCTGGCATTCTGAGATCTGAGCGGAAACATCTGAGGGAGGAAAGGAGAGGACGAGTCGAGTGTCATCTGCATAGCAGTGGTATGAAAACCCATCTGAGGATATGACTTCACAAATAAATCGAGTATAGAGGAAGAACAGAAGAGGACTAAATCCTGAGTCTTGTGGGACACCAGTGGAGAGTCTGTGTAGAGTAGATGTGGTTTCGCTATAACTGCACTGGGATGTTTCACTGTAAATCATTCTTGTCTGTGTTCACCATGTAAAATTCCACTTTCTAGTTTGAAACAGTAGTGTTTGCGACATCATCTGTGCACATGGCAAACAATCATTTTCATGAATATAACTTTTGAATTAAAGTATGGAAGCTCATCAGATGAAGATGAAAAGGAAACAAGGAAGGCAATTTCACTGAAAGAGCCTTGAACGGGAATCTGTATTTTTCAGATAGTCCTGTAGCTCCTTTGCCTTTGATCTCTTGGCAGCCTCCCTGGTAAGTTTTTGTCTTGTCCTTATGTAAATTTTGGAAGGATATCCTGTTCTTGGTGATGTCGCTCCATTTTCTCTATTTCTTGATGATGGCCTTTACGGTGTTCCATGGTACATGTAATGTTTAGGAGATTCATTTATACCCCTTTATATAGGATTGATTCCTTTCAGCAAGTGAGGTACCATGCATGCTTTGTGAGCTGTTTGCGGACCATGGCTTCAGCGGTCAAATGAAACCAAGAAGATAATGATAGAGAAACAGCTGGTCTTTATTTGGGGTTAATCCGAAAACTTTCACTGATAGCAGCTGTATGATAATTACTTTTGAACACAGGATTTTTTCCCATGAAATATTTCTAATTGTTTTTCATTTCATTTTATATGTTGTAATTTCACATTGTGGGTTGGAGTTGTTCTGGCATGATTTACTTGCCATTTTAGCAGGATTTTTTTTTTTGATACCCACTGTAACTATAACTGGATAAAGAGTATGAAATTCTTTATGCAATACATGATTTGAACAAGGCTGTAACTTTATCATTTCATATCCTGTAATAAGTCCATTAAAGGTACATCCTTAATTGACTCGACGTTTCAGGACGTGACTATGCTGGTCACTGATGCCTCGAGTGTACAGCATGTTGCTGCCTCAGTTCCACCCTGACCCCCCCCAATCATTGTCAGCACCTGACAGTCTGACCTGTTACGTTTTACGTATGTGTGGTGTTTTACTTCTTTGAATCGAAGCCGCTAAAGCTAAAGCTTCTGATTTCCAACAAAATCGAACACGATTAAAGGTTATTTTCAGTAAATGTGTCCAAAAACAACCCTTGAGGAACCATTATGCACCTTCTCTCCATGTCCATAGCTCTATAATCCAGTCATGTTTCTGGTGTTTTCTGTTTCTGCCTCTGTGTGTGTGTAGCATATAAAATCCATAACGGACTTCCCTTTACTTTCACACTATCCGGTGTTACCCAGACGAGGACGGGTTCCCTTCTGAGTCCGGTTCCTCTCAAGGTTTCTTCCTCGTATCCTCACCACCGTCACCACCGGCTCGCTCGATAGGTATAAATTCACACGCTTAAAATCTGTATCCCGTGTTTAAATGTTTCTGTTAAGCCGCTTTGAGACAACGTCCATTGTTAAATTGAATTGAATTGTGTGTGTGTGTGTGTGTGGCGTGGGGGACGACACCGAGGACGATTGTCCTCGTTACAAACGTGCATGAACTGCACTGCATAGCTGTGACTACTGATAATAGTATCTGTTGTCTGACGTGTCTGTGCTGCATCAGCAGAGCTCCGGATGCTGATCTGAGGTGTGTTAGTTAAATGAGTCTCGATCCGTGCTCTTTCTGCCCAATTACCTCTTTAATGACACCAGTAAACATTTCCATTTAGTGAAAAATAGTGAAAATAGTACTGAATGACACACACACACACACACACACACACACACACACACACACACACACACACACACACACACACACACACACAGACACACACTACTGTAAGCCATATTACTCTCACAAACACTTTCATGAATTTGTTTTCGTTGTTGTTTTTGTTTGTTTGAACCAACACGTGAGTTTTTTTTGCGCATGAACAGTGACAAAATGACAAAAGTGTGAATGGTGCTGTCGGCAACTCGTCTTCTTCAAATGGTCTTTTTTTTTTTCCTTTAACAAGCCTTTAGAAAATGATTTTCTTTATCCCAAAAAAGGAGCCAAAACTAAAACTAAAACAACAACAACAACAACAGCGACAGTTTTTCAACACTACTGGATGAATGCAGGGTGGATGGAGGAATGAATAAACAACATGAATTGTAGTCTGTTTTTTTTTTTCCACAAGCTTTTCTGTCAACGGCTGAAAATGTATTTGTTCAATAAAAATGTAAAATAAAATGTATTGAGGTGTGTGTGTGTGTGTGTGTGTGTGTGTGTAGGGGTTGCTTGGGGCCAGTTATTGCTCCATTTCTAAGTGTGAATTGAAACTGAAGTGGTCTAAAAAAAATGATTCTGTTCTATTGAATTTTTGTACCACAGATTTGATTTATTTATGTACAGTAATTGTTTTCTTTGTTGCGAAATCCAGTTAAAAAAAAAAAAAAAAGAACAACAGCAACAACCATTCAGTTTCAGTTCACAATAAAAACTCTTTTTGAACAAATGTAACTTCGTTTTTGCTGCCAACTGCAACTGAACCGCTCTCAACAGAAAAACAATACACTCCGAATAAAGAAAGAAAGAAATAATAAACAACTCAATCAATAAACAAAACAAATCAATTAACACGTAGCTTCATTTTACTGGGAACTGAAACCGAATTGTCGTAGACGACGCCCCAACCCAACAAAACCCAACCCAACGAATTTCACAGAATAACAAAACAAACAAGCAAACAATAAATAAATAAATAAATAATTACTGCTGTACATCCGTTTTAGTGTAAACCGAAACGGAATTGTTCTGCAGAAAGCGCCCGGTCTTCACGAAACAAACAAACAGACAAACAAACAAGCAAACAAACAGACAAACAAAACAATTACCGTGCGTATATGAATAAAATCTGTTGGACAAACATTTTAGTCTAAACTGAAACTGAATTGTTCTACAAAAAACAAACAAACAAACAAATAAACAAGTAAATAAATAGCTGTAGACCAGTTTTGGTGTGAACTGAAACTAAATTGTTCTAAAAAACTGGATTTCGCTGAACAAACGAACAAACAAGCTAACAAATAAATAAATAAAGTACTTCCATTTAAGTGCGAACAGAGATTTAAATGAAAACAAACTTAATCCAATAATCTGCCAGATTTATTATATGACTATTCGAATGAATGATCATTATGATTATAATCTGTATCTTCATTTCTTTATTATAATCCTCTAATAATCTCCCAAACATCAGCCGGTACTATTTCCCCCTTTCCCCCCACCTGATCGTCCTTTGTTGTCGTCGATATACCAAGTTGCCTGGGCACAGAGTTCATCTCATTCATGAGGTGAGTCTATTTACACCCACCACTGAGACTCTGGAGTTCAAGCTGCTGATAAAAGACTTGACTTCAGAGGTGTTGGACAGCCGGTGGGTTTCTGACCTCTGATTACACACTCAGCCACACACTTCCTCTAAAATCACCGGCTCGACCTGACCTGCGCGGGATCGGAGAGCACGGCGTGTGCGGAATAATGGCAATAAAACTCTAATTGCAGGTCAAGACCCTTTTGAAGAAAACACCTGAGTGTTTAGTCACATCACAACCTAATGAGTGAGCACACACACACACACACACACACACACACATACACACACACACACACATTCCTCTTTGTAGGAATCACTAAACACTTCCTACGTGGCTGTCTTTCCTCTGCTGTAGATCAGAATTCATGGCTGCTAAATCAAAGAAATACAACTAACAACCGTCCCAGTGGTCATTTGTCTCCCGCTGAGGTTTAGGCCCTGCTTAATTAGCTCTTAATTACATTCTGCACAACAAACAACCCAAGCAGCTGCTTAAAATGGAGCTGAACATTAACGTTAGTGCACCTAAAATCTCGCCACATGTTAAAGGAAAGTTTGGAATAAATACCGTCTGGGAAAATTGCCACGCCGTTGCAATAGAGCAGAAGGCAATCCGCGAAGGTGGCCACGAAAGGTCGAGTCGAAATGCCACGAGAGCCCAGAAAATTGAGGATGACCCTGTAAAACCCTGCAAAAATCCACCTGTCTACTTGACTGCTGAAATAAAATCAGGCAACACGTCATTTGCTTCAAGGAAACTATACGCTACCGGTTGATTTTACGTCAGAGGAGAAGCTGTAATAAAAAGCTCCGTCGTTAAGTACTTACATGTAGCCGGAATAGCGTTGGCTTTATTTTAGGAAGGGAAAAATAAGCCAGTTTTCTATCAGCTGCACTTGTATTACAATTGAATTTTTAACGACGACAACAACAAAAAAAAAGTATTAAATGCTAATATGCTGTCATCCATGTCTCCATAATCCATTACGCCTCCAAATATTTGTAATAAAACTTAATGTCTATGCAATTTGGAGTAAAACTCAAGACATAGTCTATATTCTTTCCAAATGGATAACAATTGCAAAACGGTTCATGACTGGATCAGGAAAAGAGGAAACGCACAATGTGATGCGTGAGCATTAGCGAGGCTACATTAGCGCTGAGAAATAGAACGTGACAGATTTAGAACCCGGCGTGGGTCTTGGGTTGACTTGACGAGTGTTATTTAAATAACAAACCTTATTTCAATTTGCATGCTTATCCGTGTTTGGAAATCTTTCCCCAAATCTCTAATTTGTGGGACTCTAACTGTTGCATTTTAAGTTTGATTGTGAGCCTAAATCCTAATATATATCTATATAAGGAGGTTTGAATGGATGCAAGTGCAGATACGAGCGTTTCAGAACGAGGGACAGGCCGAAAAATCCAAATCACGAGACAATAGCGTGGTCAAAAACAGGAAATGGGTCGGGCGATCTGCTTAAACTGGACAAGGCAAGAATCGAGAACGAGGATTCAAGAAACAAGATCAAAGACCATGAAACAAAATGAGGAACAGGGTACAAACGTTTAGTGTAAACAATACTTCGCAAAGTCATCGTGTTTTAACAGTGTCTTTATACTGTGGTTGCGAGTGCTGGGAATTTGATGCAGTCGTGCGAGATTGGAATGAATGTGAGTGTTCTGGGAATCGCAGTCCACGGCGGCCATATTTGTAGGCCGCAGTGCAGGATGGGAAATGCAGTCACTAGTTTGCTGTGATATGATACAATGATGTGGTGGTTGATTATACTTTTTATACTTTTATAGTTACGTTTAATGTCTGTACAGTTGTTTTTTTGTGTGTTTTAATATTTGATTTTGCTGCGGCTTTAAAAAAAAATGTTTTCAAAAATTGTGATGCAACTTCTGGTGTTTTCTTTTCCAGAAAACTACTTGAATTGGCAAAAATCACAATTGCATGAAATTGTTTTGCCCAGTCTTTCACATTTATGGCATTTGGTAGACGACCTCATCCACTCACATTTATCTCATTTATACAACTGAGTAGTTGAGGGTTAAGGGCCTTGCTCAAGGGCCCAATAGTGGCAGCACGGTGGTGCTCGGATTTGAACTTATGACCTTCTGATCTAGTCTGCTAGGGAAAATTTGAATAAAAGAAAAAAACCCACTAAAGCAGCGGTCCTCAACCCCCGGTCCGTGGATCGGTACCGGTCCGTGGGTCATTTGATACCGGGCCGCACAGAAAGAATAAATAACTTACATTATTTCCGTTTTATTTACTATCTGTATCTGAAAAATGAGCAGATTCTCTCCGTTACATCCTTCTACGACTCACTCTTGACGCATGTCAAGACGCTTGTCTCGGTCACGTGATACGTTGAAACCTTACCATAGAGACCAGAGAGCGTTAGGGGGGAGAGACGATGTTACGAGGACGCTGCTAATAAAGTTGCGATTTCACATTGGATTCACGTTTATTATTATATTTAAAAAAATACCCCAGTTTTTATGCCAGTCCTATCATTTTATTTTGTTGTATTTATCCACCACACCTTAAAGGCCGGTCTGTGAAAATATCGTCTGATATTAAACCGGTCCGTGGCGCAAAAACGGTTGGGGACCGCTGCACTAAAGGACGATCAAGACACAAGGAAAACATGCATCAAGTCGTCTCTTGATTAAATGAACGTCCTACAGAATCAACACACGTTTTCCACCGAGACAAGCAAATGTGCCACGCTGTAAATGTAAACCCGAACAGCCTCTACCTGGTGCTACAGCTTGCTCGTGTCCTGAAAAAGACTTCATCGATGCTATCGTCAACGCCACGGGTGCTTTTAATTAAAAATAAAATGTTTTTTATGCGCACAAACTCCCATTAAAGCTGTAATATAACAGTTCCTAACACACTTTCTCTATTAGCGTGATTGCTGTAAATCAAGGCCTATTGTCTCACTTTCCAGAAAGACAGCTCTGACAGGTGCGTACCCACCTTTAAACAACAAAAAAAAAAATAACCCAGCAGACGGCAAGCGAACGGTTGCACGACAGACGCTGGAAACCGAGCAGACATTTTCATAAAGCGGGGGAGTGAGAAATGCAGAGGAGAGACGATTATTGAAATGGATGGGTTACACGAGCGTCAGTGCAGGTCAGAGCACTGAAGATCGTCAGAGACACACACAGCGTAATGTCGGAGGGAAGCGAAGGTGACCGGTACTCATTACCGTCTGATTGGACGACTAGTATACATCACAACACCGCTTTTGTGATCGACATACCGGGTCAAAGCGAACTTATTAAAGAGCCGTGGGTTTCAAGCGATGACCTGGATTTGTCAAATTCAGGATCTGCCATTTCTCCCTTAAATGCTTTACCGTGCGACGTGTTTTAATATGCACGAGCTCGACAGTGAAGGAGACAGGAGGGCACCGCGACAGGACCTCTGTGAAACAAGCTTGCAAGCTTAAATAAGCCTCGCTCGCTCTAGAATCACGTGGCCTTTCGAGAAATGAATATTTGACGATGTTTAGCGACGTCTTTAAGACTAATTGAGCTCGGAGTCCCTTCTCTCGAGACGTAAAACAAAAGCAAAAAGAAAAATCCTACACGGGCTCGGAATCTTTCTTTCTTTCTGACTTCCAGTGTCCTTAATAATGGTTTTAATATATCGTGAATAAAGTACTTTTTATCCAGCCGTGATTTTAATTCGGTCGTTTCTCCTTCTCCTGACCCCGTCGTCGCGCTTTCTATTGTAGCGCAAAGAACGATATGAACCAGTCCTGTGCGAAGGCATGATTTTTCTTTCTTTCTTTTTTTTTTGTTAAAGCTATTTATCTCTTCTCTTCTTCCTAATTTCATTCAAACTGGTGAAAAGGAGTTTGGGTAATTTAGATCAAAATGTTCATGGACTCAATTCCTATGTGTCAGATGAACAATACCAGAGAAAGGCAGCTGCTATTCACAGTGGTCATGCAATATTTGTGCTACTACTTCCACGTGCAGTGATGCTGCGAGTCCATACATGTAGGTATGCACAAGGTTTTGCTTAAAAATTTTGGCATGCCTATAAGGACGAAGGACATTTTATGCTCTTAAGCTGCGTCGGAGATTTATTTCGTCATGAATTTTGTCCTTCTTTCATCGGAACTATTTTCACTTTCACTCTCGCACATTACTCACAATGCCATGCCGATCGTTGCACAGATGGATTTATTATCGGTGTCATCTCTGGTGCAGCAGAGTACCGGGAGTACTCTTAGAGTACTCTTAGAGTACTTAGTCCTTTAGTCTATCCAGCTCACTCACCTTTGCTTGGTGTCCAAAGCTTCAACATTCATGCTAATACGGTACCGTCATCAACACCATCGTGCGTCGTTTCGCAGATTGCAAGCTGGCCGAGCCGATTACAGTGGCGTGCGAACGTTTGGGCACCCCTGGTCAAAAGTTCTGTTATTGTGAATAGTTAAGTGAGCAGATGGTGAACTGATCTCCAAAAATAGCATAACGTTGAAGATGAAACTAGAACACCATGTAAAAGTTTGTGCACCCCAAGAGATTTGAGCTCTCAAATAACTTTTAAAAAGCTCTCAGACCTTAATTAGGTCGTATGAGCAATGGCTTGTTCACAATCATCATTAGGAAAGGCCAGGTGATGCAAATTTCGAAGCTTTATAAACATTCTGACTCCTCAAACCTTTTCCCAACAATCAGCAGCCATGGGCTCGTCTAAGCAGCTGCCTAGCCTAGCACTCTGAAAGTTCAAATAGTTGATGTCACAAAGCAGGAGAAGGCTATAAGGAGACGGCAAAGCGTTTATAGGTAGCTGCTTCCTCAGTTCATGATGTAATTAAGAAAGGAATGGTAGAGGTCAAGGTGAGTTCTGGAAGCCCAAGAAAACTTTCAGAGAGAACTGCTCGAAGGCTTGCTAGAAGGCAAATCAAAACCCAAAGCGTTACCCAAAGGGCAAATCGAAACCCCCAAAAAATCAAAGGGTTGACTGTAGAAGACCTTCAGGAAGATTTTAGCCGACTCTGGAGTGGTGGTGCACTGTTCTATTGTGCGGTGGCATCTACACAAATATGACCTTCATGGATGAGTCATCAGAAGAAAATCTATCCTGAATCCTCACCACAAAATTCAGCACCAGACATCTGCAAACGAACATCTAAACAAGCCTGATGCATTATTAAGACAAGTCCTGTGTATTGATGAAGTTAAGTTAGAACTTTTTGCCCACAGTGAGCAAAGGTATGTTTGGAGCAAAAATGATGCAGAATTTAATGAAAAGAACACCTCTCCGACAGTTAAGCATGGGGGTGGATCGATCATGCTTTGGGCCTGTGTTGCAGCCAATGGCACGTGGAACATTTCCCTGTTAGAAAGAAGAATGGATTCAGTTAAATACCAGCAAATTCTAGAAGCAAACATCACACGGTCTGTAAAAAAAAGCTGAAGGTGAAAAGAGGATGGTTTTCTACAACAGGATAATGATCCTAAACACACTTCAAAATCCTCAAGACTACCTCAAGAGGTGCAAGCTGAAGGTTTTGGCATGGCCCTCACAGTCCCCTGACCTAAACATCATTGGAGATCTGTGGACAGACCTCAAAAGAGCTGTACGTGCAAGATGGCCCAAAAATCTCACAGAACTAGAAGCCTTTTGCGAGGCAGAATACGTGAAAATCCCTCAAACAAGAATCAAAAGTCTCCGAGCTGGCAACAAAAACCATTTACAAGCTGTGATACTTGCCAAAGGAGGTATTGACCATAATGATAATGATAATGATTCTTTATTGGTCACATATACAGTAGAGCACAGTGAAATTGTTTTCTTCGCATATCCCAGCATGTTAGGAACCTGGGGTCAGAGCGCAGGGTCAGCCATAATACGGCGCCCCTGGAGACCATCCAGGGTATTGACCATGCAGGATGCCCAAACTTTTGCTTCGGGTCCTTTTGCTTTTTGGTTATTTTAAAACGGTGAAAGATGGAAATAAATAAAAAAAAGAAATCTTGCTTAAAATATTAACATTTTTAACTTCATGCCGTTTGGAAATCTGGTCATCTTTTATTTACCTAGCTTATTCGGTTACAGTTATTTTGACCAGGGGTGCCCAAACATTTGCATGCTACTGTAGGCGCCATAACTCTACGAACTACGAGTCGGGCCTTTGTACTAACCTCTGCCCTATTTCTTCACTGAATTTCTCATTAATATGATGTCGTGGGAAAATGGCGAGTGAGAAAAGAAGCTCTCTATCTTTTGTTCTTTAGGTCCGAGCAGTCAAATTAGAGGAGAAGGACTGGACTAGTACTAGCTGACAGCAAAGCTATGCTAACACACCACACCACTCTTTGAAACCGTGTTGAGCAGAATAGAATCTCAGAATGCACAAGACAATAATAAAAAAAAAAAATTGGGATGAGACCACATATGGTTCCTCTCCTGTAAGCTAAAATGTGAATCTGATGCTATACTGAGCACAGGCTCACTCTACCTTGGCAGTTCAAGACTGGAAAATCATCGCCACATGGAGATAGTACAATTTGGTGTCAATGGCATGAATCCATTGACCTCACCTGGCTTATATGAACAGTTCAGGCTGGTGGTGGTAGTGTAATGCTGTGAGGAATGTTGTCTTAGAGCACTCTGGGTGCCATGATACCAATAGAGCATCATTTGAATCCCACAGCCTGAGTGTTGTTACACACCACGTGCATCCCTTAATAGCGACAGTTTACCCGTCTTATAACGGCTGCTTCCTGCATGATGCATTTCACCCTGGTCTACTCTATATACAGTATCCTCTTCTGAATAGTCAAGCACAAAGTAAATAACACACTAATCAGTGTGAAAATTGGTTGTTTGTTTGACATATTATGTGTCTGTCTTTGTATTAGCTTCATTAGCAGATTAGCAGTGCAAGCTGACTGTACTCGCTGCAAACACTCTCCAGGGAGACCGACCATGTCTGCCGCTTCCTTCTAAGCGTTATTTTTCTTCATAATGTCTCTATACACATTTAATGAGGCAGCTGTGTGAGACAGAATAAGATGAAAACACTGTTTTTTTGTGTGTGTGTGTGTGTCAAGTTATATAGTCAACGGGAACTATTTACCGGTAGGAACTAACGTTGCGAGCGGGGAACCGAAGAAATGTCGGAACACACCTCACGAAAGGAGTAAACGTTAGAGAAAATGATTTAAATGATTATGATATTCGCCCCACCCCACCCTCGTTTATTTATTTATTTATTTGTTTATTTATTTTATATCCAGCCACCTGTACTTTGTTCCTGTTGTATGTGCTTTAGTCACAGCATGAGCTGCTCTGGTATTTTTAGCTTATTTTAATGTTATTTTAAAGGAGACAACACATTATGGAAATATATTCAGCCAGCACATTTTCCCTAGAGACCTGAACATTCGAAACACTAATGATACTATTTCATTTAAACAGCAGATATATATAAAAACAAATAAATAATTAAAATAAATGAAGTGTTTCAGATTCAGCCATTAGAGTGAAACAAACCAGCAGTATTGAAAACCTGAGACAAAGCGTGTAGCGTGACGTGTTGTGTTTCTGCTCCACAAGTGTGGCTCGGTTTGGTTTTTAAATGGTCTGCACTCATATAGCGCTTTTATCCTGCCATGCAAGGCGCTAGCTTGCCATTTGGAGCAACTTGGGGTTCAGTGTCTTGCCCCAAGGACACTTCGGCATGTGGAATCACGTGGGCCGGGAATCGAACCGCCAACCCTACGATTAGTGGACAACCCGCTCTACCACCTGATCCACAGCCTACTACTCAACTACACAGCCTACTACTACCTGAGCCACAACTGCCTGTCTGATTTATTATTTTAAAATCAGTAATAACTTTGTTTGTTTTTGTATCATTTCGGAACGATGTGGATATTCACTATCATCCATTTCTAAGACTTGAAATCGATTGGAATTGAAAGAAAAATTGAGTTAGCTGTATATACATATACAGATATACATTTTATCTGGCTAGTGCATGCTTTCTTTGGCAATATCCGTTTCCCTCCTGCACACTTGAACAAAATAGCCAAACAAAGGTCCATCCATCCATCTTCTATACGGCTTACTCCTTCTTCAGGGTCACGGGGAACCTGGAGCCTATCCCAGGGAGCATCGGGCAAAAGGTGGGGTACACCCTGGACAGGGTGCCAGTCCATCACGCGGCACAATCACATACACACTCACACACCCATTCATACACTACGGACACTTTAGACACGCCGATCAGGATACCATGCATGTCTTTGGACTGGGGGAGGAAACCGGGGTACCCGGAGGAAACCCCCGCAGCACGGGGAGAACATGCATATTCCACACACACAGGGCCACGGTGGGACTCGAACTCCGGGCCCTGGAGGTGTGAGGCGAACGGAGAGATAAATGCTTTCTAATCTGTGAAATCGGGAAGACTGAGTGCGAAAATGCCTGCAAATTGTATTCATATTTTTCTAAGGGTTAAGTTCCATGAATCATTAACACCCCTGAGTGTGTGTGTGTGTGTGTGTGTGGTTTTACTGTCCTCGGAAGTATTTTGAATGGCAATGAAACACGCCACTGGTAATTTTAATTCTCACAGTCTGTTTCTCTCCGGAATATCCACTGCTAATAGTAAATAATTAAGAGTCGAAATCTTCAAGTGAAGCAGCTATGGATGAAGTGAAAGCCAAGCCAAGATTCGAACCTCACAGGACTGCGCTAATGTGCAGAAAAATTCTTTAGTGTGACTAATTAAATAATCTCTGTGACATGAAAAAAAAGAAGAAAAGGTTTTCACTCAATTTCATCAAACCAGGCTGTCATCCCGCTGAGACGGCTAACCGTCATTCTGTCTCTGAGCAATAAACGTTAGCGCTGAGCCTAAAAATATCACCACGTCAGTCAGACGGTACGAAGCTATAAGACCCCCCAGACACTTCCAGGGATGAGAAGAAGACAAGTAAGGTGCACGTGTGGAACTGTACGGAATGAACACAAACCTACAGCTGATTTTATCACACCGGGAACTCTGTTAGTGCCACGTTTAATCCTTCAGTGCATAGCATCCACACTCCGGGACAATCAGTTTAGATCAGACTCAAACCACTTGAGATCTTGATACTAATACTAATACTACTAATACTACTACTACTACTAATAATAATAATAATAATAGAAGAAGAAGAAGAAGAAGAAGATCTCCAGAAGAATGTCCAGAAGTTCTGAACGCAAACTTCTGTAGCACAAATTCTTCATTTTTTATGAACTTTCTAGCAAAAACAGAATTGAGTGAAATGTTGAATTGTTTTGGCCAGACTCCACTGAATGCCTTAATCTAAATAATCCCAAAATGTACGTTCAGAACTTCTGGACATTCTTCTGGAGATTTTCTTCTTCTTCTTCTATTATTATTATTATTTTTAGTAGCAGTAGTAGTATTTGTATTCCAGACATTTTCCACCTTTTTTTTTAACTCATGGACAATCCATTTACTGTTTCAAAATCGTAAAGAATCCCAATTAGAAAATCGAAAGTATCTTAATATGCGTATAAATCATGTATACGTGAAAGGGAATAAAACACTGTATGTCATGCTGTTGTAGGAAAATAATCAAAGACAGGGCGGTGTGATGACGCGGAGTCACTGTTTCCACCACGATGTTGATTATTTTACTCTAACAACAAGCGAAAAAGCGCTCAGATAACACAACAATTTGCCAACAACTGCATTTTTTTTTCACTAATTAAAGAATAACACATGCTAGTTTTTATCCATTTTTAGTTACAGTGCCTTGCGAAAGTATTCGGCCCCCTTGAACTTTTCAACCTTTTGCCACATTTCAGGCTTAAAACATAAAGATATCAAATTTAAATTTTTTGTGAAGAATCACCAGAGTGGCAAGAAGAAAGCCATTTCTCAAAGATATCCATAAAAAGTCTCATCTAAAGTTTGCCACAAGCCACCTGGGAGACACACCAAACATCACACCAAACGTTGAGAAATGGCTTTCTTCTTGCCACTCTTCCATAAAGGCCAGATGTGTGCAGTGTACGACTGATTGTCGTCCTATGGACAGACTCTCCCACCTCAGCTGTAGTTCTCTGCAGTTCATCCAGAGTGATCATGGGCCTCTTGGCTGCATCTCTGATCAGTCTTCTCCTTGTCTGAGCTGAAAGTTTAGAGGGACGGCCAGGTCTTGGTAGATTTGCAGTGGTCTGATACTCCTTCCATTTCAAAATGATCGCTTGCACAGTGCTCCTTGGGATGTTTAAAGCTTGGGAAATCTTTTTGTCTCCAAATCCGGCTTTAAACTTCTCCACAACAGTATTACGGACCTGCCTGGTGTGTTCCTTGGTCTTCATGATGCTCTCTGCGCTTTCAACAGAACTCTGAGACTATCACAGAGCAGGTGCATTTATACAGAGACTTGATTACACACAGGTGGATTCTATTTATCACCATCAGTCATTTAGGACAACATTGGATCATTCAGAGATCCTCGCTGAACTTCTGGAGTGGGTTTGCTGCACTGAAAGTAAAGGGGCCGAATAATTTTGCACGCACCACTTTTCAGTTTTTTATTTGCTAAAAAATATCCAATAGATTTCGTTCCACTTCGCAATTGTGTCCCACTTGTTGGTGATTCTTCACAAAAAATTTAAATGTTATATCTTTATGTTTGAAGCCTGAAATGTGGCAAAAGGTTGAAAAGTTCAAGGGGGCCGAATACTTTCGCACGGCACTGTACATGTAATGTTGTGAAAAGTCCAAGCAACAAGCTCGTTCCTGTTGGAACGTACGTTAGAGCGGCTGTAGCCGGTTGTTCCGTCACCAAAAAACAAATAAAAATCGAACCAAAAACCGCAGCTTGTCATTGAATCAAGAAATGGGGCGAACTGTTACAGAGCGCTGACACTGGAGACTCCTTCCAGAAGACTTTTGTTATTCTTTCTTAAATAACAGCACGTTTTTAATCCATCTACTCTTAGTCTCAGTTTCTTTGGAGTCTTATTTCCTGTAATTGCTTCCGTCATTTCCCGAGAAACCGGAATGCGGAATATCATCTGTCCTGAAGCCTTCCCTGAGCCTGGAAAATGTACAAAGCACCACGACTGTTACAAAGAGCTGACACTGGAGACTCCTTCCGTAGATGTTACATACATGTGACCTAAAAAAATAGAACATGAAAACATGTATAATTAGGATTAGATTACGTAGATCATCTGCTGTACGAGTCCATGTGAATGAGCTGTTACCGTAGAAACGAGTGCATGATAGCATAGTATAATCAGATCGTTAGGAACTCCTGTCCGAGCCAGTGCGGAACATCTGAGCGATCGGATTTGAGAATTTAACCGTACTGGGTAGATGATAAACTGTAATTGTGACATAAAAAAGTGAATATTCGGTTTGTGTTCAGAAGATAAAATTGAAGTGTCTGGTGTCAGGACGTCGTACTCGACAGCAGCGGGCTTTTTTTTCTCCACTTGATTAAGTCATAAATCTTCACGTTTCAGTACAGAATGATTTGCAGCGTGCAGCTCGAGCGTTGCCGGTCCAGCACCGAAAGCAGAATTGATTACAGCGTATTGTTCAGTTTACATGTAAAAGACCAGTTGTGGATGTTTATCGTCGTTGGACGCACTGCAATTTCCTTTAGGGCAACCGCACCCTTGTCTAAAATCACAATGCTTGCCGTCGATTGCTGTCTATTTCTCCTTTTCTTGTTCTGTTGGGCGTGTTTTTTCCTCATGGATGCGGAATGAAACTCCCCTTTTTTTTTTAAATAAATAAATAAATAAATAAATAAATAAATAAATAAATAAATACATACATAACATCCGGCTTCCTTGCACACTCAGTGGGCATTTTGTTCCCGCCACAATGCCATAAATGCTCATTAGCATGTCTATTTATGTGTTCATGTATTCAGAGTATTACCGCACACAACCGAGTCTGTAATACACCGCGACTTGTTGAATTCAGCGAGAGAAATGAAAGGCCTCTCCAGATCTTATGAGTGGGTTGGACAATCCGAACCGTCCATAGCGAGATCTCCTCTTCAGAATCGTATTTGTTTCCTAACCACCTCGGGATAATGTCACGCCACAATGCGAGCCGGACGAGAGGGGATGACGGTTACGGCTCTATCTACTCATCCTGGTGTCCGTCCGCCGCTGCGCTTTCATAAATTACATGCCGCGAGTAACAGATTTGAGAAGAGAGTGTTTAGAGAGATCAGACCTTGAGCATGTCTGCTCAATCATCCTCTTGATTCTGGCACCTCGTACACGTAGCTGATAGACAGTGTGAATACGCATCAGCATGTAGCGAGTGTGAGAACATTTATTGTATGGAAAAAGCATTGCTAGTGGTCAGACATGCTAATAATATTCAGGTGTAAAGGTCCATGACCAACCAGGAAGTGGTTTTTTTTTTTTTTCCCCATTTCATCATCCATCCATCTGATTTCCATGCTGGAACTCGGGGCGCAAGGACAAGGGACACCCTGGACGGGGTGACGATCCATCGCAGGGCACAATCACACTACGGAAAATTTGGAAATGCCAGTCAGCCTACAATGCATGTCTTTGGACTGGGGGAGGAGACTGGGGAAAAGGACATTTCAACCAAACACTAATGCAGGTTTTCATCATGCAGTTGATAGCAAACTTGAATCCAGATGGGCGGAGTTTGTAGAGCGTGTTGTCCACTAATCGTAGGGTTGGCGGTTCGGTTCCCGGCCCGGGTGACTCCTCATGCCGAAGTGTCCTTGGGCAAGACACTGAACCCCAAGTTGCTCCCGATGGCAAGCTCTGCTACCATTGGTGTGTGAATGGGTGAATGAGACACAGTGTAATTTAGGATAAAAGCGCTATATAAGTGCACATTTACCGTTTACCAGATGCTACCTACCGCTGTTAGTCAAAAGCTAATCACTGAACTAAACGGAGTATGGTTTAAAGCGTGTAGTAAACAGAACATTTCTTTCCTCTGAAAGCTCCAGCTGAACCGCTTTAAAGGCAAACTATGATACCTCCATCAATTCACCAACAAAGTAAAAGAAAAGGCGAGATCGATAGAATTTCTCTCTCTCTCTCTCTTTCGTGCAGATTAAAGATTCATTCGGTAGAAGAAGAAGAAAAAAAAAAGGTGGAGAGAAATTACACGTCTGCACCAAAGTGAACGCCTTAAAACACAATCTTTCTCGGAAAAAAAAAAAAAACACACACACACAAACAAACAAACAAAAAAAAAACATGCTGATTGAAGCTCGGAGGCTCAGTCGAGGCCACTGAAAATGCATTCGATTACAGTTTGAACAGCAAACCGACGTCCTGCCTGAGGCAACATTATAATTAACTATGGCTCTAAAATGCATCTCTGATTAGGGAAAAGATGATCTGGCATCCAAAACTGCCAAATGCATGAGCACACTCACATCCCCACACAGCTGTTTTCCTCCTTTTATTGCTCAAAAGTGCCCAAATCACGTGTTTTAAAAAAAAAAATATATATATATATATATATTTTACAGAGTCTGTTGTCTGAGTCACTCTACCAGAACCAAATCTATTTCTCATTGAAATCAAATAAACACTCTGAGTCCACCAGTCCCACTTCCTGTCTGTGAAACAAACCACTGAGATGAGTCAGAATTCCTCCTGTTCCTGGCATGTAAAA
Organism: Ameiurus melas; assembly: GCA_012411365.1. Lineage (NCBI taxonomy): Eukaryota > Metazoa > Chordata > Actinopteri > Siluriformes > Ictaluridae > Ameiurus > Ameiurus melas. Next base: position 2,635,601 of record CM022768.1, read on the forward strand.
CTTCCGAACGGTTAAGACCAGCGCTTTAATGTGGCTTTAATTATACATTTCTTTGTGTGAAATGAAACTAAACTAAAGTGCTATTTGGATGCGGTTAGTTTTCCCGACACACAAGAGGACAGCTTCAATAATTATGAGAAATCCACACGAGATAAGCAAGCTCTGTATAAATCACAGAGATTCTAGGAAGTAATACTTGAACCTCATTTGAATACAAACTCCGCATAATTTAACGTCACATGACCTGTAACGTGTCCCTAGAAACTCAAAACCTACACCACCCCATCACCCCCCATCACCATTACCTGCCATCACCATTACCATTACATGCCATTACATGACCTGTAACGTGTTTCTAGACTCAAAACCTACACCACCCCACCCCCCCCACCATCACCATTACATGCCATCACCATTACCATTACATGCCATTACATGACCTGTAACGTGTTTCTGGAAACTCAAAACCTACACCACCCCATCACACCCCCCACACACACACCCCCATCCATGTTATCAGATTCAGCTGTAAATAAAGTCTCAGAGATCGTTCAGTAGTTGTTACATTACCTAATCTCCTTGATGTAAAGATTAATCCAGTCAGAATAGGGCTTAAGTTGCATTCACACGCTAGAATACCTGTATATTTTGGGTCAGATTGGGTTGCTAAGCAATTGAGTAATATGTACACGGAAAAACTTTCATTAAGCTAGCATGTAGCTGTTACACTAGGTATTGTATACAAGCAATGAAAGGTGAAAATGACAGAAAAAGGGATCGGGAAATGTCAGAAACATCAGCATTTTACTCTGACGTATTGGAAACTTGTTCAGGAAACACTCGGGATGACTGCTAGGAAGCGCTGAAATGCCGAAAGGTTTCTTGCTACTAGAAATGACCTTAAGACTTTGATTTTGTTTTAGGCAGTGACAATAAAAAGTATACAGAATATCAAGAATATCATAGATGTGTTAATAAAAGACTCGGTGTGACGTTTGCTCGCAATGCTACCGCTTAAATCGCATCTAGAAATCATGCTAGCTAACGCCAAATCAAGCTAAGTGATTAACTGTATTATTTCAGTCTTAGCGTTCTTACTAATAATTGTATCAAGGCGATGCTTTTGTGTAGTAAGTTAGTAATTGCTTCTATGTACTTTGTGTGAGATTGTGTTGCTAGGCAGCTAGCAACTGAGAGGTTAGCAGTTTTGATAGCACATAGCACTTAGGTGTTACTTTACAGTGTATACAAGGGAAAATATGGAAAGGGGAATGTAAGTGTCGGGAATATGAAGTTTTACCTCAGATGTGTTGGTAAATTATTTCAAAAAACAACAACAACAACAAAAGACTTCAACTTGTGTAATTACACTTGAAAGTGCTCAACATTGTTTTATAATATCACTACGAACGCCATAAATGCAACCAGTGGGTAACTAATACGGGTAAACATGACCCCAAGCAACATGGCAACTGTGTTCTGTCTTAGCTGATGATGTTTACGACAAGTTAGCTAACATCAAAACAAGCTAAATGATTATTACATCCGTACACGGTTCTGTTGATGTTGTTGTAGACTCATTTTTAAAACTGCGCCATTGTGTCACTGTGATTAGAAATGAGTGTAGCTGGGGACGGTTTGTCCATAAGGCTTCTGTTTATCCTGCAATGTTGTCTTTGATTCTGAGGCGAGACAGGAGAAGCAGTGAAACTCTGATGTACTATGAAATCTTGTAAATTTGGAGGTGTCTGGGCATCAAATGTTATCCAGAGACCGTTTTGCTAGAAATGAGAACAGATGTTTTCCATTTGCTAGGACAGGGGTTCCCAACCTGTTGCTAATGAAACCCCTCCAAGCTAAATTATTTGTTTTGAGTTTCTCCCCTGGAGATGTTCGAGGAATATTTTTTACCACAACTTTGGTTTAATGACCAGATTTTCATGTTTTGTTTCCAAACACCAAGTGCTTCAACGTTGGGGCAAAGTATCTGTCCAGTTTGAAGCTTTGGTCACGTCACTGTCCATGCACATAAATCCAAGTTTTAAATATCTGCTTTCAAGCGTTTGCTTGGATTTTCTTCGTCTTGTAGGTTTTTTTTTTTCACGTCCTGACGTCCATCCATCCATCCATCCATCCATCTTCTATACTGCTTATCCTTCAGGGTCATGGGAAAACCTGGAGCCTATCCCAGGAAGCATTGGGCACGAGGCGGGGTACACCCTGGACAGGGTGCCAAACCATCGCAGGGCACAATCACCTACACACTCACACACCCATTCATACACATACACTTTGGACATGCCAATCAGCCTACCATGCATGTCTTTGGACTGGGGGAGGAAACCGGAGTACCCGGAGGAAACCCCCGCAGCACGGGGAGAACATGCAAACTCCGCACACACAGGGCCACGGTAAGGTGTGAGGTGAACGTGCTAACCTGGACAGCGTGCCAACCCATCGCCGCGCACAATCGTACACTAATGTACACACTACGGACAATTTACGGGTGACAATCATCCTACAATGCATGTCTTTGGACTGACGGAGGAAACCAGAGTACCAAGAGGAACTCGAGAACATTCAGGTTCCACTCACACAGGGAAAATGAGGAGGCGGGATTCGAACCGCCAAGACCAGAGGTACGAGGCAAACAGGCTAACCACTAAGCACTAATGACAAAACAAACATGGAGATCAAGGCAACTCGGTGCAATTGTGCTAGTGTTTTGAACTTGTACATTGTCCACAACGACCCTAGGTAGTTTTTCCTCCACAGACAAGCTAGATGTTTTTCTTTAAATCTGTCGAACATGCGCAGTTTTTTTGCTCACCATATTTCATTGTTGCTGGTGTTGGTGGAATCCGTACCACATTTGCACCGTTAAACAGGATACGCTACTAAATTACCTCGAAAGTTCTGGCAAAATATCCAGCGTGTTTGATCAACTCAGACATGCTTCAGCTGTTTAAGATTAAGTGGCACGAAATTAGAGTTTGAGCTTTGATTTTCTGTATTTTCCATCGACTTGGAGTGCCCACAGTGGTGCTGCACAGCTCTTGATAAAATAAGAATCAATATGTTTGGCTTAGAATCACAATTCTCACTCACCATGTTTACGGCTATTTGTTAGCTTGTTATATTAGCGCTCCTTTTGTGACATCGCACAACAAGTGCACGATTCCAATTTTTTATTTAGATTTTTTTGTAGAGGAAGCATGACTTCGCCCTGGCAGGTCGCTATCTAATGATATCTAATGATTTAGGACCAGCAGTGACTACATTGTGAGAAAATTGGTTAATAATGTAAAAATAATAATAAAAAAAAAAAAAAAACCTAATTAATCACCTGCTTTAAAAGCTTCGCAACCAGAGAAATTAAGGTCAAACAACACTCGTGTAGCCGTGATAGATTAACGAGGTGCTAAACAGCTCATTACTCATGGCAGCGTGATAGACTGATTGTGCTATCTTTCATCAAGACATGGACTAGGATGAAGCTGAAAGCAGAAGAAGAAGAAAGAGAGGGAGGAGGTTTAGATTTATCAGGGGATTGGATGAGTTGTCTTTGGTACTGTATAGAGTGCAGGATCTGTGTAGGATGAAACAGAGGATGAACAAAGACCTCATACACAATAAATGAGCCTGTTTCCAAGTACTGTTATTGTTTTTACTTCTTTCTCACAAACAAAACAATGGACAAAGATTTTGTTGTTATAACGGGGTCAATGACAAAGGCTAAAGTCCTGTCGTTCTTCTCTAAAGCCAGGCTTAGAATTCAAAACGTTGATCTACAGGAGTTACACAAGGATTTTGCTCAATTGCAACAAAAGTGAGCGTGTTTCATTATTAGTATTGTTAGTAGTATTGCTTTAAATGAGGCTAATGCCATAAGCTAAGCTAACTGGCGCTCATGCTTTCACCGCATATAGATAGGCACAATGTCAAAGAGCACACGCTGCTTCTAATTCATCTGGTAGGATTTGATGCACGTATTCACTGGTGAATTTTATACACAAACGCTCTCCCCCCGTTTTAGCGGCAAGAAAACTGGCTTGTTGTCAAAAGTGGAATGCTAGTTGTGTGTCTTTGCAATGAACGAATCAAACGAAAGCAATTGGAATAGTTCAACACAATGATTCAAGTGGTTTCCTCAAATTCAACTGAAAACGCAACCAGTCTCAAAATGATTCATCCCCTTCATGGCGAGGATCTTTAGTAGTTAATAGAGCACGCTTTTGCTGTTATGACCTGCTGCAAACGAGATGCAGATCTTCTGGCAGCGTTGCTGAGGAATCTTCTCCCGTTCCTCATGAGCAATCGCCTCCAGTTCAGTAATGTTCTTGGGTTTGCGTGCTGCAGCCGCCTTCGTCACATCCCACCAGAGATTTTCTATGGGCTTCAAGTCAGGTGACTGTGATGGCCCTGTAGAATCTTCCAGAACTTCTTATGCAACCAAGCCTTGGTGGAATTTGAGGTTCTCTTGTCACAGGATCATTGTCCTGTTGGAAGGTCCGATGACGCCCACGTGCTTACAGACGGCATGACGCTTTCTCCTAAGATTGCCTGATGCTTCAATGAATCCATCTCGCCTTTCACACGCTGCAGTTTTCCAGTGCCAGAGGACACAAAGCAGCCCCAGAACATCACGAGCCACCACCATGCTCGACTGTGGACAGAGTGTTCTTTCTTCATTCTTCTTCCTCCAGACATACCGCTGATCCATCGTGCCGAAAAGTTCCAGGATCACAAAACTTCTGTGGATTATTTATATGATTTTGAGTGTCCTTTTTTGTGCTTTTGAGTCAGTAGTGGTCAGGGTCAGTAGTAGTACCTTCTGCGTGCAGTCTTACTGTGCTCACTGAGACCTCAGTGGCTCTAAAATGCTGTTACACCAAGTCTTTCTGCAGGTCTTTTGCAGTCACTCGAGGGTTTTTCACAACCCGCCTTCTCACAAATCTGCTTGCTTCCCTTTTCTACCCCGTCCAGGTATTTCATGCATTTTCTGCCACTAGTCAGTTCAGGTATTTCGTGTGTTCCAGCTCAAGCACACCTGGTGCAACTAGTGAAGCCCTTGTTTTGAATATTTGTGCTGTTGTGAGGGATTCTATTCAGAGGGTTGGATAATATTGAAACGGGTGAAAGCATTATAAATTGCATTTTCAGTTGAATTTGGGGAAAACCACTCAAAAGCATTCATTGTGTTTCAACTGCTTTTGTTTGATTTGTTCATTGCAAACAGATGAAAGTCTGTAAATTTTGACAATCAACCTGATTTGCATGGACCGGCATCTCCACGGACTGAGCAATAAATAAGAAATCTAATCGTCACCAGCTTCTCCAGATGGGTCACATGCTCATTAATGCCGCGAGAGCGCATGTAGAACGATGCACAGTTAAATAATTACACACATTACTCATTGACAGGAACATTAGTCACCGTGCCACTCACGTCTAAGCAGACAGCAGATTTATTAAAACCAGCTCGGGTCTGTGTGGCAGAGTTTAATCACCGCCGCCCCTCGCTGGACATCAAGGTTAGACACAGGGCTAAGTGTGAGACAGGAATGAGGCGAATGCTATCATTTAAACCCATATTTGTGGCATTATTTATTATGAATATGTATTAGTCCATCCATAGTGGAGAAAACTGCCATTTCAAGTGGCGTCCATCTGCCAGTCACTTTGACTCTGTTGGATTCTGGTTGGTCAGAAGGTGATGAATTTTCCAGAACAGCAGCTCTGACAGTAGCACAGCTGCAAATCACAGGTTTATATTAATGCTCTCCTTCTAATATGTTATAGTTTCTATAGTAACAGCTCATTCCCAGGGTCTCGTATGATGGATGCTTATTTTGGAAAAATGTGTTTTTTAATTTAACATTTATGGAAGGAGTCTCCAGCGTCAGAGGGAAAGCTGTAGCTTTAAATTTTTTATGTCTCCAGAACAGAGAAATTCACGCTTCATGGTTACTCACTAACATGACAGACTGTATTAAGTTGCACAAAGAACCTTTTACTCTCAAGTTCTTTTGAGAACCAGCTCTATACAGGTGCTTTATAGAACCCAGAAATGGTTCTTCATAGCAGGAACCATGTTATCATAAGTTCTCTTTAAAAAAAAAATGAGTTAGTGCTTTAAGGAACCAAAGTACGGTTCTTAAGAGTGATGCCAGGATAACCTTTTCCAATCCTATAAAGAACCTTATAGGGTTCACTTTAACCTGTTAAGAGATTATACCTTGAAGAACCAATACGCTGCTCTGAAGAAGCTATAACGAATGAACCTGTAAAAAAACAAAACCTCTTTAATCCCCAAAGAAGTCAAGAACCCTATACAACGGAAAACAGTTCTTGTCAAGAAGAAGGTTCTTTGCAGAACCTACGGCGCCTCGCGCTGCACGGAGCACGGTTCTCGGTGCACATAGCGGAAGACACTTCCATGCCTCAAGTGTTTGTTTACGTTCCCACATCTTTTCTTTTGCTTCAGGACTTGTCTCGTCCCATGTCTTATCATCGATCGTCTCCCTCGTGCGTATCGATTACTCTCGCTTGTTTTCGCTTCGCCGCTTTAATTAGTTTGTATGTTTAAACCCTGGTGATTCTTTGTTTGGGCAGAAGTACGCTCGTTGTTTGCTCACCTGACCTTACCAAGCCGTTCATTCTGTGCATTGATATTCTGGTACTGATCGTGCTTCTGCATCTGCTTCAGTCCACCATTCATGACCAGCCCACGTATCATCCAAACGCTTTCTTAAACACTGTGTGAATAAATATAGTACATGAGGTCTTAAATATTCAAATATGACATACTTATGACTGCACAATAGTTGAGAATACGCCATGTCGTATTGAAATGGAACGATTTGTTCTCGCAGGCCTGGGGTCGGTTCCTTCGGTCAGTAGGAACGCACTGTTCTGGATGTGTATTGGTAGAATGAGTTCGACGATTAAGGGATTAAGGGATGACGCTGGACTCGTCGCGGTTTTAGACCTTCTGATGATCTTCGGTGGATTCACAAGACAGGGGCGATTCTTTTCCTCGTCTTTTGAACACTCCGGTCTGGAGCTGTGACATAAACATTGATTTGAATATCAAAGTCCTGGTAGTTTCTTTCCTCATCAGCTTGATTTCACGCGTCTGTTTTTCAGGCCGGAGGGAGAAGAGACGAGGCTGTGCAGAAATGGCAGGCGGCCAGGAAAGGTGAGACGGAGACACAAGTCTGCATACGCTGGACACATTATCGGATCGATCGATGGCGTTGACCCAGGCTGACTGCGTGCGTGCGCGCGTGTGTGTGCGTGTGTGTGTGTGTGTGTGTGTGTGAAGCAGCACAGTCTCGTAGGAATTCGAATGAGAGTAGTAGGAGTGTTGAAAATGCTATTTATTTACTGTTTATATTGCAGCTTGACGCTGTCGCTGAGGTCGTGGCTGAAATCACAGAGTAGAGGTGTAAGTGTGTTGTGTTGTTTATATATATATATATGAGTTGGTTAGGTGTTCACGGAAGAGGTGGGTCTTTAGCTGTTTTTTGAAGATAGTGAGAGATTGTGCGGTCTGGATTGAGATCAGAAGTGCATTCCACCACTGAGGAACGGTTAGCGTGAAGGTTCTAGAAAGGGACTTTACGCCACGCTGAGTGGAAACTACTAAACGCTAATCGATCGCAGATTGCGAGAGGGAATGTAGGCCTTCAGGAGAGAGTTGAGGTAGGAGGGTGCTGTTCCGGACAAGGTCTTGTAGCTGAGCATCAAGGCCTTGAACTTGATGCGGGCAGCTACAGGAAGCCAGTGGAGGGAGATGAAGATGGGTGTGGCGTGGGTTGTCTTGGGCTGGTTGAAGACGAGGCACGCTGCAGCGTTCTGAATCATCTGAAGGGGTTTGATGGAGCTGGCTGGGAGGCCTGAAAGCAGTGAGTTGCAGTAGTCCAGTTTAGAGATGAAAGAGCCTGGACTGTGTAGCCTGTTTGGTGAGGTAGGGTCGGATTTTCTTGATGTTGTACAGGATGAACCTACAGGACCTTGCAGTTGCTAAGATGTGGTCAGTAAAGATCAAGCTGTCATCAAGAATCACCCCAAGGTTCCTGGCCATCCTGGTTGGCATGAGTGTGAGTGAACTGAGCTGTAGAGTGAAGTTCTGGTTGATTGAGGGATAGGCTGGAATGTCGAGAAGCTCAGATTTTCCCAGGTTAAGCTTAAGATGGTGCTCCTTCATCCAGACCGAGATGTTCGACAGTCAAGAAGAGATGCATGCAGAGACGGATGGATCGTCAGGCTGGAAGGACAACTAGAGCTGGGTGTCATCAGCATAGCAATGATAGGAGAAGCCATGAGACTCAATCACCTGACCGAGAGATGTAGTGTAGATGGAAAAGAGGAGTGGACCCATAACTGACCCCTGTGGAACGCCAGTTGTGAGTTGCTGAGTTTCAGAAATACCTCCGCTCCATGATACCTTGAAGGACCTGTCAGACAGATAGGATTCCACCCAGCGTAGAACCATTCCAGTGATGCCCAGGTTGGAGAGAGTTGACAGGAGGATCTGATGGTTCAGTGTCGAAAGCAGCGGAGAGGTCAAGTAGGATGAGGACAGATGATCTAGAGGTTGCTCTTGCTAGTCATAAGGCTTCAGCGAAGGAAAGCAGAGCAGTCTCCGTGGAGTGGTTGCTCTTGAAGCCAGACTGCTTGGTGTCCAGGAGGTTGTTCTGTGTGAGAAAATTGGAGAGTTGATTAAAAACGGCTCTTTCAAGAGTTTTGGAAAGAAAAAGGAGAAGGGAAACAGGTCTGTAGTCAACCACAGCAGGGTTATGGCATTTTTTTAAGCAGTGTGGTAACCCTTGCTTGCTTAAATGAGGTAGGGTATGTGCCAGTAGAGAGCGATGTGTTAAAGATGTGTGTGAGTGCAGGTAATAGTGTGGGAGAGATGGACTGAAGAAGGTGAGAAGGGATAGGGTCAAGGGGACACGTTGTGGGACGGCTAGAGAGGAGGAGTTTAGAGA
>CM022768.1:2647096-2684298 GCA_012411365.1 Ameiurus melas
GAAGAAGAAAACAAAGCGGGCGAATAAGAAGAAACAATCAAGTAGCAGTAGAAGAGAAATCATATATAAAAGATCAAGTAAAAGAAGAAGACGAAGAAGTAGAAAACAATTATATAATAATGTATATAAAGAAGAAAAATGATGATGAAGAAGAAAAGCAGAAAAAAGAGGGGGGCGAGGAATAAGAAGAAGAGGACAACAAAAGAAGAAGGCAAAAGAAGCTGATATACAAGGAAGAAAAAGAAGTAGAAGTAAAGGAGTATGAGAAGAAGAAGAAGTAGAAGAAGCAGAAGAAGATGATGATGATGGAGGAGGAGGAGGAGGAGGAACATCATGAGGCTTTATGCTATGAGAGGAATATGAGGGACTAAACACAAATCTATATTTACAGTAGGATTACATCTCTCTCTCTCTCTCTCATACACACACACACACACACACACACACACACTACTGAAATACAGTAGGTAGTTACTGTATTATATGATATGATGAGTCTCAAATGTGCAGTGTGTGTAGTGTGTGTATGATGCTCTCTGTAGTGAATCTGGACTAATGTACCGCTTCACTGACCCAATAACTAACTTACAAACTTCTTCACATTTACATATTTATTTCAAAATCTGATGTAACACCAGATCACCTCCTGCAGCGCTGTCCGGTTTTTACTCATAAACTCCGACCGGCGAGTGACACGGACAGACCCGGGGAGATACGGACAGAAATGGAGAAAGTAATGTGTACAGTGGAACAGTGTTAGCATCTCAGCTACAATAATCAGGACAGTGCTGTGGTTTCCTATATTTAGAGCATGGCAGAAGGAAAGGAAGAGGAAGCGAGACAGGGGAAGGAGTATATCTGACCTGGCCTGAGGGGGGAAACAGAACCACAATGTAATTACAAAGTTGGGAAAAGTCAAAGGCGTGGAGAAGAAAGCAGATGAGGAGGAGGAGGAGGAGGAGGAGGAGGAGGAGGAAGGAAATGAGAAGGTTGAAGACAAACAGAAAAGAAATGCATCTTTTTCTCCTGGTTTCGTTGTCTGAACATCAAATAGGTCAAACCGAATCTGTTATACCACACAAATGATAACTTTGTTTTGTGAATATAAAAACAAGACACTGTTTTTCATCTACATCATGGAGACACTGTTTCACGACATCAAGACACTATCTTAGAAAATAGATACAGTGTTTTACAGCATCTACATCATCAACACACTGTTTTACTTCTACAACATCGAGACACTGTTTTACATCTACAACATCGAGACACTGTTTTACATCTACAACATCGAGACACTGTTTTACATCTACAACATCGAGACACTGTTTTACATCTATAACATCGAGACACTGTTTTACATCTACATCATCAACACACTGTTTTACTTCTACAACATCGAGACACTGTTTTACATCTACAACATCGAGACACTGTTTTACATCTACATCATCAACACACTGTTTTACTTCTACAACATCGAGACACTGTTTTACATCTATAACATCGAGACAATGTTTTACATCTACAACATCGAGACACTGTTTTACATCTATAACATCGAGACAATGTTTTACATCTACAACATCGAGACACTGTTTTACATCTATAACATCGAGACACTGTTTTACATCTACAACATCGAGACACTGTTTTACATCTACAACATCGAGACACTGTTTTACATCTATAACATCGAGACACTGTTTTACATCTACAACATCGAGACACTGTTTTACATCTATAACATCGAGACACTGTTTTACATCTACAACATCGAGACACTGTTTTACATCTACAACATCGAGACACTGTTTTACATCTATAACATCGAGACACTGTTTTACATCTACAACATCGAGACACTGTTTTACATCTATAACATCGAGACAATGTTTTACATCTATAACATCGAGACACTGTTTTACATCTATAACATCGAGACAATGTTTTATATCTATAACATCGAGACACTGTTTTACATCTATAACATCGAGACAATGTTTAATATCTACAACATCGAGACCATGTTTCACATCTACAGCATCGAGACACTGTTTTACATCTATAACATCGAGACAATGTTTAATATCTAAAACATCGAGACACTGTTTCACATCTATAACATCGAGACACTGTTTTACATCTACAACATCGAGACACTGTTTTACATCTATAACATCCAGACAATGTTTTACATCTATAACATCGAGACACTGTTTTACATCTACAACATCGAGACACTGTTTTACATCTACAACATCGAGACACTGTTTTACATCTATAACATCGAGACACTGTTTTACATCTATAACATCGAGACACTGTTTTACATCTACAACATCGAGACACTGTTTTACATCTACAACATCAAGACACTGTTTTACATCTATAACATCGAGACACTGTTTTACATCTATGACATCGAGACAATGTTTTACATCTACACATCGAGACACTGTTTTACATCTATAACATCGAGACAATGTTTTACATCTACAACATCGAGACACTGTTTTACATCTATAACATCGAGACACTGTTTTACATCTACAACATCAAGACACTGTTTTACATCTATAACATCGAGACAATGTTTTACATCTATAACATCGAGACACTGTTTTACATCTATAACATCGAGACACTGTTTTACATCTATAACATCGAGACACTGTTTTACATCTACAACATCGAGACACTGTTTTACATCTATAACATCGAGACACTGTTTTACATCTACAACATCGAGACACTGTTTTACATCTATAACATCGAGACACTGTTTTACATCTATAACATCGAGACAATGTTTTACATGTCTAACATTGAGACAATGTTTTACGTCAATAACATCGAGACAATGTTTTACATCTACAGCATCCAGACAGTGTTTTTCAACGTCTACAACAAAGAGACACTGTTTTACACGTCTAGCATTGAGACAATGTTTTACGTCTATAACATCCAGACAATGTTTTGTCTCAATGTTTTGCTTACTCTATGTTAGAGTGACATGTCTGACTCAGGGGTCTATAACTCTGCTTCATCTTCACACCGTCACTGATTATTTCACCATAACTGGACAACACAGAGTGTTTTATTCCTTACGTCATGAATGTACAATAGATAATAACAACAACAGGTCCTAGTTGGTATGAAATTGTTATTTGCCATTTTTGACAGAATCATTAATCTTCTCCGCTTCAGGAAACAGTAAGAGGTGAAAATGTCTCACTTCCTGTCGTCAAAGAGAGCGCAGACAACAAAAATTAGATAAACACGATTAACCCGTCACTTTGTGCCAACATGAAATCCCCAAATCGTCTTTCATGCACTTACATGCTGTTTTTAAAAGCCTTGTCAGAAACGTGAAGTCTCACAGATGTGATGGTAGAGAGGGGTAAAGAGAAAGAAAAAACATAGAGAGACATTTTAATCAAATTCAGCAGGAAGTCAAAATTAATCACACACACAGTCAGCATCGGGACAGAGCGTATTACAGGGAAAACACGTACAGCAACAAAACGGTGAAAATTATTTACCGTGTGCGTGTGTGTGAGTGTGTGTGTGTGTGTGTGTGAGAGAGTGTGTGTGTGTGTGTGTGTGTGTGTTGTGTGTGTGTGTGTGTGTGTGAGTGAGTGTGTGTGTGTGTGTGTGTGTGTGAGAGAGAGAGTTTGTGTGTGTGTGTGTGTGTCTGTGTAGTCAGAAATAATAATCTAATCTTTGTTATTATTATTTACATGTGTGAGGGAATTTAGTCCATTAAATATAGGTTAAGGAACTTCCATGAAAATGTAGAAATAGCATGGTGCTGCAATGCATTCTGGGTAAAATGTTCCTGGACTACGATCATTGAGATCTTGATTAGTTTTTCTTTTTCTTTTTTTTTTTTTTTTTCAAAAATCCTATTTTGTTAAGCGCAAACAGAATCATCAATCATCTTACAGACGTATTCCATAACATTTTTATCTCACATTTCTTAAAATATGAGAATCATAAACGTTTACTAATGATGCGTTTTAGTGTCTCATTATGAAAAACCCAAAACTCAACGCTGTCACCCGGAATATATTCTAAATTATATAATGCACTTCTTTCTCCCCAGAAAACGTTCCACAGTAACTGACCAATGACCACAACATCAAGGTTAAGGTTAGTGTGGCCACCACAGACCCATAGAAAACCTGTGGGGTGAACTGAAGAGGTGAGTCCACCAGGGTAGACCTCGAAATTTGAAGGGTCTGGAGAGATTCTCCATGGAGGAACGGTCTCAGATCCCTCGCCATGTGTTCTCCAACCTCATCAGGCGTTATAGGAGAAGACTCAGAGCTGTCATCTTGGCAAAGGCAGCTAGCACAAAATACTGACTAAAATGGTGCCAATAATTTTAATAAACCTTTGTTGTGTTTGCAATTCTTTGATATCCACGTCAGCAGAGTATTTTTCTGAATTTGAATTATTGTTAAACAATAAAGACAGATTTTCACAGCCTTCTTTGGTCATATTTACCGAGGGTGCCAATATTAATGGAGGGCGCGGTATGTGGTATTAAGTCTTATTAAAAGAAAAAGTTGCCCTATTCTTGCCTTCGACCTTTCGTGATTACTTTAGTATTTATTCGAGAAGGTCTTTTTTTTTTCCTTTTTCGAAGTCGTGTAAAGTGCACAAGGAGACGAAAAGCGAGGAAATTAAGAGCGTGCGCGCGCGCCCAGGGAATTAGATTCGAGTTTCGAAGCTGACGCATGTCAGAAAACGCTCGCTCGTCCCCCTGATCCGAGGTGATGGTTGAAGACTTGAGTTATGCGCAATTAAAAAATATGTAGATGTGACAGGAGGCCTCGGGAGGAAGTCTGGGTCTCGAATCTCCGCCGGTTCGTCTCTGTGGTTAGAACCATAAATAAGTGAGCGTGTTAATGAGCGAAATGAGCAAATATATCCACACTGACATACAGTAGAAGTAAAAAAAAAATAATAATTTTTTTTTAAAAACCCCACACTCATCACTCCATCTGGGTCCATTATTATATTAATAGAGGCCTCTGGTGTGAGCTGTCAGATCGGGTCGAGTCAAACTGACAGTGTGTAATTCCAGGAAGTCCTCGTTTCGCTGGGATGAAGAGACGATGGCTGACAGCAACAACCAGGGGACCCCCGGACGACAATTAAGGATGAGGTCAAGATCAAAATGACCCCTATTTTGCCATTTTTTCCCGATGTCTTTAGGACAGAGGAGGTCACGCTTCACGGATTCTCTATCACATGACACACTTTGGGTTTTGTTTTGTTTTTTTGTGGCTTTTTTCGAGAGTAAAAAGTGAGACTGGTGACGGAACGGCTGTTTATAGCTGCTTGAATCTGTCGGTCGAGCGCTGCCGCGTGTGTACGTGTCCCGTCGCACAATGTGAAAGCAAAGTGAAAACTCCCACACGACGTTAATAGTGACTTTAATCGGATTGAGGTCATCGATAATCGCTGTTTACATGCTGGTTTCTTAATCAGAGTATCGTCTCATGTAAACGTACTGACTGTTACCACCCCACACCTTGATACTTTTCCATTCACAACTAATCCTGAAGTGCTTTCCTTCCTTTTATTCTACCGCAATGGCCAATGATTACAATTCTTTATTAATTAAAGAATGGCACGCTGTACGTTTTTATCTGTTTATAGTTACATTTAATGCTGTTCATTCCTGTTGTCACTTACGTCATAGCAGCTGAAACAGTCGTTCCTTTATCGGCGTCTCTCTTTAAAATAAATAAATAAATAAATAAATCTTTCGATTGTCGTTCATAAAACAAACCAAAAAAAAAAAACCCTCACTTGCAGTATTTACAACGCAGGAAAAGCACAACAACGTAAAAAAAACCCGTCTGTCCTGCAGATGTCAGAAAACGTAAAGTCGCAGCTTTACCGCTGACTGTTCCAAAGCGCTGACACCGGAGACTCCTTCCATCGGTTAACGCTGTCTCCTTACAGAAAATTTCACCATATAAACCATGCGGAGCGTGACCCGCCGTCCCTATGAAAATCGCTACGAACGAGCTGTTGCTATGGAAATGATAACATATTAAAACGAGTGCGTTAATATAAACCTGTCATTGGCCTTGCAGCCGGAATTACTGTCAGCGCTGCTCTTATGGAGAATGAATGAACGTTCAGATTTCATCAGCGCTGTGGTATAAAGAGCATTGTGAAGTTTTGCTCAGACTGGTCTTGTGCGTTTGTATTACAGCTTCATATAATGGCTGCCATTTTAGAAAAAAAAAAAAAAAAGGAGCAAAAGCCTTTTTTAAATTGAGTCAGGACCGGGTGAGACGAAGTTCACGGACATCAAGGTATGGGAATGCAATCAAAGGCTATAAAAGGATATTTTCCTCTTCATATGAAATACATAAGCTATATATAAATCTGTTCATTTGAAGACCGGAAACTCAATTATCCTCCGTCTGCTGTCTTTCCCTTCAGGACTGGACCTGTTTTTGAACTCTGCTCAGGCGCAGGCAGAGCGCACGGAGGGTTCTGATTCGCCGAGTTGATTCTGCTTTATGCAATCAGACGGCGCTCGATTTCAACGATGAGGACATAAAAGGTCAGATCATCACTAACAGAACGGCCGGACAAGATGACTACAATTACAATCCCCTGCCTACAGAGTTCACTTCAGGTCGACGCGCGAGGTTTGCGAATTGCGAATTCATCGAAGTGTGCACGTGAGCTAGCGCAGTATTGGCAGATCACACATCTTCAGATGCACGAATTTGTGATTCTCGAGCTCTACACCGACATTTCTGATGTCTGCGTTTCAACCCGGGTTAAAGGATAGCATTGATTGTGTGAGGCCTTGAAGATCTGAGAGAATGCAGAGTTTCTTCTTGCACTCTTCGAAAGGATAGTTTGAGGGGAAATGCTCTGGTTTCTCTTTTTAATGGCCTCAGTGTTATCGCAACTGACCAGACTTTCATTCATCTTCAGTAAGAGCTTTATCCCGGTCAGGGTGGAGACAATCCTGGGAACGCTGGGCGTGAGGTGAGAAGACACACTGGATCGAATGCAACGGCATCGCACATGCGCACATACATTCACACCTAGGGGCATTTTGGAGTCATTTGTCCACCGACTGGCATGTTTTTGGACAGTAGGAGAAAACTGGGGAACCCAGAGGAGACCCATATGGATATGCAAGGAACATGTGATATATATATATATATATATATACAAAAATCTAATGAAAATTGGGGGGCGGAAGTTACTGGGAACCTGCGGAAGGAACTTTCTTTTTTTTTTTTTTATGTTTACAACGCAAATACAAGCCTTGACGATTTGATTACAACTCTATCAGCTCTGTGCCATGGCGACCCTTTTGTGGTAGCCCGCGGAACCACCATAGTCACCAAACACGCCTGGTGCGGAGGAAACTTCCTGGAGGTGACGGATCAAATTCCGGCGAGGATTCCATCCATGAACAGCACATTGACCTACTCGCATGGCAGCTATCTCTTCCACTACATCTGTCAGGACCGAATTATCTATTTATGCATCACAGATGACTACTTTGAGAGGTCGCGCGCATTCAGTTTCCTCAACGAAGTCAAGAAACGTTTCCAGACCATCTCACGGGCTCAGACGGCTTTACCCTACGCCGTGAACGGCGAGTTCTCCAGCACTCTTGCCGCACAAATGAAACACCACTCAGATCCACGAGGCTCGGATCGGTTGACAGAGACGCAAATGCAGGTTGATGACTTAAAGGGCAACATGGTCCGGAATATCGATCTGGTGGCACAGAGAGGAGAGAAACTGGAACTTCTCATTGACAAGGACTGAGAACTTGGTGGACTCGTCCGTCACTTTCAAGACAACGAGTCGCGACCTAGCCCACGCCATGTGTACGAAGGACCTGAAATTGACAGTCCTGTTTATCATGGTAACAGCTGCCACTCGCTCAAGACCGTTACGCTATCTGTACATTTAATCCGGTGTTTCCTGAGTTGTCTTCTGTTTAGCCTGGCTCTCTCAGGTGCAGGCTTCTTAACAATGACTGCCTAGCTTTACACACACACACACACACACACACACACACACACACCAGCATTCCTTGATCGTTCAAATCAAATCTGCGAATGTTTTGTGAGCGAATGCGATTCCCTTCTAGAACATTTTCTTTTATCCCATGTTGTGAGGCAGTTATGTTGGTGATGAACATATACGTCAAGTTCTAACATGAAATCTTGGTTAGCAAAGGCACAGCTGTGCAAAATCAACACACAAACTCACTAATCATTATTACTCAGCAGCCTAATAATAATAATAATAATAATTAATTATATTAATAATAATTAATTAATAATAATAATAATTTTTAAAAATCTAACGTAATTTAAAAAGAAATAACTAAATAATTCAGAGAATTGTAACATAAATGCGACTATAAATACTGGCAGCCTGTCCAGGGTGTACCCCGCCTTGTGCCCGATGCTCCCTGGGATAGGCTCCAGGTTCCCCGCGACCCTGAAAAGGAGTAAGCGGTAGAAGATGGATGGATGGATGCAACTATAAATACCAAAACTGAGGAAGTACTTCTTCCTTCTACTACTTACTTCTTTCTTCTACTACTTACTTTATTTTCCTGCTCAGTCTGTGTTTGAATACGGAGTAACTTAAAAGCGAAATAGACATTTCCACTTGTTTTGGACGACTTTGTGGGATATACTGCTGTGACATCAGCATGGCTTTAACATGATCATGTGAGTGGCTCATGAAGTCACATAAAACAATCTGAATGGTTGGCTGAAGATATTTGCCTACACATAAAGTTCTCAAACATGTAGAATAAGTGTAGCGTTAGACATGGATATTTTGGTGTAAGATCTGTGTCTAAGGGTTGCGGACAAATTCTGATGCGCTTTTTTCTAGTGTCGTCTGATATTTCTCGCTTCGCCGCATAACATGACTGTAACACGAGGTGAAAGATGGCTAGAAGTATTCACCTTACTTCAGAAGAGAATAAATGGTACTTCAGCATAGTTGATCAATTATGCTGTGATCCTTATATACTTTCCCCTTGAACTGCTGATTCAACTTAAACTGCCAAAAAACTACAATTACTTATCTTTTTCCTGATATGTTTACCTCATACACAATTCCTCTTCCTGTTATCAAGAGTCTAACCACCTACTAACTAGCTAACATTTGCTAATGTTAGCATGCAGGAGTTCAATTCAGATGTTCATACTGTAGTTGTCTCCTAATGTAACTAGCTAGCTAACATACTGTAGTTGTCTCTTAATGTAACTAGCTAGCTAACATACTGTAGTTGTCTCCTAATGTAACTAGCTAGCTAACATACTGTAGTTGTCTCTTAATGTAACTAGCTAGCTAACATACTGTAGTTGTCTCCTAATGTAACTAGCTAGCTAACATACTGTAGTTGTCTCCTAATGTAACTAGCTAGCTAACATACTGTAGTTGTCTCTTAATGTAACTAGCTAGCTAACATACTGTAGTTGTCTCCTAATGTAACTAGCTAGCTAACATACTGTAGTTGTCTCTTAATGTAACTAGCTAGCTAACATACTGTAGTTGTCTCCTAATGTAACTAGCTAGCTAACATACTGTAGTTGTCTCTTAATGTAACTAGCTAGCTAACATACTGTAGTTGTCTCCTAATGTAACTAGCTAGCTAACATACTGTAGTTGTCTCCTAATGTAACTAGTTAGCTAACATACTGTAGTTGTCTCTTAATGTAACTAGCTAGCTAACATACTGTAGTTGTCTCCTAATGTAACTAGCTAGCTAACATACTGTAGTTGTCTCTTAATGTAACTAGCTATAAAACATACTGTAAATGCCCCTAATGAAACTAGCTATCTAATATACTGTAGTTGTCCCTTAATGTAACTAGCTAGCTAACATACTGTAGTTGTCTCCTAATGTAACTAGCTAGCTAACATACTGTAGTTGTCTCTTAATGTAACTAGCTATAAAACATACTGTAAATGCCCCTAATGAAACTAGCTAGCTAATATACTGTAGTTGTCCCTTAATGTAACTAGCTAGCTAACATACTGTAGTTGTCCCTTAATGTAACTAGCTAGCTAATATACTGTAGTTGTCCCTTAATGTAACTAGCTAGCTAATATACTATAGTTGTCTCCTAACGTAACTAGCTAGCTAACATACTGTAGTTGTCTCTTAATGTAACTAGCTAGCTAACATATTGTAGTTGTCCACTAATGTAACTAGCTATAAAACATACTGTAAATGCCCCTAATGTAACTAGCTAGCTAATATACTGTAGTTGTCCCTTAACGTAACTAGCTAGCTAATATACTGTAGTTGTCTCTTAATGTAACTAGCTAGCTAACATATTGTAGTTGTCCACTAATGTAACTAGCTAGATAACATGCTGTAGTTGTCTCCTAATGCACCGACTAACAAACTGCAGTTGTCCACTAATGTCACCAACTAACAAACGCACTGTAGTTCTCTACTAATGTAACTATCTAGCTAACATACTGTACATGTCCGTAATTTAACTAGCTATAAAACATACTGTAAATGCCCCTTAATGTAACTAGCTAGCTAATATACTGTAGTTGTCTACTAATATAACTAGCTATGAGGCAGCATGAAGAAAAATCTGCTGCTTCTTCAGGATGTATTGTGTGTAGTGAAATGTATTAGCATAGTTTTTTTATTAGTACGAATGTAAATAAAATCTTCCTAATGATCTACAGACACAAGAACATTGATGACCCAGTCCTTTATTCATGCCTCAAAATGGCAGCCAATATACTACGTGATGTCACATGACACACGTGGACAGTGAGAGGAAAAGAGAGATAGATAAATATCCATCATCTAAACTTCACTGCCAGTTCACAGTTTTCATAACAGCTCTGTCCGGTGTTGTTCTAGATGCCAAAATGGTGTCAGACTGGCATCTTTTCTTCACTTTTTCCTCCTCAGTGTGTGTTTCAGCTTCACTTACGTGTTACAGCCTCAACGGCAAAATGAACTGCCTTCCTCACAGCCAGCAGGGCCGAAGGATATCATCATCCCGACCCAATGGTGAGTTATGTTTTCATGACAGCATGAACGGTTTTTATTTTCTCCTTCTCATCTTTTCCTTCAGACTGTCTCAGCAGAGCTCTTCCGACCGACTGATGAAAGGGTTTGGCTCTTTTTTTTATCTTGAAACAATATAAAAATCACTAGGCCCAGCGCAGAGAAGACAAGGTCACTGTTCCTTCAGCCTTCATTCTTCTGAGGGAACATTCATAAAACATCTGAGTAAGATGTTTTGGCGGGATTGGTTTGATTTTGTCCTCTTGTGATCAGTTAGGCTGAGAAAAGTCTGATCCTAGAGAGAATTGATATAAATATGAGATTAGACCAAAGTATTCGTTGTTTGACCTTGAACATGGCAGAATATTATGATTGTAATTGAGCAGTATCCAACCAATGGATATAATTCTACATCTTAATCTTTCTCTCCATTTCTGTCTCTTGGAGAAACTTTTTCTGACAGGTCATGGACCGTTTTTTTGCCATGTGACATTTCTAGCATGAATAGTAAGTTCGCTTAACCCTTTACCACATGGTGTTGCCATACGGCAATGATGACCTTATCTCCAATTTTTTGATAGGCAATAATAGAAAGCTACTGTTTTCCTATGTGACTGCTCAAAGGGAGCTTTACCTTTGAAATTACAAATAAATTGCCAGGACCAGGAAGTGCTATTTGCACTTTTTTTCTGGAATAACGTGGCATGGTGAAGGTCACCATCGTTTTATAAATGCGGGAAAAAAGAAAAAGAAGAAGAAAAAATATGGCAATAAATTAGCCATGTAAAACAATCAGAAAAACCACATGCAAAAATAAAAACAAGTACAAAAACAACACATGGAAATAAATTAAAAAAATGTATTTAAAATATTAATCAAATATTTAAAACTTGCATGTGCAGTTCAATGAAAATATTTATAGCTCTGGAGCATCAGAAAGTCCATAATTAGTTGAATAGAGTCACACCATGTGCATCACAGTGGAACATGGTGTTCTCACGGTGATGAGCAGAGACTGAGTTCCACCAAATATAACACGAAAGGTTTTTTTTGTATTTAACGAAGGACGGGATTAGGACAACTGCACTGATTTTTCTCCGCACTTCAATATTATGAGCTATTAAGTCCACTTTAATTACAGGGTCACGTCGGGTTTAAATCGTAATAAAGATACGGAATATTTAGAGCGGAAAGCGGTTGTAGATCGGTTTTTACCAAGTAGTTACAATGTAAATACACTGTATGGAGTTAATTACAACCCTAGAAGTCTTAACGGATTCTCTGGTTGTACATTAGAAACAGTCCTGAGCTCAAAGTAGAACCTTTCCAGAGTGTTTCTCCAAATGATAACCCTTTAGCGATGTAAACGACCCTCGTATACAAAAGAAGAACCATTTTTCAAAGTGTGGAACGAGGCTTGTTTGGAAAAATAAAATCACTCCTTTGTTTTGAACCTTCGTAAGAAACACTGTTGTTATTCTTTGTTCATTGTCACTGGCACTGTTTTTACAGCCGGGCTTCGTGACCTTGCCCCTAACTGAATGACAGTGTGTTGTGGTGTTAAGCCGTGTTAAAGCGATGCAGTGAAGCATCAAACATCAGCGCTAATTTACGTTTGTGCTCTTTGATAATGGCCCTGTCGATGTAAGTGTCAGAGAAAGAAAGGCAAATACAAACGCCACTTACAAGGACAAGGTGAGGTGCTTGTGCGTTACAGTAGGCATGTTATATCAATCCATGTGCTAAAAAAAAAAAGAAAGACTTGTATTAAGTTTAGAGGATATTTGAAGGTTAAAGTGCTGAGGAAAGGGAATCTTGAAAAAAGTGTGTCTTGGGGGAAAAAAGGCTGAGAAATGCTCAGCATGTAGCTCTGGCTGTAATCTGAACCATAGACTTAACCATGCATTATCCTTTCAGTACATTATTGTTTCTATAGTAACAGCTCATTCACAGAGACTTGTACAGCAGACACGCCATATAACCTAAGATTAATTATAAAAATGCAGATAAAACAAAGTGTTGTTGTTCAACAAAGAAAAACGTATCATTGTAGATGTGGTGATTTTTTTTTTTTTTTTTGTTAGGAGGTTCTGATCAGGAGAACTGAAAACTCCAGACTTCAGTTCATAGCTTTATCTTCAATAAGCGCTTCATCTTTAATTGGGAATGCTGGTTGTAAGGTAAGATGGGAGAATTCACCCCGGAAGGGATGGCAGTGCATCACAGGGTATTATACACACACACACACACACACACACTTATTACACACTAATTCACATCTAAACGCAATCTGGAATAGCCAGTCTACTGTACAGAACAGCATGTTTTTGGACAGGAGTAGGAAACCAGAGAACCTGGAGAAAAACCGAGAGCACAGACAGTAACACAAAGTCAGGATTGAAGCTGTGAAGCAGTGGCGCTAACGCCACCATGCTACCCACTGGATGAACTGAAATTGGTTTCTCTTTTGCATGCGTCTCAACCAAAAGTTCTATCTGTAGCCAGAATTCAGGACAGTACTCCTCCCTGAGGAGCAAAGGACGATATGCTGTGTGACCTCTGACCTTCACCGCCTGTTTGCTTCCTGGTTTTTCACTATATAACGGAATTTCAACTTACTTCATTTGCATCCTTTGTATCTTTTGAGCTACAAAATACTGGGGGGGAGATAGATTTGACAAGTGGATACGTCTGTGTGTTGATGGATCTAAAGCAAATACTTGTATATGGGTATGGGGGTATACAGTATACAGTGGTGGCTTGATGGACAAGGCTCTGTGTTACTGATCGGAAGGTCGGGGTTCATGCCCCAGCACTGCAAGGCTCCGGGTTACTGATCGGAAGGTCGGGGTTCATGCCCCAGCACTGCCAGGCTCTGGGTTACTGATTGGAAAGTCGTGGTTCATGCCCCAGCATTGCCAGGCTCTGGGTTACTGATCGGAAGGTCAGGGATCATACCCCCGCAATGCCAGGTCCGGGTTACTGATCGGAAGGTTGGGAGTTCAAGCCCTAGCACTGCCATGCTCGGGTTACTGATCGGAAAGTCGGGGTTCATGCCCCAGCATTGCAATGCTCTGGGCTACTGATCGGAAGGTCAGGGTTTATACCCCCGCTATGCCAGGTACGGGTTACTGGTCGGAAGGTCAGGGTTTATACCCCCGCTATGCCAGGTACGGGTTACTGATCGGACGGTCAGGGTTTATACCCCCGCTATGCCAGGTACGGGTTACTGGTCGGAAGGTCAGGGTTTATACCCCCGCTATGCCAGGTACGGGTTACTGGTCGGAAGGTCAGGGTTTATACCCCCGCTATGCCAGGTACGGGTTACTGGTCGGAAGGTTGGGAGTTCAAGCTCCGGCACTGCCAGGCTCCGGGTTACTGATCGGAAGGTCAGGGGTTCAAGCCCCAGCACTGCCAGGATCCGGTTTACTGATCAGAAGGTCGGGGGTTGCCAAGCTACCACTGTTGGGCCCTTGAGCAAGGCCCTTAACCCTCTCTCCTCCAGGGGTGTTGCATCATGGCTGACCCTGCGCTCTGACTCCTGGTATGCAGGAATATGCGAAGAAAATAATTTCACTGTGCTGTCTGGTATATGTGACTAATAAAGTTTCATTATCATTATATAGAGTGTAATTCATTTCAAAGTAACGAAAAGCACACTTTGTTCACTGGTGATTTCGTGAGCAGCCATGTTGATTCGACGTCACTTGTTGCACTCATGGTTGACTAGACCATCCAGAGTTTCTGAGAAGTAATCCCAAGTTAAAGGGGTGTGTTTTGTTTTTTTCTAGTTAGAGGTCGCATCACAAGTTTGAACAAATGCAGCATATCTTCAAACTCTTTGCAAAGTCTTGCCACACCTTCATTTGCCAAAATTCTGACCCTTTTTATCTGCCTTGTCTTGTTTGGACCACTGCTGCGTTTGTGTTTTGCTGTGATTGTTCCCCGGTTTACCCGACAGCCATGTTTACTTTGGACTATCACGTTTATGACCTTTGCCTGCTTTAACATTTATAAATATTGTGTTTTGTTTTCATCTGGTATGCCCAGATCTGTATAAAACCTTACGTACATGGATCTTCACTGGGCTTCTGTCTCTAATATGTTACAGTGCCCTTTAAAGTACGACCTCCTGAGGATTATGTTCTACAGACGTCTAAAATATGAAAATGAAGTCAGTTTATAATGGTACACTTAAAAAATAAATAAATAAAGGTTTCTCAGTGGTTCTTTGAATAGATAAAGGGAATGTAATTAGAACGCTCTCTCAGGTGCTCTTAGGAAAAGAGGGTGTTTTTTTTTAAGGGTTCTTCTACTGGGAAGTCTTTTCTGATAGGGAAACACTCTAAACGTCCGTGAAAGGAATAAAATGCATTGTGAATGAGTCGTTACTATAGAAACGATAACGTACTGGAACGAGCGCATTAATATGAACCCCCGTAATACTTAGCACTGGATGGTTTTCATGTCTGATTGTTCTTTTTCTGTAACAATAATGAAAGCGTGGTGCAGGACACTCTCACTGGATCTCATATCCGTCGCTATGGTTTCAGATGAAAGTCCAAAATCAACATTAACGTACTTCTGTACTGCTGTTTATCACCATTCCACTGCATTTCCTTTTCATCATGTCTACTCCAGCTAGGACACTGAGTCCCTGAAACACAATGTGAAAGGGAACAAGTGGTCTCTCTCTCTCTCTCTCTCTCTCTCTCTCTCTCTCTCTCTCTCTGTCTCTGTCTCTGTTTGTTTCTGGCTGGCTGTCTTGCTACCTTTCTGTCTGTCTTTCTTGCTCCTTCTCTCTCTCTCTCTCTCTCTCTCTCTCTCTCTCTCTCTCTCTCCCTCCCTTCATCTGCGTGTTTCACTCTGTCTCCATGGCAGTCTCTCTGTTTGTTTCAGTCTCTCTGTCAATATGTCTCTCTAGATCCTTCTCTGGATTCCTCTCTCTCTCTCTCTCTCTCTCTCTCTGTTCCTATACTTTTTCTATCTCTCTTTGTCCATCTCTCTCTCAATCTGTCTTTCTTCTTCATGCTCTTTCTCTCTCTCTGTGTGTCTGCACCTATACTTTTTCTGTCTATCTCAGTGTCCATCTCGCTCTTCTTCTCTTCTCTCTCTCTCTCTCTCTCTCTCTCTCTCTCTCTCTCTCTCTCTCTCTCTCTCTCTCTCTCTCTCTCTCTCTCTCCCTCTCTCTCTCTCTCTCTCCCTCTCTCTCTCTCTCTCTCTCTCTTCATCTGCGTGTTTCGCTCTTTACTCCATGGCAGTCTCTCTGTTTGTTTCAGTCTCTCTGTCAATATGTCTCTCTAGATCCTTCTCTGGATTCCTCTCTCTCTCTCTCTCTCTCTCTCTCTCTCTCTCTGTTCCTATACTTTTTCTATCTCTCTTTGTCCATCTCTCTCTCAATCTGACTTTCTTCTTCATGCTTTTTCTCTCTCTGTGTGTCTGCACCTATACTTTTTCTGTCTATCTCAGTGTCCATCTCGCTCTTCTCTCTCTCTCTCTCTCTCTCTCTCTCTCTCTCTCTCTCTCCCTCAGAGCATCACTAGTAACATATTTCTTCCTCCTGACCGCCATCACTCTTGTGCTTGCTTTCAGTCCCTACATCACTAGTCACATATATTTCTACTTTACTGAGTGGGTGTGTGTGTGTGTGTGTGTGTGTGTGTGTGTGTTCAGGTCATACTTCATCTGTTCTGCTGTTTGTGCTGTAACTCCTTCACACACACACTCACACATACACATGCGCACTTTATTTTGTCCATATGTAAGACCTTGAGACGATCAGTGCAAGCTTAATGGAAAGTCGTGCGTGAGTGTGTGTGTGTGTGTGTGTGTGTGTGTTTAACTGTGTATGACAACTGGTACAAATGCTAGCTCTTACAATAATTTCATTACCGACCGTAACCGCATAACAGCGTTCCTGATGATAAAAAAAGAAACTGTACGTGATTTATCTCAGCTTTCGCCGAGTCTGTTTAAGTGATGAGTTCGTGTCGGCCATTTTGACAGCTTGCCTACTCAGATTCAACTTCTACTGCACCTATTAGCCGTGTTGTTGTCCTATTTCAGCTCGTACATTATTCAAGTCTCGCTAGTGTCTTTTTCTAGCGATCGATTCCTATTCCAAGCCTACATTTGTATTCGATTCTTATTCCAAGCTCCACATGTGTAGAAATGATATTATAGAGTTGTGTCACAGCGTCGCACTTCGTACTTGTATATTATGTCATAGTTAGTGAGGAAGCCGTACATCTCTGGCCTGGACTAAGGTAACGCAGCGTTTATTATATACACTACGGTCTCTCTAGACATTAAGGCTCCGCCCCCAACACCGGTGTAGTGAGTCTTTATTGGTCACGCATACATTACACCACAGTGAAATTCTTTTCTTCGCATATCCCAGCATGTTAGGAAGTCGGGGTCAGAGCGCAGGGTCAGCCATGATACAGCGCCCCCTAGAGCAGAGAGGGTTAAGGGTCTTGCTCAAGGGCCCAACAGTGGCAGCTTGGCATTGTTGGCGCTTGTACCCCCGACCTTATGATCAGTAACCCAGAGCGTTCAAAATTGAATAGAATCATCAATAAATACATGTTTATTTCCATGTTGTTGTGAGCAATCACTACTGATCCTGGTGCCATGGAGTGATCGATTACTATGAAAATAGTAGAATAATGTATCAATCGATCTGTTTGTTTGTTTGGGCAGATTATTTATTTACGTATGTATTTATTTATTTATTTCTTTTTAGATTGATCATTCGCTTATAAATACAACTTCATTCGAAATCACAATCTGAACCCAACCCAACACACACACACACTTGTTTAGAAGGTCCTCAAAAAGCACCATTATCGAGCCATTTAGACGCATTAAAATACCAGGAACGGACAAATATTCCCAGAGTGTGAGGTGCATTTCTTTAATGAGAGAGATCTTTGCAATACGAGCAGAAGCAGGAAAAAAAAAAAAACGTCTCGGTTATTCCGGGTGAACAAAAGGAAAAAGAGAGCGAGTGTGAACAAAAGTGGTGCACTTAAAATCAGAGAAAAGAGACGGAGCCATGGGGTTCAGCGAGACGCTGCTCGCGTTGTTCAGGCTGCATGAAAAGCCAGAGATATCTGAGATAATGCTCTTTTTGCTTCATGTCCGTCCGAATATATCAGGCATCCAGAAGGAGGAACCGATACGTGTAAGGACTGATCTGCTAGACGTCCGTCAGTTTGACGTTAGTCCTAGGGGTACTCGGAAGTACTACAAAGAGGACTGTGTAGAAAAAGAACATTAAGAACAGAGAGCTTAAGCAATTATTCTGTACTACGTCGGAATCACTCAGTAGTCACAAACTCTATTTCCCAGAATCCTCAGCTGACCGCCATGCCCCCAAGAATGGCAAGCAACCTCTTTAATTATATCCGTCAATCACTTAAAATTCCTCCTCGCATGCTTATGTGAAATTCGGATGTGTTATTTACGACATGGTGTGCGCTCGGGCCAAAGAAAAATGGACGCTCTGAGAAAACGAGTTTTATTTAAAAGTAGAAACAAACAGAAAGAAAAATCACGTCAATGTTAACAAATAAATACATGAATTGATATTAAATTAAAAAAAAGATTCTGCTTTTTCTACAAGCTGTTACTGATAATATTATTCGTAATGAAAACATCGTTGTTCAATTTGAAAAAAGAATGCCAAACAGAAGCACTTTTGCACCCCCTGTATGTATTTTTTGTATCATTAATTCCAATACTTTTATTTTCCTAGCTAGGTAGACTTTTCAATTCATCCATCCATCCATCTTCAACCGCTTACTCCTTCTTCAGGGTCACGGGGAACCTGGAGCCTATCCCAGGGAGCATCGGGCACAAGGCGGGGTACACCCTGGACAGGGTGCCAGTCCATCGCAGGGCACAAACACACACACACTCACACACCCATTCATACACTACGGACACTTTACCAACCTACCAATCAGCCCACCATGCATGTGTTTGGACTGGGGGAGGAAACCGGAGTACCCGGAGGAAACCCCCGCAGCACGGGGAGAACATGCAAACTCGAACGTGCTAACCACTAAGCCACCGTGCGTCCCTTTTCAATTCAATTCTATTCAATTTTACTTGTATAGCGCGTTTAACAATGGAGTGTTGTCTCAAAGCAGCTTGACAGAAACATATAAACACAGGATAGAGGTTTTACGTGTGTGAATTTATCCCAATTGAGGAAGTCTTTGGCGACGGTATGGGGAAGAAAGTTGTGCACTAAGTGCATCCAAACACCCCAGTGGGCACTTTATCATCTCACACATAACAGCACCCTAGAGGGCATTTAAAGCCAATAATAAATACATAAGTACATGACACAATTAATTAATTCACTCATTAATGTTTATACAATCCATATTGCGAACTAATGGGATGGGATCAAGTGGTATTTTATTGAATGAGTCTGGAAGCCATATTGTTCAACGAAACCAAACTTTGCAGTGTTTAATGTGAGCATTACTGAGCATTTTCTATCCTTGATTATGTTTGTTTCTTTTTCTGGGATTAAACACTAGTCTAGACACAACAACAACAACAACAACAACAACATCAACAGCAAAAAGCCCCATCTTGGAGGTCTGAAATACACGCTCCGTTATTACTAATCTGAATACCGAGCCTAGAATATCGACTACACCGGGTGCGTAACCCGACTCTGAACATTGATGTAACTGTTGGACTTAATTCCTTGACCTCCACCAGGATTTCGACCAGACCTCAGAGGCATGAACTACTGATTGAAATACTCTGAATGTGGAGCGCAGAAAATGTCATTTTTTTAAGCATGTGACCGTAACCTGACTCTGAATGCGTGTGTATCATGGCAACGCTCTCATATCGTATTCGACGTATTATACTATAGGGTTAACATTTATTAAGTTCGACTCTAGGGGGGTTAAAGAGTAAGGTTTGGGCTGTATTATACTGAATCAATGAACTAAAGCAATTTTCCAAACAGTTACTATAACATCAACTCAACACCATAAAGTCGTAACTCTGTATCAATTTTGACCTTCGTAATATACAAAACATTTCGTAAACGTCAAATATAACTCATATAAACACATAGAAAGCAGTTATATATAAAGCGATATATAAAAAGCGATATATATATATATATATAAGCGACTCACTCAATATACCTCAGTGTTGACCCTCTAGAGGTTAATCCTAGTACTGCACCCAACTCTACAGGAGTTTTGTATTTTGTGGTATAAAAATCAGCCTTTGGGGTAACAAAATGAATCTACTACATGACAAACCGTCCACGGACAATTCAAAAGGGGGTTAGACGTGTAACTTTCCCTGCTTAAATACTGATGGAAATATCACTTCAGCTTTAACGTGGTTATGGAGCAACAAACTTAAGTTATATGAAAACATTTCGTGCCTAGTGAACAAAAGTTCATGAGCTGCGAATCCGAGAGTTTGAATCGCACTCAGCTCACGTTTTTACTTTAAGAACTTCTTTAAGAAAACGAATAAATGCATTCAATAAATGAACGAATAAACGAATACCCTGGTGGACAAACAAGGAAAATTAAAAACACGTCTACTCCGTTCACCTATTACACACGTCTCTCCCTCTCCCGAAGCAATATACCGCCGAAGCAAACTAAAAACGTTTTTGATCAAATATTTACGAGCGTCTTTAAGTCTTTTTGACAAACGTCTCATAACTTAGTAATGTATTGAACTTTTCGCAACAGAAGCAGGATGCTTTCCGATATTCCGACAGAACGGAACAGCAAGAAGTAGAATATTAAACAGAAAAAAAGTTTATCTGGCTCATTTTGCTTCTATTTATAACCCACCCGTACATTTATCTGTACGCGCACTGGCAGTCTTAGTCACTTCCTGTTTATTCAGTTCACATGATCTTAATCCCCAAAGCAGCCTCCATGCTAATACTAATGCACAGCAGACAACTCTGAATCAGTCAGACACATGGGAACACTTTGTTTAGGGTTGAAGAGCGCCACTGACGTAATTTAAAAGACGTCCCTGAAATTAGAAAAGCACACAGAGAGAGAGAGAGAGAGAGAGAGAGAGAGAGAGAGAGAGAGAGAGAGAGAGAGAGAGAGAGAGAGAAGAGAGAGAGAGAGAGAGAGAGAGAGAGAAGCTGCATCTTCTGCCAACATGATCTCACTGCTGAAAAACTTCTAGACCCCTACTCCATGCTTCTAAACTTTATCACTATCTATATTTCTTCACTTTGCATCTCAAAGCGGCAGCCATTCAAACTTCTGTATGTTTGTTTATGTATTAATTTATTTATTAATTAATTTATTTATTTGCTTTGATATTGCAATTTTTATAGTAACCTTCTTCTATGAAATAAAAAATATGAATTGGATAGAGTCGCAGCTGGGATTGGGATCCTGCAGAGTCCAACAACAAAGTCATGAGAGAGTGATTTTTACTTTCATGCATGCAGGAGTGAATGTTTTTTTACTTTGTTGTGTGAGAGAGTGGGCAATTTTTACTTTCTCTAGTGAGAGTGGGCTATTTTTAGTTTCTTGCGTGAGAGAGTGGGCGATTTTTACTTTCTTGCGCGAGAGAGTGGGAGATTTTTCCCTTCTAGTGTGACAGAGTGGGCGATTTTTACTTTTTGTGTGAGAGAGTGGGCAATTTTTACTTTCTTGTGTGAGAGAGTGGGCAATTTGTACTTTCTTGTGTGAGAGAGTGGGCGATTTTTACTGTCTTTGTGTGAGAGAGTGGGCAATTTGTATTTTTCTTGTGTAGAGAGTGGGCGATTTTTACTTTCCTGTGTGAGAGAGTGGGCGATTTTTACTTTTTTGCGTGAGAGAGTGGGTGATTTTTACTTTCTTATGTGAGAGAGTGGGAGATTTTTAGTTTCTTGTGTGAGAGAGTGGGTGATTTTTACTTTCTTGTGTGAGAGAGTGGGACATTTTTACTTTCTTGTGTGTGAGAGTGGGTGATTTTTACTTTCTTATGTGAGAGAGTGGGAGATTTTTACTGTCTTGCGTGAGAGAGTGGGTGATTTTTACTTTCTTGCGTGAGAGAGTGGGTGATTTTTACTTTCTTGTGTGAGAGAGTGGGTGATTTTTACTTTCTTGCGCGAGAGAGTGGGTGATTTTTACTTTCTTGTGTGAGAGAGTGGGTGATTTTTACTTTCTTGCGTGAGAGAGTGGGTGATTTTTACTTTCTTATGTGAGAGTGGGAGATTTTTACTTTCTTGCGCGAGAGAGTGGGTGATTTTTACTTTCTTATGTGAGAGAGTGGGTGATTTTTACTTTCTTATGTGAGAGTGGGCGATTTTTACTTTCTTGCGCGAGAGAGTGGGTGATTTTTACTTTCTTATGTGAGAGAGTGGGCTATTTTTACTTTCTTGCGTGAGAGAGTGGGCAATTTTTACCTTCTTGCGTGAGAGAGTGAGCAATTTTTACTTTCTTGCATGAGAGAGTGGGCTATTTTTACTTTCTTGCGTGAGAGAGTGGGTGATTTTTACTTTCTTGTGTGAGAGAGTGGGTGATTTTTACTTTCTTGCGTGAGAGAATGGGCGATTTTTACTTTCTTGCGTGAGAGAGTGGGTGATTTTTACTTTCTTGCGCGAGAAAGTGGGTGATTTTTACTTTCTTGTGTGTGTGTGAGAGTGGGTGATATTTACTTTCTTATGTGAGAGTAGGGGAGATTTTTACTTTCTTGTGTGAGAGAGTGGGCGATTTTCACTTTCTTGTGTGAGAGAGTGTGGAGATTTTACTTTCTTGTGTGAGAGAGTGGGCGATTTTCACTTTCTTTGTGTGAGAGAGTGGGTGATTTTTACTTTGTGTGAGAGAATGGGCGATTTTTACTTTCTTGCGTGAGAGAGTGGGTGATTTTTACTTTCTTGCGTGAGAGAGTGGGTGATTTTTACTTTCTTGTGTGTGAGAGTGGGTGATATTTACTTTCTTATGTGAGAGAGTGGGAGATTTTTACTTTCTTGTGTGAGAGAGTGGGCGATTTTCACTTTCTTGTGTGAGAGAGTGGGCGATTTTCACTTTCTTGTGTGAGAGAGTGGGAGATTTTTACTTTCTTGTGTGAGAGAGTGGGCGATTTTCACTTTCTTGTGTGAGAGAGTGGGCGATTTTCACTTTCTTGTGTGAGAGAGTGGGAGATTTTCACTTTCTTGTGTGAGAGAGGGTGGATTTTTACTTTCTTGCGTGAGAGAATGGGGAGTTTTTACTTTTTCTTGCGGGAGAGGTGGGTGATTTTCACTTTCTTGTGTGAGAGAGTGGGAGATTTTCACTTTCTTGTGTGAGAGAGTGGGAGATTTTTAATTTCTTGGCGGAGAGAATGGGCGATTTTTACTTTCTGTGCGAGAGAGTGGGTGATTTTCACTTTCTTGTGTGAGAGAGTGGGAATTTTTACTTTCTTGTGTGAGAGAGTGGGTGATTTTTTACTTTGCGTTGAGAGAGTGTGGATTTTTTACTTTCTTGTGTGTGAGAGTGGGTGATATTTACTTTCTTATGTGAGAGAGTGGGAGATTTTTACTTTCTTGTGTGTGAGAGTGGGAGATTTTCACTTTCTTGTGTGAGAGAGTGGGTGATTTTTACTTTCTTATGTGAGAGAGTGGGCGATTTTTACTTTCTTTGCGTGAGAGAGTGGGCGATTTTTACTTTCTTGTGCGAGAGAGTGGGTGATTTTTACCTTCTGCATGAGAGTGAGCAATTTTTACTTTCTTGCGGAGAGAGTGGGCTATTTTTACTTCTCTTGTGTGAGAGAGTGGGCGATTTTCACTTTCTGTGTGTGAGAGAGTGGGAGATTTTTACTTTCTTGAGTGAGAGAGTGGGTGATTTTTACTTTCTTGTGTGTGAGAGTGGGTGATTTTTACTTTCTTATGTGAGAGAGTGCGAGATTTTTACTGTCTTGCGTGAGAGAGTGGGTGATTTTTACTTTCTTGCGTGAGAGAGTGGGTGATTTTTACTTTCTTATGTGAGAGAGTGGGTGATTTTTACTTTCTTGTGGCGAAGATGGGTGATTTTACTTTCTTGTGTGAGAGAGTGGGTGATTTTTACTTTTTGCGTGAGAGAGTGGGTGATTTTTACTTTCTTATGTGAGAGTGGGAGACTTTTACTTTCTTGCGCGAGAGAGTGGGTGATTTTTACTTTCTTATGTGAGAGAGTGGGTGATTTTTACTTTCTTATGTGAGAGTGGGCAATTTTTACTTTCTTGCGCGAGAGAGTGGGTGATTTTTACTTTCTTATGTGAGAGAGTGGGTGATTTTTACTTTCTTATGTGAGAGAGTGGGCTATTTTTACTTTCTTGTGTGAGAGAGTGAGATATTTACTTTCTTGCATGAGAGAGTGGGCTATTTTCTTACTTTGGCGTGAGAGAGTGGGTGATTTTTACTTTCTTATGTGAGAGAGTGGGACATTTTTACTTTCTTGGCGTGAGAGAATGGGCGATTTATTTTTACTTTTATGGAGAGAGTGGGTGATTTTTACTTTCTTGTTGCGAGAAAGTGGGTGATTTTTACTTTCTTGTGTGTGAGAGTGGGTGATATTTACTTTTCTTATGAGAGAGTGGGAGATTTTTACTTTCTTGTGTGAGAGTGGGCGATTTTCACTTTCTTGTGTGAGAGAGTGGGCGATTTTCACTTTCTTGTGTGAGAGAGTGGGAGATTTTTACTTTCTTGTGTGAGAGAGTGGGCGATTTTCACTTTCTTGTGTGTGTTGAGAGTGGGCGATTTTCACTTTCTTGTGTGAGAGAGTGGGAGATTTTCACTTTCTTGTGTGAGAGAGTGGGAGATTTTTACTTTCTTGTGTGAGAGAGTGGGCGATTTTCACTTTCTTGTGTGAGAGAGTGGGAGATTTTTACTTTCTTGTGTGAGAGAGTGGGCGATTTTCACTTTCTTGTGTGAGAGAATGGGCGATTTTTACTTTACAGAGAGGGGTGATTTTACTTTCTTGCGTGAGAGAGTGGGTGATTTTTACTTTCTTGTGTGTGAGAGTGGGTGATATTTTACTTTCTTATGTGAGAGAGTGGGAGATTTTTACTTTCTTGTGTGAGAGAGAGTGGGCGATTTTCACTTTCTTGTGTGAGAGAGTGGGGCGATTTTCACTTTCTTGTGTGAGAGAGTGGGAGATTTTTCTTTTTTTTTGTGTGTGTGAGAGAGTGGGAGATTTTCACTTTCTTGTGTGAGAGAGTGGGCGATTTTCACTTTCTTGTGTGAGAGAGTGGGAGATTTTCACTTTCTTGTGTGTGAGAGTGGGTGATTTTACTTCTTATGTGAGAGTGGGAGACTTTTACTTTCTTGGCGCCGAGAGAGGGGGGATTTTCACTTTCTTGTGTGAGAGAGTGGGTGATTTTCACTTTCTTGTGTGAGAGAGTGGGAGATTTTTACTTTCTTGTGTGAGAGAGTGGGGCGATTTTCACTTTCTTGTGTGAGAGAGAGTGGGGATTTTCACTTTCTTGTGTGAGAGAGTGGGAGATTTTCACTTTCTTGTGTGAGAGTGGGGGGTGATTTTTACTTTGCGTGGGGAGAGAGTGGGTGATTTTTACTTTCTTATGTGAGAGTGGGGAGACTTTTACTTTCCTTCGTTTGGAGAGTGGGCGATTTTCACTTTCTTGTGTGTGAGAGAGTGGGTGATTTTCACTTTCTTGTGTGAGAGAGTGGGAGATTTTTACTTTCTTGTGTGAGAGAGTGGGCGATTTTCACTTTCTTGTGTTGTAGAGTGGGCGATTTTCACTTTCTTGTGTGAGAGAGTGGGCGATTTTCACTTTCTTGTGTGAGAGAGTGGGAGATTTTCACTTTCTTGTGTGAGAGAGTGGGTGATTTTTACTTTCTTATGTGAGAGTGGGAGATTTTTACTTTCTTGCGCGTGAGAGTGGGCGATTTTCACTTTCTTGTGTGAGAGAGTGGGTGATTTTCACTTTCTTGTGTGAGAGAGTGGGAGATTTTTACTTTCTTGTGTGAGAGAGTGGGCGATTTTCACTTTCTTGTGTGAGAGAGGGGGGGCGATTTTCACTTTCTTGTGTGAGAGAGTGGGAGATTTTCACTTTCTTGTGTGAGAGAGTGGGTGATTTTCACTTTCTTGCGCGAGAGAGTGGGTGATTTTACTTTCTTATGTGAGAGAGTGGGTGATTTTTACTTTCTTATGTGAGAGGTGGGCTATTTTTACTTTCTTGTGTGAGAGAGTGAGCAATTTTTACTTTCTTGCATGAGAGAGTGGGCTATTTTTACTTTCTTGCGTGAGAGAGTGGGTGATTTTTACTTTCTCTATGTGAGAGAGTGGGACATTTTTACTTTCTTGCGCGTGAGAGAATGGGCGATTTTTACTTTCTTGCGAGAGAGTGGGTGATTTTTACTTCTTGCGCCGAGAAAGTGGGTGATTTTTACTTTCTTGTGTGTGAGAGTGGGTGATATTTACTTTCTTATGTGAGAGTGGGAGATTTTTACTTTCTCTTGTGTGAGAGTGGGCGATTTTCACTTTCTTGTGTGAGAGAGTGGGCGATTTTCACTTTCTTGTGTGAGAGAGTGGGAGATTTTTACTTTCTTGTGTGAGAGAGTGGGCGATTTTCACTTTCTTGTGTGAGAGAGTGGGCGATTTTCACTTTCTTGTGTGAGAGAGTGGGAGATTTTTACTTTCTTGTGTGAGAGAGTGGGAGATTTTTACTTTCTTGTGTGAGAGAGTGGGCGATTTTCACTTTCTTGTGTGAGAGAGTGGGAGATTTTTACTTTCTTGTGTGAGAGAGTGGGCGATTTTCACTTTCTTGTGTGAGAGAATGGGCGATTTTTACTTTCTTGCGTGAGAGAGTGGGTGATTTTTACTTTCTTGCGGTGAGAGAGTGGGTGATTTTTACTTTCTTGTGTGTGAGAGTGGGTGATATTTACTTTCTTATGTGAGAGAGTGGGAGATTTTTACTTTCTTGTGTGAGAGAGTGGGCGATTTTCACTTTCTTGTGTGTGAGAGAGGGGCGATTTTCACTTTCTTGTGTGAGAGTGGGAGATTTTTACTTTCTTGTGTGAGAGAGTGGGAGATTTTCACTTTCTTGTGTGAGAGAGTGGGCGATTTTCACTTTCTTGTGTGAGGAGTGGGAGATTTTCACTTTCTTGTGTGAGAGAGTGGGTGATTTTTACTTTCTTATGTGAGAGTGGGAGACTTTTACTTTCTTATGAGTGGGCGGATTTTCACTTTCTTGTGTGAGAGAGTGGGTGATTTTCACTTTCTTGTGTGAGAGAGTGGGAGATTTTTACTTTCTTGTGTGAGAGAGAGTGCGATTTTCACTTTCTTGGTGTGAGAGTGGGCGATTTTCACTTTCTTGTGTGAGAGAGTGGGAGATTTTCACTTTCTTGTGTGAGAGAGTGGGTGATTTTTACTTTCTTGCGTGAGAGAATGGGCGATTTTTACTTTCTTGCGCGCGAGAGTGGGTGATTTTCACTTTCTTGTGTGAGAGAG
Organism: Ameiurus melas; assembly: GCA_012411365.1. Classification (NCBI taxonomy): domain Eukaryota; kingdom Metazoa; phylum Chordata; class Actinopteri; order Siluriformes; family Ictaluridae; genus Ameiurus; species Ameiurus melas. The sequence goes on from CM022768.1 coordinate 2,674,613, forward strand.
TGGGAGATTTTCACTTTCTTGTGTGAGAGAGTGGGAGATTTTTACTTTCTTGCGTGAGAGAATGGGCGATTTTTACTTTCTTGCGTGAGAGAGTGGGTGATTTTCACTTTCTTGTGTGAGAGAGTGGGAGATTTTTACTTTCTTGTGTGAGAGAGTGGGTGATTTTTACTTTCTTGCGTGAGAGAGTGGGTGATTTTTACTTTCTTGTGTGTGAGAGTGGGTGATATTTACTTTCTTATGTGAGAGAGTGGGAGATTTTTACTTTCTTGTGTGAGAGAGTGGGAGATTTTCACTTTCTTGTGTGAGAGAGTGGGTGATTTTTACTTTCTTATGTGAGAGAGTGGGCGATTTTTACTTTCTTGCGTGAGAGAGTGGGCGATTTTTACTTTCTTGCGTGAGAGAGTGGGTGATTTTTACCTTCTTGCGTGAGAGAGTGAGCAATTTTACTTTCTTGCATGAGAGAGTGGGCTATTTTTACTTTCTTGTGTGAGAGAGTGGGCGATTTTCACTTTCTTGTGTGAGAGAGTGGGAGATTTTTACTTTCTTGTGTGAGAGAGTGGGTGATTTTTACTTTCTTGTGTGTGAGAGTGGGTGATTTTTACTTTCTTATGTGAGAGAGTGGGCGATTTTTACTGTCTTGCGTGAGAGAGTGGGTGATTTTTACTTTCTTGCGTGAGAGAGTGGGTGATTTTTACTTTCTTATGTGAGAGAGTGGGTGATTTTTACTTTCTTGCGCGAGAGAGTGGGTGATTTTTACTTTCTTGTGTGAGAGAGTGGGTGATTTTTACTTTCTTGCGTGAGAGAGTGGGTGATTTTTACTTTCTTATGTGAGAGTGGGAGACTTTTACTTTCTTGCGCGAGAGAGTGGGTGATTTTTACTTTCTTATGTGAGAGAGTGGGTGATTTTTACTTTCTTATGTGAGAGTGGGCAATTTTTTACTTTTTGCGCGAGAGAGTGGGTGATTTTACTTTCTTATGTGAGAGAGTGGGTGTTTTTTACTTTCTTATGTGAGAGAGAGTGGGCTATTTTTACTTTCTTGTGTGAGAGAGAGTGAGCAATTTTTACTTTCTTGCATGAGAGAGAGGGCTATTTTTACTTTCTTGCGGAGAGAGTGGGTGATTTTTACTTTCTTATGTGAGAGAGTGGGACATTTTTACTTTCTTGCGTGAGAGAATGGGCGATTTTTACTTTCTTGCGTGAGAGAGTGGGTGATTTTTACTTTCTTGCGCGAGAAAGTGGGTGATTTTTACTTTCTTGTGTGTGAGAGTGGGTGATATTTACTTTCTTATGTGAGAGAGTGGGAGATTTTTACTTTCTTGTGTGAGAGAGTGGGCGATTTTCACTTTCTTGTGTGAGAGAGTGGGCGATTTTCACTTTCTTGTGTGAGAGAGTGGGAGATTTTTACTTTCTTGTGTGAGAGAGTGGGCGATTTTCACTTTCTTGTGTGAGAGAGTGGGCGATTTTCACTTTCTTGTGTGAGAGAGTGGGAGATTTTCACTTTCTTGTGTGAGAGAGTGGGAGATTTTTACTTTCTTGTGTGAGAGAGTGGGCGATTTTCACTTTCTTGTGTGAGAGAGTGGGAGATTTTTACTTTCTTGTGTGAGAGAGTGGGCGATTTTCACTTTCTTGTGTGAGAGAATGGGCGATTTTTACTTTCTTGCGTGAGAGAGTGGGTGATTTTTACTTTCTTGCGTGAGAGAGTGGGTGATTTTTACTTTCTTGTGTGTGAGAGTGGGTGATTTTTACTTTCTTATGTGAGAGAGTGGGAGATTTATTTCTTCTTTGTGTGAGAGAGTGGGCGATTTTCACTTTCTTGTGTGAGAGAGTGGGCGATTTTCACTTTCTTGTGTGAGAGAGTGGGAGATTTTTACTTTCTTGTGTGAGAGAGTGGGAGATTTTCACTTTCTTGTGTGAGAGAGTGGGCGATTTTCACTTTCTTGTGTGAGAGAGTGGGAGATTTTCACTTTCTTGTGTGAGAGAGTGGGTGATTTTTACTTTCTTATGTGAGAGTGGGAGACTTTTACTTTCTTGTGCGAGAGAGTGGGCGATTTTCACTTTCTTGTGTGAGAGAGTGGGTGATTTTCACTTTCTTGTGTGAGAGAGTGGGAGATTTTTACTTTCTTGTGTGAGAGAGTGGGCGATTTTCACTTTCTTGTGTGAGAGAGTGGGCGATTTTCACTTTCTTGTGTGAGAGAGTGGGAGATTTTCACTTTCTTGTGTGAGAGAGTGGGTGATTTTTACTTTCTTGCGTGAGAGAATGGGCGATTTTTACTTTCTTGCGTGAGAGAGTGGGTGATTTTTCACTTTCTTGTGTGAGAGAGTGGGAGATTTTCACTTTCTTGTGTGAGAGAGTGGGAGATTTTTACTTTCTTGCGTGAGAGAGTGGGCGATTTTTACTTTCTTGCGTGAGAGAGTGGGTGATTTTCACTTTCTTGTGTGAGAGAGTGGGAGATTTTTACTTTCTTGTTGTGAGAGAGTGGGTGATTTTTACTTTCGTGCGAGAGAGTGGGTGATTTTTTACTTTCTTGTGTGTGAGAGTGGGTGATATTTACTTTCTTATGTGAGAGAGTGGGAGATTTTTACTTTCTTGTGTGAGAGAGAGTGGGAGATTTTCACTTTCTTGTGTGTGAGAGTGGGTGATTTTTACTTTCTTATGTGAGAGAGTGGGCGATTTTACTTTCTTGCGTGAGAGAGTGGGCGATTTTTACTTTCTTGCGTAGAGAGTGGGTGATTTTTACCTTCTTTGTGGAGAGAGTGAGCAATTTTTACTTTCTTGCATGAGAGAGTGGGCTATTTTTACTTTCTTGTGTGAGAGAGTGGGGGCGATTTTCACTTTCTTGTGTGAGAGAGTGGGAGATTTTTACTTTCTTGAGTGAGAGAGTGGGTGATTTTTACTTTCTTGTGTGTGAGAGTGGGTGATTTTTACTTTCTTATGTGAGAGAGTGCGAGGATTTTACTGTCCTGTGCGAGAGAGTGGGTGATTTTTACTTTCTTGCGTGAGAGAGTGGGTGATTTTTACTTTCTTATGTGAGAGAGTGGGTGATTTTTACTTTTTCGCGAGAAAGTGGGTGATTTTTACTTTCTTGTGTGAGAGAGTGGGTGATTTTTACTGTCTTGCGTGAGAGAGTGGGTGATTTTTACTTTCTTGGTGCGAGAGTGGGTGATTTTTACTTTCTTGTGTGTGAGAGTGGGTGATTTTTACTTTCTTATGTGAGAGAGTGCGAGATTTTTACTGCTTGCGTGAGAGAGTGGGTGATTTTTACTTTCTTGCGTGAGAGAGTGGGTGATTTTTACTTTCTTATGTGAGAGAGTGGGACATTTTTACTTTCTTGCGTGGAGAGAATGGGCGATTTTTACTTTCTTGCGTGAGAGAGTGGGTGATTTTTACTTTCTTGCGCGGAAGTGGGTGATTTTACTTTCTTGTGTGTGAGAGTGGGTGATATTTACTTTCTTATGTGAGAGAGTGGGAGATTTTTACTTTCTTGTGTGTGAGAGAGTGGGCGATTTTCACTTTCTTGTGTGAGAGAGTGGGCGATTTTCACTTTCTTGTGTGTGAGAGAGTGGGAGATTTTTACTTTCTTGTGTGAGAGAGTGGGCGATTTTCACTTTCTTGTGTGAGAGAGTGGGCGATTTTCACTTTCTTGTGTGAGAGAGTGGGAGATTTTCACTTTCTTGTGTGAGAGAGTGGGAGATTTTTACTTTCTTGTGTGAGAGAGTGGGCGATTTTCACTTTCTTGTGTGAGAGAGTGGGAGATTTTTACTTTCTTGTGTGAGAGAGTGGGCGATTTTCACTTTCTTGTGTGAGAGAATGGGCATTTTTTACTTTTTTGCGTGAGAGAGTGGGTGATTTTTCTTTCTTGCGTGAGAGAGTGGGTGATTTTTACTTTCTTGTGTGTGAGTGTGGGTGATATTTACTTTCTTGTGTGAGAGAGTGGGAGATTTTTACTTTCTTGTGTGAGAGAGTGGGCGATTTTCACTTTCTTGTGTGTGAGAGAGTGGGCGATTTTCACTTTCTTGTGTAGAGAGTGGGAGATTTTTACTTTCTTGTGTGAGAGAGTGGGAGATTTTCACTTTCTTGTGTGAGAGAGTGGGGGGCGATTTTCACTTTCTTGTGTGAGAGAGTGGGAGATTTTCACTTTCTTGTGTGAGAGAGTGGGTGATTTTTACTTTCTTATGTGAGAGTGGGAGACTTTTACTTTCTTGCGCGAGAGAGTGGGCGATTTTCACTTTCTTGTGTGAGAGAGTGGGTGATTTTCACTTTCTTGTGTGAGAGAGTGGGAGATTTTTACTTTCTTGTGTGAGAGAGTGGGGCGATTTTCACTTTCTTGTGTGAGAGAGTGGGCGATTTTCACTTTTGTGTGAGAGAGTGGGAGATTTTCACTTTCTTGTGTGAGAGAGTGGGTGATTTTTACTTTCTGTGTGAGAGTGGGCTATTTTTAGTTTCTTGCGTGAGAGAGTGGGAGATTTTTCCCTTCTAGTGTGACAGAGTGGGCGATTTTTACTTTTTTGCGGGAGAGAGTGGGCAATTTGTACTTTCTTATGTGAGAGAGTGCTAATTTGTACTTTCTTGTGTGAGAGAGAGTGGGCGATTTTTACTGTCTTGTGTGAGAGAGTGGGCAATTTGTACTTTCTTGTGTGAGAGAGTGGGCGATTTTTACTTTCCTGTGTGAGAGAGTGGGCGATTTTTACTTTTTTTGCGTGAGAGAGTGGGTGATTTTTACTGTCTTGTGTGAGAGAGTGGGAGATTTTTAGTTTCTTGTGTGAGAGAGTGGGTGATTTTTACTTTCTTGTGTGAGAGAGTAGGACATTTTTACTTTTCTTGTGTGTGAGAGTGGGTGATTTTTACTTTCTTATGTGAGAGAGTGGGAGATTTTTACTGTCTTATGCGTGAGAGAGTGGGTGATTTTTACTTTCTTGCGTGAGAGAGTGGGTGATTTTATTTTCTTATGTGAGAGAGTGGGTGATTTTTACTTTCTTGGCGAGAAAGTGGGTGATTTTTACTTTCTTGTGTGAGAGAGTGGGTGATTTTACTTTCTTGCGAGAGAGTGGGTGATTTTTACTTTCTTATGTGAGAGTGGGGAGACTTTTACTTTCTTGGGCCGTAGAGAGTGGGTGATTTTTACTTTCTTATGCGTGAGAGAGTGGGTGATTTTTACTTTCTTATGTGAGAGTGGGCAATTTTTACTTTCTTGCGCGCAGAGAGTGGGTGATTTTTACTTTCTTATGTGAGAGAGTGGGTGATTTTTACTTTCTTATGTGAGAGAGTGGGCTATTTTTACTTTCTTGCGTGAGAGAGTGGGCAATTTTTACCTTCTTGCGTGAGAGAGTGAGCAATTTTTACTTTCTTGCATGAGAGAGTGGGCTATTTTTACTTTCTTGCGTGAGAGAGTGGGTGATTTTTACTTTCTTATGTGAGAGAGTGGGACATTTTTACTTTCTTGCGTGAGAGAATGGGCGATTTTTACTTTCTTGCGTGAGAGAGTGGGTGATTTTTACTTTCTTGCGCGAGAAAGTGGGTGATTTTTACTTTCTTGTGTGTGAGAGTGGGTGATATTTACTTTCTTATGTGAGAGAGTGGGAGATTTTTACTTTCTTGTGTGTGAGAGAGGGCGATTTTCAATTTCTTGTGTGAGAGAGTGGGAGATTTTTACTTTCTGTGTTGAGAGTGGGCGATTTTCACTTTTTGTGTGTGAGAGAGTGGGTGATTTTTACTTTCTGTGGGTGAGAGAATGGGCGATTTTTACTTTCTTGCGTGAGAGAGTGGGTGATTTTTACTTTCTTGCGTGAGAGAGTGGGTGATTTTTACTTTCTTGTGTGTGAGAGTGGGTGATATTTACTTTCTTATGTGAGAGAGTGGGAGATTTTTACTTTCTTGTGTGAGAGAGTGGGCGATTTTCACTTTCTTGTGTGAGAGAGTGGGCGATTTTCACTTTCTTGTGTGAGAGAGTGGGAGATTTTTACTTTCTTGTGTGAGAGAGTGGGCGATTTTCACTTTCTTGTGTGAGAGAGTGGGCGATTTTCACTTTCTTGTGTGAGAGAGTGGGAGATTTTCACTTTCTTGTGTGAGAGAGTGGGTGATTTTTACTTTCTTGCGTGAGAGAATGGGCGATTTTTACTTTCTTGCGTGAGAGAGTGGGTGATTTTCACTTTCTTGTGTGAGAGAGTGGGAGATTTTCACTTTCTTGTGTGAGAGAGTGGGAGATTTTTACTTTCTTGCGTGAGAGAATGGGCGATTTTTACTTTCTTGCGTGAGAGAGTGGGTGATTTTCACTTTCTTGTGTGAGAGAGTGGGAGATTTTTATTCTTTCCTTGTGTGAGAGAGTGGGTGATTTTTACTTTCTTGCGTAGAGAGAGAGGGGATTTTACTTTCTTGTGTGTGAGAGTGGGTGATATTTACTTTCTTATGTGAGAGAGTGGGAGATTTTTACTTTCTTGTGTGAGAGAGTGGGAGATTTTCACTTTCTTGTGTGAGAGAGTGGGTGATTTTTACTTTCTTATGTGAGAGAGTGGGCGATTTTTACTTTCTTGCGTGAGAGAGTGGGCGATTTTTACTTTCTTGCGTGAGAGAGTGGGTGATTTTTACCTTCTTGCGTGAGAGAGTGAGCAATTTTTACTTTCTTGCATGAGAGAGTGGGCTATTTTTACTTTCTTGTGTGAGAGAGTGGGCGATTTTCACTTTCTTGTGTGAGAGAGTGGGAGATTTTTTACTTTCTTGAGTGAGAGAGTGGGTGATTTTTACTTTCTTGTGTGTGAGAGTGGGTGATTTTTACTTTCTTATGTGAGAGAGCGAGATTTTTACTGTCTTGCTGTGAGAGAGTGGGTGATTTTTACTTTCTTGCGTGAGAGAGTGGGTGATTTTTACTTTCTTATGTGAGAGAGTGGGTGATTTTTACTTTCTTGCGTGAGAAAGTGGGTGATTTTTACTTTCTTGTGTGAGAGAGTGGGTGATTTTTACTTTCTTGCGTGAGAGAGTGGGTGATTTTTACTTTCTTATGTGAGAGTGGGAGACTTTTACTTTCTTGCGCGAGAGTGGGTGATTTTAACTTTCTTATGTAGAGAGTGGGTGATTTTTACTTTCTTATGTGAGAGTGGGGCATTTTTACTTTCTTGCGGAGAGAGTGGGGATTTTTACTTTCTTATGTGAGAGAGTGGGTGATTTTTACTTTCTTATGTGAGAGAGAGTGGGCTATTTTTACTTTCTCGTGTGTGAGAGAGTGAGCAATTTTTACTTTCTTGCATGAGAGAGTGGGCTATTTTTACTTTCTTTGCGTGAGAGAGTGGGTGATTTTTACTTTCTTATGTGAGAGAGTGGGACATTTTTACTTTCTTGTGCGTGAGAGAATGGGCATTTTTACTTTCTTGCGGAGAGAGTGGGTGATTTTTACTTTCTTGGCGAGAAAGTGGGTGATTTTACTTTCTTGTGTGTGAGAGTGGGTGATATTTACTTTCTTATGTGAGAGAGTGGGAGATTTTTACTTTCTTGTGTGAGAGAGTGGGCGATTTTCACTTTCTTGTGTGAGAGAGAGTGGGCGATTTTCACTTTCTTGTGTGAGAGAGTGGGAGATTTTTACTTTCTTGTGTGAGAGAGTGGGCGATTTTCACTTTCTTTGTGTGTGAGAGAGTGGGCGATTTTCACTTTTCTTGTGTGAGAGAGTGGGAGATTTTCACTTTCTTGTGTGAGAGAGTGGGAGATTTTTACTTTCTTGTGTGAGAGAGTGGGCGATTTTCACTTTCTTGTGTGAGAGAGTGGGAGATTTTTACTTTCTTGTGTGAGAGAGTGGCGATTTTCACTTTCTTGTGTGAGAGAATGGGATTTTACTTTCTTGCGTGAGAGAGTGGGTGATTTTTACTTCTTGGAGGAGAGTGGGTGATTTTTACTTTCTTGTGTGTGAGAGTGGGTGATATTTACTTTCTTATGTGAGAGAGTGAGATTTTTACTTTCTTGTGTGAGAGAGTGGGCGATTTTCACTTTTCTTGTGTGAGAGAGTGGGGGATTTTCACTTTCTTGTGTGAGAGAGTGGGAGATTTTTACTTTCTTGTGTGAGAGAGTGGGAGATTTTCACTTTCTTGTGTGTGAGAGAGTGGGCGATTTTCACTTTCTTGTGTGAGAGAGTGGGAGATTTTCACTTTCTTGTGTGAGAGAGTGGGTGATTTTTACTTTCTTATGTGAGAGAGTGGGAGACTTTTACTTTCTTGCGCGAGAGAGTGGGCGATTTTCACTTTCTTGTGTGAGAGAGTGGGTGATTTTCACTTTCTTGTGTGAGAGAGTGGGAGATTTTTACTTTCTTGTGTGTGAGAGAGTGGGCGATTTTCACTTTCTTGTGTGAGAGAGTGGGCGATTTTCACTTTCTTGTGTGAGAGAGTGGGAGATTTTCACTTTCTTGTGTGAGAGAGTAGGTGGATTTTTACTTTCTTGCGTGAGAGAATGGGCGATTTTTACTTCTTTATGTGGAGAGAGTGGGTGATTTTCACTTTCTTGTGTGAGAGAGTGGGAGATTTTCACTTTCTTGTGTGAGAGAGTGGGAGATTTTTACTTCTTATGCGGAGAGAATGGGCGATTTTTACTTTCTTGCGTGAGAGTGGGTGATTTTCACTTTCTTGTGTGAGAGAGTGGGAGATTTTAACTTTCTTGTGTGAGAGAGTGGGTGATTTTTACTTTCTTGTGTGAGAGAGTGGGTGATTTTACTTTCTTGTGTGTGAGAGTGGGTGATATTTACTTTCTTATGTGAGAGAGTGGGAGATTTTTTACTTTCTTGTGTAGAGAGTGGGAGATTTTCACTTTCTTGTGTGAGAGAGTGGGTGATTTTTACTTTCTTATGTGAGAGAGTGGGCGATTTTTACTTTCTCTGCGAGAGAGTGGGCGATTTTTACTTTCTTGCGGGAGAGAGTGGGTGATTTTTACCTTCTTGCGTGAGAGAGGAGCAATTTTACTTTCTTGCATGAGAGAGTGGGCTATTTTTACTTTCTTGTGTGAGAGAGTGGGCGATTTTCACTTTCTGTGTGTGAGAGAGTGGGAGATTTTTTACTTTCTTGAGTGAGAGAGTGGGTGATTTTTACTTTCTTGTGTGTGAGAGTGGGTGATTTTTACTTTCTTATGTGAGAGAGTGCGAGATTTTACTGTCTTGCGTGAGAGAGTGGGTGATTTTTACTTTGTGCTGAGAGAGTGGGTGATTTTTACTTTCTTATGAGAGAGTGGGTGATTTTACTTTCTTGCTTGAGAAAGTGGGTGATTTTTACTTTTGTGTGTGAGAGAGTGGGTGATTTTTACTGTCTCTGTGGAGAGAGTGGGGGATTTTTACTTTCTTGCGTGAGAGAGTGGGTGATTTTTACTTTCTTGTGTGTGAGAGTGGGTGATTTTTACTTTCTTATGTGAGAGATGCGGAGATTTTTACTGTCTTGTGTGGAGAGAGTGGATATTTTACTCTTTCTGTGGAGAGAGTGGGTGATTTTTACTTTCTTATGTGAGAGAGTGGGACATTTTTACTTTCTTTGTGTGAGAGAATGGGCGATTTTTACTTCTGCGCTGAGAGAGTGGGTGATTTTTATCTTTCTTGCGTGAGAAAGTGGGTGATTTTTACTTTCTTGTGTGTGAGAGTGGGTGATATTTACCTTCTTTTAGAGAGTGGGAGATTTTAACTTTCTTGTGTGGAGAGAGCAAGGCAATACGTAACTGAAGTGTTGAGGT
>CM022768.1:2684798-2709798 GCA_012411365.1 Ameiurus melas
TACTTTCTTGCGTGAGGAAATTGGTGATTTTACTTTCTTGCGTGAGGAGTGGGTGATTTTTACTTTCTTGCGTGAGAGTGGGTGATTTTACTTTCTGTGTGTGAGAGTGGGTGATATTTACTTTCTTATGTGAGAGAGAGTGGGAGATTTTTACTTTCTTGTGTGTGAGAGAGTGGGCGATTTTCACTTTCTTGCTGGTGGAGAGTGGGCGATTTTCACTTTCTTGTGTGAGAGAGTGGGAGATTTTCACTTTCTTGTGTGAGAGAGTGGGCGATTTTCACTTTCTGTGTGTGAGAGGTGGGCGATTTTCACTTTCTTGTGTGAGAGAGTGGGAGATTTTCACTTTCTTGTGTGAGAGAGTGGGTGATTTTTACTTTCTTGGTGAGAGAATGGGTGATTTTTACTTTCTTGGTTTCGTGAGAGGGGGGTGATTTCACTTTCTTGTGTGAGAGTGGGAGATTTTTCACTTTTGTGTGTGAGAGTGGAGATTTTACTTTCTTTGTGTGAGAGAATGGGCGATTTTTACTTTCTTGTGAGAGTGGGTGATTTTCACTTTCTTGTGTGAGAGAGTGGGAGATTTTTACTTTCTTGTGTGAGAGAGAGTGGGTGATTTTTACTTTCTTGCGTGAGAGGTGTAGTTGTTTTCTTGTGTGTTAGCGTATTTACTTTTTATGTGTGAGAGGTGGGAGATTTTTACTTTCTTGTGTGAGAGAGTGGGAGATTTTCACTTTCTTGTGTGAGAGAGTGGGTGATTTTTACTTTCTTATGAGAGAGTGGGCGATTTTTACTTTCTTGCATTGAGAGAGTGGGCGATTTTACTTTCTTGCGTGAGAGAGTGGGTGATTTTTACCTTCTTGCGTGAGAGAGTGAGAATTTTTACTTTGCATGTGAGAGAGTGGGCTATTTTTACTTTCGTGTGTGAGAGTGGGGATTTTTACTTTCTTGTGTGAGAGAGTGGGAGATTTTTACTTTCTTGGTGAGAGAGTGTGATTGGGTTACTTTCTTGTGTGTAGAGAGTGTGGTGATTTTTACTTTCTTATGTGAGAGAGTGAAGATTTTTACTGTCTTGCGTGGAGAGTGGGTGATTTTTACTTTCTTGCGTGAGAGAGTGGGTGATTTTACTTTCTTGTGTGAGAGAGTGGGTGATTTTACTTTCTTGTGAGAGAGTGATTTTACTTTCTTGTGTGAAGAGTGGGTGATTTTTACTTTCTTGCGTGAGAGAGTGGGTGATTTTATTTGAAGTGGGATTTTTACTTTCTTGCGTGAGGAAAGTGGGTGATTTTTACTTTCTTATGTGAGAGAGTGGGTGATTTTTACTTTCTTATGTGAGTGGGTAATTTTTACTTTCTTGTGAGGAGGGTGGGTGATTTTTACTTTCTTGTGTGAGAGAGTGGGTGATTTTTACTTTCTTATGTAGAGAGTGATTTTACTTTCTTTGTGAGAGAGGATTTTACTTTCTTGCATGAGGAGTGGGATTTTTTACTTTCTTGCGTGAGAGTGGGTGATTTTACTTTCTTATGTGAGAGAGTGGGACATTTTACTTTCTTGCGTGAGAGAGTGGGCGATTTTTACTTTCTTGCGTGAGAGAGTGGGTGATTTTTACTTTCTTGCGCGAGAAAGTGGGTGATTTTACTTTCTTTGTGTGTGAGAGTGGGTGATATTTACTTTCTTATGAGAGTGGGAGATTTTTACTTTCTTGTGTGAGAGAGTGGGCGATTTTCACTTTCTTGTGTGAGAGAGTGGGCGATTTTCACTTTCTTGTGTGTGGAGAGGGGGAGATTTTACTTTCTTTGTGTGAGAGAGTGGGCATTTTTCACTTTCTTGTGTGAGAGAGTGGGCGATTTTCACTTTCTTGTGTGAGAGAGTGGGAGATTTTACACTTTCTTGTGTGAGAGAGTGGGAGATTTTTACTTTCTTGTGTGAGAGAGTGGGCGATTTTCACTTTCTTGTGTGAGAGAGTGGGAGATTTTTACTTTCTTGTGTGAGAGAGTGGGCGATTTTCACTTTCTTGTGTGAGAGAATGGGCGATTTTACTTTCTTGCGTAGAGAGTGGGTGATTTTTACTTTCTTGCGTGAGAGAGTGGGTGATTTTTACTTTCTTGTGTGTGAGAGTGGGTGATATTTACTTTCTTATGTGAGAGAGTGGGAGATTTTTACTTTCTTGTGTGAGAGAGTGGGCGATTTTCACTTTCTTGTGTGTAGAGAAAGTGGGCGATTTTCACTTTCTTGTGTGAGAGGAGTGGGAGATTTTACTTTCTTGTGTGAGAGAGTGGGAGATTTTCACTTTCTTGTGTGAGAGAGTGGGCGATTTTCACTTTCTTGTGTGAGAGAGTGGGAGATTTTCACTTTCTTGTGTGAGAGAGTGGGTGATTTTACTTTCTTATGTGAGAGTGGGAGACTTTTACTTTCTTTGCGAGAGAGTGGGCGATTTTCACTTTCTTGTGTGAGAGAGTGGGTGATTTTCACTTTCTTGTGTGTGAGAGTGGGAGATTTTTACTTTCTTGTGTGAGAGAGTGGGCGATTTTCACTTTCTTGTGTGAGAGAGGAGGGCGATTTTCACTTTCTTGTGTGAGAGAGTGGGAGATTTTCACTTTCTTGTGTGAGAGAGTGGGTGATTTTTACTTTCTTGCGTGGGAGAATGGGCGATTTTTACTTTCTTGGCCGTGAGAGAGTGGGTGATTTTCATTCTTTTTTTTGTGTGTGAGAGAAGGGGGAGATTTTCACTTTCTTGTGTGAGAGAGTGGGAGATTTTTACTCTTCTGCGGAGAGAATGGGCGATTTTTACTTTCTTGCGTGAGAGAGTGGGTGATTTTCACTTTCTTGTGTGAGAGAGTGGGAGATTTTTACTTTCTTGTGTGAGAGAGTGGGTGATTTTTACTTTCTTGCGTGAGAGAGTGGGTGATTTTTACTTTCTTGTGTGTGAGAGTGGGTGATATTTACTTTCTTATGTGTGGAGAGTGGGAGATTTTTACTTTCTTGTGTGAGAGAGTGGGAGATTTTTCACTTTCTTGTGTGAGAGAGTGGGTGATTTTTACTTTCTTATGTGAGAGAGGTGGGCGATTTTTACTTTCTTGCGTGAGAGAGTGGGCGATTTTTACTTTCTTGCGTGAGAGTGGGTGATTTTTACCTTCTTGCGTGAGAGAGTGAGCAATTTTTACTTTCTTGCATGAGAGAGTGGGCTATTTTACTTTCTTGTGTGAGAGAGTGGGCGATTTTCACTTTCTTTGTGAGAGTGGGAGATCTTTCTTGGTGAGAGAGTGGGTGATTTTTACTTCTTGTGTGAGAGTGGGTGATTTTACTTTCTATGTGTGAGAGTGCGTGATTTTTACTGTCTTGCGTGAGAGAGTGGGTGATTTTTACTTTCTTGCGTGAGAGAGTGGGTGATTTTTACTTTCTTATGTGAGAGAGTGGGTGATTTTACTTTCTTCTTGGCGAGAAGTGGGTTTTTACTTTCTTGTGTGAGAGTGGGTGATTTTACTTCTTGCGTGAAAAGTGGGTGATTTTACTTTCTTGCGTGAGAGAGTGGGTGATTTTACTTTCTTGTGTGAGAGGTGGGTGATTTTTACTTTCTTATGTGAGAGTGGGAGATTTTTACTTTCTTTGCGTGAGAGTGGGTGATTTTTACTTTCTTTTGTGAGAGAGTGGGTGATTTTTACTTTCTTATGTAGAGAGTGGGGCAATTTTACTTTCTTCGCGAGAGAGTGGGTGATTTTTACTTTCTTTTGAAAGTGGGTGATTTTACTTTGCGAGAAAGTGGGTGATTTTACTTTCTTGTGTGTGAGAGGTGGGTGATATTTACTTTCTTATGTGAGAGAGTGGGAGATTTTTACTTTCTTGTGTGAGAGAGTGGGCGATTTCTTGTGTGAGAGAGTGGGCGATTTTCACTTTCTTGTGTGAGAGAGTGGGAGATTTTTACTTTCTTTGTGTGAGAGAGTGGGCGATTTTCACTTTCTTGTGTGAGAGAGTGGGCGATTTTCACTTTCTTGTGTGAGAGAGTGGGAGATTTTTACTTTCTTGTGTGAGAGAGTGGGAGATTTTTACTTTCTTGTGTGAGAGAGTGGGCGATTTTTACTTTCTTGTGTGAGAGAGTGGGAGATTTTTACTTTCTTGTGTGAGAGAGTGGGTGATTTTTACTTTCTTGTGTGAGAGAGTGGGCGATTTTTACTTTCTTGCGTGAGAGAGTGGGTGATTTTTACTTTCTTGCGTGAGAGAGTGGGTGATTTTTACTTTCTTGTGTGTGAGAGTGGGTGATATTTACTTTCTTATGTGAGAGAGTGGGAGATTTTTACTTTCTTGTGTGAGAGAGTGGGCGATTTTCACTTTCTTGTGTGAGAGAAGTGGGCGATTTTTACTTTCTTGCGTGAGAGAGTGGGAGATTTTTACTTTCTTGTGTGAGAGAGTGGGAGATTTTCACTTTCTTGTGTGAGAGAGTGGGCGATTTTCACTTTCTTGTGTGAGAGAGTGGGAGATTTTCACTTTCTTGTGTGAGAGAGTGGGTGATTTTTACTTTCTTGCGTGAGAGAATGGGCGATTTTTACTTTCTTGTTGCGAGAGAGTGGGTGATTTTCACTTTCTTGTGTGAGAGAGTTGGAGATTTTCACTTTCTTGTGTGAGAGAGGGGGAATTTTACTTTCTTGTGTGAGAGAATGGGCGATTTTTACTTTCTTGTGTGAGAGTGGGTGATTTTCACTTTCTTGTGTGAGAGAGTGGGAGATTTTTACTTTCTTGTGTGAGAGAGTGGGTGATTTTACTTTCTGTGGTGGAGAATGGGTGATTTTTACTTTCTTGTGTGTGAGAGTGGGTGATATTTACTTTCTTATGTGAGAGAGTGGGAGATTTTTACTTTCTTGTGTGAGAGAGTGGGTGATTTTTACTTTCTTGCGTGAGAGAGTGGGCGATTTTTACTTTCTTGTGTGAGAGAGTGGGTGATTTTTACTTTCTTGTGTGAGAGAGTGGGTGATTTTTACTTTCTTGTGTGAGAGAGTGGGCGATTTTTACTTTCTTGTGTGAGAGAGTGGGTGATTTTTACTTTCTTGTGTGAGAGAGTGGGTGATTTTTACTTTCTTGTGTGAGAGAGTGGGCGATTTTTACTTTCTTGTGTGAGAGAGTGGGCGATTTTTACTTTCTTGTGTGAGAGAGTGGGTGATTTTTACTTTCTTGTGTGAGAGAGTGGGCGATTTTACTTTCTTGTGTGAGAGAGTGGGCGATTTTTACTTTCTTGCGTGAGAGTGGGTGATTTTTACTTTCTTGCGTGAGAGAGTGGGTGATTTTTACTTTCTTGTGTGAGAGAGTGGGTGATTTTACTTTCTTGTGTGAGAGAGTGGGCGATTTTTACTTTCTTGTGTGAGAGTGGGTGATTTTTACTTTCTTGTGTGAGAGAGTGGGCGATTTTTACTTTCTTGCGTGAGAGAGTGGGTGATTTTTACTTTCTTGCGTGAGAGAGTGGGTGATTTTTACTTTCTTGCGCGAGAGAGTGGGTGATTTTTACTTTCTTGTGTGAGAGAGTGGGTGATTTTTACTTTCTTGTGTGAGAGAGTGGGTGATTTTTACTTTCTTAGGATGTGAGTGGGTGATTTTCACTTTCTGGTGAGAGGTGGGAGATTTTTACTTTCTTGTGTGAGAGGGGATTTTACTTTCTTGTGTGAGAGAGTGGGCGATTTTCACTTTCTTGTGTGAGAGAGTGGGGATTTTTACTTTCTTGTGTGAGAGAGTGGGTGATTTTACTTTCTTGCGAGAATGGGTGTTACTTTCTTGTGTGAGAGAGTGGGTGATTTTACTTTCTTGTGTGAGAGAGTGGGAATTTTTACTTTCTTGTGTGAGAGAGTAGAATTTTTACTTTCTTGTGTGAGAGAATGGGCGATTTTTACTTTCTTGTGTGAGGAAGGTGGGGATTTTCACTTTCTTGTGTGTGAGAGGTGGATTTTTACTTTTGTGAGAGAGTGGGTGATTTTTACTTTCTTTTCTTGAGAGAGTGGGTGATTTTTACTTTCTTGTGTGTGAGAGTGGGTGATTTTTACTTTCTTATGTGAGAGAGTGGGAGATTTTTACTTTCTTGTGTGGGAGAGTGGGCGATTTTCACTTTCTTGTGTGAAGAGTGGGTGATTTTTACTTTCTTGTGTGTGAGAGTGGGCGATTTTTACTTTCTTGTGTGAGAGAGTGGGCGATTTTACTTTGTGTGAGAGAGTGGGTAATTTGTTTCTTTCTTGCGTGAGAGAGTGGGTGATTTTCACTTTCTTGTGAGTGGGTGATATATTCTGAGAGAGAGTGGGCGATTTTTACTTTCTTGTATGAGAGAGTGGGCGATTTTAACTTTCTTGTGGAGAGAGTGGGCGATTTTCACTTTCTTGTGTGAGAGTGAGATTTACTTGTGTGAGAGTGGCTATTTTACCTTGTGTGAGAGAGTGGGTGATTTTTACTTTCTTGTGTGAGAGAGTGGGTGATATTTACTTTCTTATGTGAGAGAGTGGGAGATTTTTACTTTCTTGTGTGAGAGAGTGGGCGATTTTCACTTTCTTGTGTGAGAGAGTGGGAGATTTTTACTTTCTTGCGCGTGAGAGTGTGCGATTTTTACTTTTTTGCCTGAGAGATTTTTATTTTTTATGTGTCGAAATTTTTCATTTTTCATTTTTCAATGCGCCATTTTTTCCCTTTTTTTTAATATGCAAAAGTGTTTAAAAAAATGTTTTAATTCATTTCTTGCATGCAGGACTGGGTGTGTTTCATTAAAAAAAAAAAAAAAAAAGTTTCATCCTTTTAATATTCATGACCAGATTTCTCTGAAAGCCATTAAACCACAAGTTGCAACAGTCCACTGGAGCCAATATTATTATTGCTTTGAGTATTTCTATAATTAACATCCTTTTGTCTTGCTATAAACCACTGAATAAATAAATAAACCTGTGAAACTCCCTCTTTCCTCATCGATGCGTCTCCTTCTCACACGATACACTTCTGTATGTCTTTCTACTGCAACGTTATGTTTTTACTCCAATATCTAGAAAGAAGAAATAAATAAATTCCCTCACGGTAAGAAAAAAAAACAAAAAGCGCAGTGCCACCATGTCTTGCTGTCGTTGTAGTCACCACATCAATTTGCTTCTTATTTGCGTAACGTTCAACTCTGGCAAACTTTTTTTTTTTTTCTCTCCAACTTTCCATGGCTCAGGATCCCATCACTGTACACCGTCAATGTTTATTAAAAATGAATGACTTCCAGCCTCTTTGATGACTTGCTGTCAGCGTGAACGCAGGGTTCGACTCCCCGTTTTTAATCCAGGCTAATCCAAAGCTCCGAGTTTCTACCTGACAGCGTCACACCTCGCTTCCCAAATCTACAGCAAGGCCTAACACTTTCCTTCTTAATTATAAATGAGAAAACCGACGGATGTGCGAAGATAGCGTGCGCTAGATATTTCCTTAAAAGCCACGCCGTTGTGGATCGCCAAATTCGGCATTTCCCTACAAAACACACTTCTTTACTCTTTGTGTTTAGCTGTAATTGTTATTCTCAGAGACAAACAATGCTTACGCATCAAGCTGTTCTTCTTTGTTCACACCGGGGGGAACCCAGCGAGATGTCACAAACAGACAACCAAGACAATGTGTCTTGTTTCTAACGGTGCCGTAAAAAAAAACCCTCCTGTTGTTGTTTAGGGCTAAAAAGCAGCAATTTGTCAGCGCTTGTCTCATTTTAATCAACTGGAGAAAGAAACCGAAGGAACAGTAGGACAAAGAAGGAGCAGGAAGACATCAGAGACGCGCGGCAGAAAACGAGGAAGCAGTTTATCGCCCCGGGGTACTTATTACCCCCCTCATACAGGTCCTGCCTTCACCCAAACACACTGGTATTTTCACCGACTCTTATACGTACCCCTCTGTAACAGGCCTCGCTACACAAAAGAGCTACTTTTGGAGGTTCCTTAGATAGTATTTCTGAAAGAAAAAAGTGTCCATGATCTAGAACGAGCTCAGATTGACGGTGGTATTGCTCGTAGGCATGGGTGTGGCCAAAATAAATCAATCGATACTGAAGGCTGGTTCCAAGTTGAACAATTAATGAATAAATTTGTTCGTATCCATCCATCCATCCATCCATCTTCTACCGCTTACTCCTTCTTCAGGGTCGCGGGGGAACCTGGAGTCTATCCCAGGGAGCATCGGGCACAAGGCGGGGTACACCCTGGACAGGGTGCCAGTCCATCGCAGGGCACAATCACATACACACTCACACACACACACATTCATACACTACGGACACTTTAGACACGCCCATCAGACTACCATGCATGTCTTTGGACTGGGGGAGGAAACCGGAGAACCCGGAGGAAACCCCCGCAGCACGGGGAGAACATTCCAAGGTGCGAATTATAAAAGGTCCTGATAGTGGAATTATGAAGTAGGAACAACGCACGCTGCACGAGTTCTGCTTCGCGCGTGAGCTTTGATGGCGTGATTTCCCATGAGAAAAAAAAAAAAAAACACGAATTGACTCTGCAAATGGCCTTTGAACGTTTTTTGGCCTACTGAGTTTTTTCTACCCATAAAAATGACATAGGTTTGATTTCAGAGGCAGGTAGCGTCGCCCCGGGGAAAAGCTGTACAGTATATGCGTATGCGTATGTGTATGTGTGTGTGTGCGAGTGTGAGTGTGTGCGTGTGTGTGTTTGTTTAACTCACACACATTGATTACGCCGTCAAGTCAAATGTCTGTTGGCAGCGGCGGAGAGAAAAAGTGCCTCAATAAGAAAAAGAGGGAAATGTTTTTCATTTCATATTTATTCATGGCCTACTCGGAACGACTCAATCTGCGCGTTCGTTTACAATCTTACTGCTGGATCAGCGCAACACCGTGGAGAGAGAGAGGGAGAGAGAGAGAGAGAGAGAGAGAGAGAGAGAGAGAGAGAATGTAATAGAGGAACAAAATCAATCATTCAGTGCTGCGCTTTCTCTTATTATTGTATATCAGTAAAAACATGTTGTTGTTTTTTTTTTTTGTCCCTCTCGCACCTGATGGATCACATGCATTCTATCTTGATTTCTGATAAGCAGGTGGCTGATGGTTTTCACTCACAAAAACCCTCTGACTATATGCCACACTCCACCACTGCGCATTGTTCCCATAAGGCAACAATTTACCATCTACTTGATTAGTTACTTTAACTTTTTTAAATAATAAAAAGAGAAAAAAAATTTAAAAATAAAAAAAAATTGTTGTAAATGTAATAATTCATGCAGTAGAGGAAACAAATCGGGCATAAAAAATGTGGACCGAAGAAGGAAGGTCAGATGTAATATGATGTAGCATAAGAGACAATTTAAAAAATGAAAAAGAAAACAGAATAATATGAAGCTTTATGAATAAGAAGTATTAGCAACTAGGAATAGTCCCAGTTATCTCCACAATTCAAATTAATCCCTGCATTTGGTTTAGTTTGACAAAATATAAATATATATATATATATATTCAGCACATTCTGTTATTCTTTTATTCATTCATTTTGCTTTTTTCTACATCGAGCTCCTGATGAATGGAGACATGAGACGCTAAATCGAGGTCATGAAATCGCGTCCAATTCACTATTCACGTTTACGTTTGTTAAATGAATAAAATAAAGTTTTGGTTTTTTTTTTTTCTTTTAATGGAATTCACTCGCTTACATGCGGACTCATCAAACATTCATCTTATCTTCTAACTTTCACCTGTTCGTGCTTATCTATTAAAGTTCGCCCCGTGCGCGATTGTATAAGCCACGTCTCTGATTAACATGCATCTTCTCTGATGTCCTTAAAAAAAAAAATAAACAAATAAAAAATGTAAAAAAATTAATGTTTCAGTTAATGAATTAATAATGTCACATTTAAGTGTTTCATATTAGCCTCAAAAGGCAGTTATCTTAGTGCGTTTACAGCCGAAACATACATTTGAGGTGACTTTAAACTATCGGAGCATGGCACTGGACTTAATGCCGCTCCTCGGTCGAGCCGATATCATAAAAGAAGTCAGAATTGAAGTGAAACTATTTTGGAATGAACTGTAAGATAAAGATAATCAGATAGAAAAGTGTGTGTGTGTGTGTGTGTGTGTGTTGGGGGTGTTGAGGAAAAGCATTTCCAGTTGTTGTTACCACCACCGTGTTTCAGACTGGGGCGAGCGTTCTCAGGATGATAAGTAACCAGTGTTGGATTTCTATCAAAGGATAAAAAGTTCAGTTTTGCTCTCATCAGACCAGCAAACCCTTGATGTTTGTTGAGTCTTCAACCTGTTTTTTGTTGTTGTTGTTTTCTTCTCTTCTTGCGACTCATTGTGGAGTGTCCTATCTACACTTGTCTTGGAAACGGCTTCTCCCATCTGAGCTGTGGATCTCTCCAGCTCCTTCAAAGATTCTCTTCTTCTCATCTTTCTTGATTGGTTCTCTGAATAATGCCCTCTTTACCTTTTAGCCTACCCCAGGTGGCATCGCAGTTCTCTCCATGCGCAATAGTACTGCTTTTTACGAAACACGTAGCGATATCAGTCAGCTCTCAGAGATCATCTTATTTCACCCTGGTGTCAGCTCAGAGTCAGTTCTCTTGGCCAATGACGTGCTCTTGTGATAAATACAGACCGCTCCTATGAGGTTTTTAACTAAAGCTAGAATAATTATTTGCACATCCATCCATCCATCTTCAACCGCTTACTTCTTGTTCAGGGTCACGGGGAACCTGGAGCCTAACCCAGGGAGCATGGGGCACAAGGCGGGGTACACCCTGGACAGAGTGCCAGTCCATCGCAGGGCACACTCACATACACACTTTAGACACGACAATCAGCCTACCATGCACGTCTTTGGACTGGGGGAAGAAACCCCCGCAGCACGGGGAGAACATACAAACTCCACACAAATAGCTCCAGCGGGACTCGAACCCCGGACCGTGGAGGTGTGAGGCGAACATGCTGATTATTGGTACGATGAGTGTAATTGTGAAGCCATCAGGGTTCTGAACAAAAAAGATGACTGATTGCATTCCAGCGGCCGATAACGATTAGTCCGCCATAGTGACTCGTTCAAAAAGACCTTTGCGAATGAATCGTTGCCCGGTTCTTCTGAAGTCTTGAAGCATGTGTCTCGAGTCCTGAGTTTTCAGCTATGTTTAATATTTATTTGAGTTCTGTGTTCATTTCCTTTTCTGCCTGGTTAATAAGAATGGTGAACCCCTCATGAGTCATACCTGACATGACTACACTAGCTGGAACGTCCCGGGTACGCTTTTGCACTCGAAACATGTCTCATCCCAATAGTCCTGTTTCTAGATCTTTCTTTCTCAGTATGATATAGAGCAGTACAATATTATTAACATGTCAGTAACAGACTTTTAAGGTCCATCGCTGTGCTTCATGATGTGCAAAGAGAATGTGAATTTCTCTGGTCACGTGATGATTAATACCACTATCATACAAAATCGCGACAAACTGCCGTATAATTCAATTTAATGGTTCGTTTTTATACAGTAAAGAACATTTGAGGGTGAAAGCTGTAATACTGTTTTAAGCACCGTAACCTTTCCTTTAGGGTTTGACCTTGTGTCTCGTTCACTTTCCTTTTTCCTCAGAAAGGCATGAAGAGGGGTCTTTATTATTGGCGAGCTAATTAGCCTATGCAGTTTGTCAAGAATGATTAATTAAGCTTTAGCATTCACCCTTTTCTGACTTTGATGCGAAGTTTAAACCTGCGTGTGAAGTGGAGGGACGCACACTTGAAAGAAGTGAAGTTCAGAAAGGACATTCCACATCTAACAAAGCAGACACTAGAGCGTCCAGTAGTCTCGGGCGCTTTGACTTGTCATTATACTTTTTTTTTTTTTTAATGTTTCAAATGTGAGAATATGTTCTTTAAAGCTGCAGTATGGAACCTTTTTCGGGCACGACGCTGCAGATTAAATTATAAGCACGTCGAAGTGTTTTTTGACCTCGGATGCGTGTAAATCTCTCGTATGAGAGAAAGTTAGGCACGTTTCAAAACCATAATAGGTGCGCTTTTATTTATGGAAGGAGTCTCCAGTTTCAGTGATTTGTAACAGTCAGAGGTAAAGCTGTATCTTTTCCGGAGTTTACGCTTTGGTGGTTTCTCTGTAATAGGACAAGCTTTGGCTTAGATATAAGACATGTATTATTTATTTTACTGTCCAGATATCAAAAACAAACATATTTCTGAAGTAAAATATCAACCTTTGAGTGATTTCATTAGCTGCTGGAATGTTAACTATTCTGAATAATATTTTACCGAATAAGCACCAATCGAACCCACACCACAAAGGAGTGTTTATCAATTATTTCACTGAACTTCCTCGTTTCCTCTTTCTTTTCTTTTGCCTACCTTCCTTGCTTTGTAGTTCCTGACAAGAGGAATCAATGGTAAGTATTTGGCAAAAATCCGATGCTCGAACCCACCGAAGCGTCACTTTAAACAGCTCACTCATTGACGTGTTGTTTGTACAGCTGCCTCGCTAGTCACCGTGTCTAACAACTCTCTGCGTACACAATGCGGCGTGAATACTGATTTCACATCAATTACGACGTTTCACAATCCACATCCTTACACGTTGATGTTTTTTTGCTTACGCGGGATACCTGATTTCTCACAGAGGTGTTTTTATTTCATGTTTTTTTTATTCATAATGATTCGTATTTATTTCATATTTGATATGAATCATTTGGTATTTGTGGCATTCGATTTACCTCAGGAGTGATAAATCGGAGCTCGGAATTATGTCTTTTTTTTTTTTTTGCCTTTGTTTATTTATTCATTTTCATATGATTCATTTACATGTGATTCATTTACATATAATTCATTTCCATGTGATTCATATTCATGCATGTGATTCATTTACTTGTAATAATTTTTCATGTGATTCATTTACATGTAATTCATTTTCATGATATTCATATTCATGTGATTCATATTCATGCATGTGATTCATTTACTTGTAATAATTTTTCATGTGATTCATTTACATGTAATTCATTTTCATGATATTCATATTCATGTGATTCATTTACATGTGATATATTTTCATGTGATTCATTTACATATGATTCATTTCCATGTGATTCATATTCATGCATGTGATTTATTTACATATAATTCATTTTCATGAGATTCATATTCATGTGATTAATTTACATATGATTCAATTTAATGTGATTCATTTACATATGATTCATTTACATTTTATTCATTTACATGTATTTCATTTTCATGTGATTCATTTACATATGATTCATTTACATGTGATTCATTTTCATGAGATTCATATTCATGTGATTCATTTACATTGAAATCATATTCATTGGAATTATGTCATTTATGACGTCCATGCATTCAAGCTACAGTACAGTACAGTACAAAGTTGGAAAACCTCCGTGTCTTTAGTTGTCTTTAGTTAGCAACATGCTAGCTAGCTAATATTGACCTCTTCAAAACAGTGAGCTGTGCGGTCAGATTTAACATGCGAATAATAAATGGTCTGCACTTTTATAGCACCCTTTAACCTTAGCGGCTCGACAAAGTGCTTTACGCTGTTTCTCATTCACCCGTTCACACACACACACACACACACACACACACACAGCCTGCACTTGCTTGCCATCTTGAGAAACTTCGGGTTCAGTGCCTTGCCCAAGACTTCCACTTCACATGTGGAAGGGGCAGGAATCGGACTGCCAACCCTGCAATTAGTGGACAACCCTCTCTACCAAGCCCTCTCTCTATGTTTATGTTTACGTCTCTATGTTTATTCATATAAAGCAACGGATGGACCTAGTGCATGAACCTCTGAGGGAATGAAACGGTTTCATACTGACCCGTCCTCACTTAACAACCAGCTCAGACTATGGCGGTCATATAGATGTGCACTTATATAGTGCTTTTATCCAAAGCGCTTTACACTGTGTCTCATTCACCCATTCACACACACACACTCACACACACACTCACACACACACTCACACACACACTCACACACCAACGGTAGTAGAGCTGCCATGCAAGGCGCTAACTTGCCATTGGGAGCAACTTGGGGTTCAGTGTCTTGCCCAAGGACACTTCGGCATGTGGAGTCACCCGGGCCGGGAATCGAACCTCCAACACTACGATTAGTGGACAACCCGCTCTACCAACTGCACCACATCCGCCCCAGATGTCTGAGATAAGATAACCTCAGCTCGGGTTCCTGTGTCAGACCCGGGACCGTTCGTGCTGGCTGGTTATTTCCATCATTCAAAGTAATAATGTTATTCCTATTTCCTATTCCTGACTATAAGAGGCGCTATAGTCAGCTAAGGGCAGAAGCTACTTTCATGGCAATATGTCCTTTGTGATAATTTGATCAAACAGCCATGGAAAATTGCATCTTACGTGGAATGGGGCAAGTGGCTATGGATATCCTGTGATTCTGGAAATACTTGGATGGCTCTTTGATTTTCTAAAGCTCTGTAGTACTATCTCGAACTTTTATTATTCATTCAAGTTACTGGAAAGGTTTCAAAAAGTTGTAAAGACTCTTTATCACCCTCTAGAGTACCGAGCCAAGTAACAGGAACGTTTTGGATGGACGTCATCATTTGCGGTGTGAGTCTTTGTCTTCGAATTGCCACTGTAGCATACACGCCTACCGATCTGTCTCTCTCAGGAGGAAATACCGGTCGCTAGCAATACACTATGCTTATTGTGAGAATCGATATGTCCTTAAAAAAAGGAGTTGAGGGATGGAGGACAACCTAACTAATCATTTCAAACACGGTTCTCAGTGTGCAGTGTTTGACAAAAAAAAAAACTAAACAAAAACAAAACACACACACACACACACACACACACACAAAAAGACTTTGATTTGTTAAAAAAAAACATTGCAAAAAATGTTACACAATGGCCCACAGTCTCAACATTCCGGAGTTTCATGTTTCTTTAGAAAGGTGTTTTTGTCCGTGTTTGCGATATTAAAGCGAGCCGACGTCGCTGTCTTTCTCCCCCCGATTATTACCACAGATGACAACCTCTTGACACGCTCCTTAATGAGACTTCAGATAAAAGAACACCGCTGACATTAAAGCACAGGACAACGTCACAGATCTTCAAGCCACGAACCTGAAGAGCCTCATTATCACGCCTCTAATCATCTCCCGTACTTTACGGTCTTAGAGCAGTAGACGGAAATGATCTCGCAATGCTACTATGCTAATGGTGACACCTGGGTAATGTCTTGATAAGGACTAAATGCAAAGCTCGGAAGTGTGTTCATTCAACCTTATAAGTGTGTGTATGGATCGGGTTGGGGGGTTGATATTGGGAGGGGGTGGGGGGTGGGTTTAAGGCCAAATGGTAACTGCAAATGAAAGGAGATAGATTTGAAAAGATCCTAGCAGACTGGAAGGGAATAGTGCACTTCATCGTCAGCCATTTCCTGTGTAAAGTGAGAAAGGCATTTAACCGAAGCTATTCAGCTAGCTGATCAAAGAAAAAGAAAAAAAATGTGAATTAAGGTTTGTTTAGTGTCACGATTGCAAATTCCATTCTATTCCAACCAAGACTTATTCGCAGCAGCTTGGGTTTACTCTACGAGCAGAAAAGGTAAAGATGAATTAACAGCTAATGGTGAAAAACAAAACGAAACAAAAAATAAAAGCTCATGTACTGCATAACCTTGAGACCTGCTAACCTGGATGCTTTGTTTGCTGCTTAGAGCGGGAGAAAGGAGACGTTTTGAGTCATAGCTCATTTTCATTTTCTATTTAATGTTGAGTCATGTACAGTGCTGACACAGTGCCCTCCATTAATATTGGCACCCTTGATGGTAAAAATGAGCAAAGAAAGCTGTGAAAAATGGTCTTTATTGTTTAACCGTTTGATCTTTTGTTCAAAAAATTCACAAAAAATACTCTCATGGATTTCAAACAATTGGCGAACACAACGCAGGTTTATCGAAACACATATATCTTTGTTAAATATAGGTGTGGAATAGTTATTGGCACCCTTTTAGTCAATACTTTGTGCTTGCTCACTTTGCCAAGATGACAGCTCTGAGTCTTCTCCTTTAACGCCTGATGAGGTTGGAGAATACATGGCGAGGGATCTGAGACCGTTCATCCATACAGAATCTCTCCAGATCCTTCACATTTCGAGGTCCACGCTGGTGGACTCTCCTCTCCAGTTCACCGCACAGGTTTTCTATGGGGTTCAGGTCAGGGGACTGGGATGGCCATTGCAAGACTTGATTTTGTGGTCAGTAAACCAATTTTGTGTTGATTTTGATGTATGTTTTGGATCTTTTTCGTATAATTGCTATGTTCTTATAGCAGCTTCACATTTTGTGAAGCTCAACAACCTTTTGCCGCACATCACAGCTATTTTCCTTGGTCTTAACCATTGTTATGAATGACTAAGGGAAATTGGCTCATGTGTTACCTCATATTTATACCCCTGTGAAACAGGAAGTCATGGTCGAACAATTTCCTCTTCCTAGTCACCCAGGTGTACTAAAATTATTTTAAATATCAACGGGAATATACGTCAAATATATTTTTTTCTCATATGAATTCATAAAGATGTTAATAATTGTTGCACCCCTTTTCTTTTTTTTTTTTTTTTTAGCAAAGATACGTCTAGGATAAAACCTGTGTTGTGTTTGGAATCATTTGATATCCATGAAAGCAGAGTATTTTTGTGAGTTTTTTTTTTTTTAAAAAAAACAAAAGATCAGAAATTTAAACAATAAAGACAATTTTAAACATTTTTTTTCCCCAACTTAAAGGATAGTTCGTTTTTAAATGCAACGGTGTAGACGCTAGAGCAAAATGGATGCTTATACTCAAGAAACATCTGGCAACCTCTGATGTCTGAACTACACGCCGGTGTTTTTAACAATCTGAATGGGCTGCTTAGAAAGCCGAGTTAAGCGGCTGTGTAACCCGACTCTGAATGCACATAACTTTCCCAATATAAATACCAATGCACAGTTGACAACACTTGACCTTTGACACAAGCAACGGTTGTGTTTGTATGCACCCAAACCTTGGCAAAACATTTTTGCATGCATGTTACATGCTATCCAAATCAAACATATTCGTTCATTAAGCTCCAGTAAGCGCTTTATTCTGGTCAGTGTCAATCGCACAGTCAACTCTGGGTGTTTCTTTCTATCCCCCACACAAAAAACAACAAGTTCGAATATAAACCTGTGGGTTTTGCTCTTTTATTAAGTTCATTGATCTGTTTTTATCCTGCATCTTCGTTGCAAACATGTTTTTGAGTGGTTGGGTCCAACCACAACCAATCAGAATGTCTTATTTATTAGTCTATAAATATCCTCACATGGGTTTCCACTAGGGCTGGAACTACCGATTATTTTCATAATCGATTGGTTGGTCGATTATTAGTTGGCACACTTTCAGCACCATTTTTTTCCTTTATTAAAAATAAAATCCACATACTGAGTGTTAAAAATATAAACTTCGGACTAAAACTTTACACAACTCTTTGTCTGATCATATAAGACTGAAAAGAACCCAATACACACACCAGAATATATATTATTCATTTAGGACAGCTTTTTTGCATCTATAAAAATTTGTACAAGTACCAGGTTTACATTTTATTGTTGGTGTGACATTTAATTCGACTCCTTGAATGATCTTTTTGTTTCTTTTATCCATCAATGCAACACTTGAACTTGTCAACCACTCAGGTTTTTTTTGCAAATTATCATTTCATTTGTAAATAAATTTGAAATAAATCCATCAATGAACGATCGTCAGCTCAGCTAACGTGATATTTGTCAAAGCACGTGAATAACCAAGTTGGTTAATTTTAAAACATCTCATTTGAATATATTTTTGATACATTTAACCAAAAAATATATATATAATATTATTGAAACATTTTTATACTTTACCTACGGACCTCATGCAATTAAACCACTGACCACTAGGGGTCCGCGGAAACAATGCACTAGATGGTAGGGTACACAGTACACAGTGTAAGTGTCATTTGGGACACAACTTTAGTATTTATTCTCTGAAAGTGTGCTTTTTTCGGAACAGAAGTAATGTAATGAGTACAACCAATCGATAATGAGATTCGTTGACAATGACTTTCATAATCGATTATTATTGATTTTATCGATTAGTTGTTGCAGCTCTAGTTTCCAAACCAATGCTACAGTATGCTGATGACACTCAACTTATCCTCTCCTTCCTTCCCTCAGACACTCATGTTTCTGCACGGATCTCATCAATATGTCTGGCAGGCATCTTGTCATGGATGGCAGCTTATCAGCTGAAGCTAAGTCCCAGCAAGACGGAGCTGCTGTAGATCCCTCGAGATGCATCCTCATGTCAGTATCTTGTGATGTCCCTGGACAAACACTCAGATCACACTATCTGACACTTCACACAACTTCAAGGGAAGCATGGACAGCCAACTGTCTTTCTCCGCTCACATCACTGGCCTGACTTTTTGTTTCAGGTTTCTCCTTTACAACATAAGGAGGATCTGGTCATTTGTATCCGTAGAGGCCACTCAGGTGCTTGTTCAGTCCGTTTGAGTCATCGCAAAAGCGGAACACTGTAAGTCACTCCTGGCAGGTCTTCTACTGATCCAGAAAGTAGTTGCACTTGTTTTCAGCTTCCCCAAGTCCTCCCACACCATCCCATAGCTACACACCGTCCAGTGTACATGCTTACTGTAGCTGCCCACATCAGATTTCTAATGCTGTTGCTTGCCTTCAAAGCCAAAAATGGATCAGCGACCACCCTCCTTATAAGCTTTTAGCACGGCTCGACTGGACCCACCTTCCCTTAAGGTACAAGGAAGACACGAATCAATTCCATTCAGTTCCATTTTATCTGTATAGCGCTTTTAACAACGGACGTTGTCTCAAAGCAGCTTTACAGAAACATATAAACACAGGATACAGATTTTAAGTGCGTGAATTTATCCCTATTGAGTGAGACGGTGGTGACTGAGGTGAGGAAAAAACTCCCTGAGATGATACGAGGAAGAAACCTTGAGAGGAACCGGACTCAGATGGGAACCCGTCCTCATCTGGGTAACAACAGATCGTGTGAAAGTAAAAGAAAGTTTTTATATGAAGTCTGTTTGTTGAACTAGTCCACTAGAATCGAGAATCAAGACTTGCCCGTGTAGTGGCACTCAGGTGGTGGAGCAAACTCCCCCTGGCTGTTTGAACAGAGGAGACACTGGATGTCTTGGTACGAATAGCAAAGACCTATGACTTCACCAATCACTTAGATTAGCATTTAATTACATTCTGCAAAATAGCAGTTTCAGTATATCCTGTATTAACCTCCTCCAAAAAGTCTTGATTCAGGCTTTTGATTGGTGGTCCTCTCAGTCCTTGACCTATTGAACTAGCACGAGGATGTGTTTTCGATAAAGACTCCTGTAAGTCGTTCTGGATAAGCATGTCTCCTGAATGTAATTGTTTTATCAGCTCTTATTGGAGCACCACAGTGAATCAGATATCAGACTGACAGAACTCTGAGAGTCAGATTGAATTATGATAAGATCTGATTGCTAAGAGTTAAGGATAAAACAGATATATTAGAATGAATGTATTATAACCCATTTCTTAGGGTTGATTTTTTAACACTGATGACCCATGAAACTTCATTCTAAAATATTTCTGTATTACAAGTTTTTTTTGTTGTTGTTGTTTTTTTTTTCATATCAGTGAACCATTTCCTCAGATTTTTACCCAGGCGACATTATCCTGCAACCACACGAGCAACGAGAATTCTTTGCATGAAAAAAACGTTTTCACTTGCACATTTAGACGAGGCCGTTTTTTCAGGGTCAGCCTCAGAAAAGCGGATAATTTCAGTCTTGTCTTGCGTTTTTGGTCGATGCATTCCAGAAAAAGACTTTGAAAAAAAAAAAAGACTTTGGAAACTTAATCTCTTTATGCAGAGTCATTAAAGAGAAGGTCCCTGGCCCTGTCTTTTAAATTAACTTATTATTTTCTCTCTTTATTTCACTGTTCTCAAGTACATGCACTCAAGATTGTTCTGTTTTATCCATTATTTCACCTGAAAGACCAATTAGAGACATCGAGATGTGATGGATACCCGGAGGCACAACAGGAAAATTGCAGATGTTTTAACGATGCTAGTGCATGAGAGAATTATTATTTTTTAAATTATTTTCCAGACATTGTATAAAGTGTTATTTACGAGTTTTAGTACAGTGTCGTTTTTTTATATAAAGTTATATAAAACTGTTAATGCTGTACTACTTTTAAGTGAAAAAAAAAATTTATTCATCTGAGTAATTGGTAATTAGCATGCAACTAGGAAATTGGTATAGCAAGCACAGTCATGGAAAAAAAAAAAGAAAAGAAAAATACAACCCAATATTGAATGAATTAGCCCAGCCTGTATAATAACGTAATAGTCTAATCAGTGTGACATTCATTAAATATTTACTGTATAGTCTTCAATTTTATAGGCTCAGATATTCTAATCTGTTAACTCCTGGTGTCTTTCACTTATTAAAACTTGTTATAATACCTGGTCCTTATGGTAGGAATAACATGAGTTTGATTCCTGATGATGGCACAGCTATCCGTGGACAGGAGATCCAACAGAGTAAATATTATCCATGCTCACTTGGTGGGAAGGATGTGTTTTACTTGTTATCTCTAATACTAGCTAACAGTGTTGGCTTGCTAGATGAGGATGTACATTTGATGAAGTCTGATTAATCAGACAAGACCCATTATTTCATTGAATAATGATGAAATAATAATAATAATAATAATAATTATTATTATTATTATTATTATTATTATTATTATTATTATTATTATTATTATTATTATTATTATTATTACTATTACTATTATTATTATTATTATTATTATTAATAGTAGTAGTAGTAGTAGTAGTATAATTAAATTTTGCCAAGGTTGCTTTCATTTCATTACTAGCTTGCAGAAATGAGGAAATCAATAAGAACATAATAATATATAAGATTATATAATAAGAATGTATAATAATATATAAGAAATAATTATAAGAATAATATAGACGTTGTAGACAGTATAGATTTGGGTCATTCCATCTCAAGTGGTCCAATAATTGCAAAGTTAGTTGCTTGACTGTTTTTAATTTTTCGATCTTTTTGTTTGTTTGTTTGTTTTGAGTGATTACCTGTACGTATTGACATTGCAAAACAACCTGCTTTTTTTTATTTCTTTATTTCTTTATTTTACTCGGTTGAACGACAAGAGCCATCTTCGTGTCATGGCACATAATAATAATTTTGGTTATACAGGAACCTCAGTATCTTGGCTCCTAGCTCCTTGGAACAAAAGCTGATCTTTAGAACACATTACAAGGTACATGGACATTTTGCAGATTCTGTTTCGTTACACTTAGAATTTATATCCAGATGTAATGGTCAAGAAGGTGAGAAGGTGCCATTAAAAAAAAAAATCCCTCGCTTTCAGGTTGAATATCTCTGGTGGGGGATCAGATACGAACCTGAAATTTTCACAGAAATAAGTCTTTTATAGCTGTTGTGTTGTTTCTTCTGTGATAAAAACCAATAAGTAACAACAGCTCAGAAGTTACTGCTTTTATCGCAGGAGAAACATTTACATTTATTCATTTAGCAGACGCTTTTATCCAAAGCGTCTGCTAAATGAAACAACACCACAGTTCTTTTTATGATATTGTTCACTTGTAAAACACACATCTGATCACTGTAATTCCATAAATTCTATTCACGCATACTGACTGTACACCTGTACCAACACGATAGATCAGGCTGGTTCTTCATATCTGGTCCTCAGGGATCACTGTCCTCAGAGTTTACCTCCAATCTAAAAGTCAAAATTTTTACAGCAGATTGCTACAATAGAGAACTTATTTCTGTGAAAATTTCACGTTCGTATCTGATCCCCCACCAGAGATATTCAACCCTAAAGTGAGCAGAATTTTTTATTTTAAATGCCACTTTCTTGCCACTATAAAAAAAAAAAAAAAAAAGAAGTCTCAAATCTGAAATGTTCTGCATGCACACTATACTAACCCAGGTACCCCGTAAAAAAATGGAGACCGAGACTCATTCCCTTCCCATTATAAATTGCCCCTAAAAGTGGAACTGTGTGCAATCTTGAGCATTACAGTCGGACTTGAGTTCTAGGTCTAAGGAACACGAATGATGTGCGAAATGTTTACATATGTACATATTGTCAGAAATGACGCACAGAGAAAGTTAATCATGACATATCTAGACCCCTCGTCTTTCAAGGCAAATGACTGTGTTAAAAATGTACGGATCGTTCTTTGACAGTGATCTCCGTTTATTAAAAAACAAACAAAAAAGAACCCCAACATATTAGCAATATTTGTAAAACAGCATACTATCACCTTCGTAACATCTCTAAAGTGCATGATATTCCCTCGCTCTCAGATAGTGAGAAACTCAAACATGCATTTGTTACATCGAGACTCGACTACTGCAACAGGGTTTGGGTTGGCTTGCCGAAGAGCTCCATTAAACACTTCCGAAGAGTTCAGAATGCAGTTGCAAGAATGCTGACACGTACTAGACTGAAGAATCGTATCACTCCGGCGCTTAAATCACTCCGCTGGCTCCCTGTGTCTTACAGAACTGATTAAAAAAAAAATAAAAATCCTGTTATTAATTCTCAGACGCCTTCATGGTGGTGCTCCTACATCCCTTTGAAATACGAGCACTAAATATATACGCCTGCTCGATCACTCAGGTCATCCAACTGCATCCTGCTGGTTGTACTCAAAATATCTCTGGTGGGGGATCAGATACGAACCTGAAATTTTCACAGAAATAAGTCTTTTATAGCTGTTGTGTTGTTTCTCCTGTGATAAAAACCAATAAGTAACAACAGCTCAGAAGTTACTGCTTTTATCGCAGGAGAAACATTTACATTTATTCATTTAGCAGACGCTTTTATCCAAAGCGTCTGCTAAATGAAACCAACCACAGTTCTTTTATGATATTGTTCACTTGTAAAACACACATCTGATCACTGTAATTCGCGCAATTCTTTTACGCATACTGACTGTACACCTGTACCAACACGATAGATCAGGCTGGTTCTTCATATCTGGTCCTCAGGGATCACTGTCCTCAGAGTTTACCTCCAATCTAAAAGTCAAAATTTTTACAGCAGATTGCTACAATAGAGAACTTATTTCTGTGAAAATTTCACGTTCGTATCTGATCCCCCACCAGAGATATTCAACCCTAAAGTGAGCAGAATTTTTATTTTAAATGCCAATTTCTTGCCACTATAAAAAAAAAAAAAAAAAAAAAAAGAAGTCTCAAATCTGAAATGTTCTGCATGCACACTATACTAACCCAGGTACCCCGTAAAAAAATGAAGACCGAGACTCATTCCCTTCCCATTATAAATTGCCCCTAAAAGTGGAACTGTGTGCAATCTTGAGCATTACAGTCGGACTTGAGTTCTAGGTCTAAGGAACACGAATGATGTGCGAAATGTTTACATATGTACATATTGTCAGAAATGACGCACAGAGAAAGTTAATCATGACATATCTAGACCCCTCGTCTTTCAAGGCAAATGACTGTGTTAAAAATGTACGGATCGTTCTTTGACAGTGATCTCCGTTTATTAAAAAACAAACAAAAAAAAAACCCAACATATTAGCAATATTTGTAAAACAGCATATTATCACCTTCGTAACATCTCTAAAGTGCATGATATTCCCTCGCTCTCAGATAGTGAGAAACTCAAACATGCATTTGTTACATCGAGACTCGACTACTGCAACAGGGTTTGGGTTGGCTTGCCGAAGAGCTCCATTAAACACTTCCGAAGAGTTCAGAATGCAGTTGCAAGAATGCTGACACGTACTAGACTGAAGAATCGTATCACTCCGGCGCTTAAATCACTCCGCTGGCTCCCTGTGTCTTACAGAACTGATTAAAAAAAAAAAAAAAATCCTGTTATTAATTCTCAGACGCCTTCATGGTGGTGCTCCTACATCCCTTTGAAATACGAGCACTAAATATATACGCCTGCTCGATCACTCAGGTCATCCAACTGCATCCTGCTGGTTGTACTCAAAACACAGCTGAAAAGCGGGGACTCTGAGCCTGTAGTCACTACGGGCCTGGACCGTGGAACTCTCTCCCTGACCACCAACGTGCAGTTTATACGATTAGCACTTTTAAAACTTATTATAAAGCGCATTTTAAACATCGTTTTGAAAGTAAATAAAGCTTTATTTACTTACTTACTTACTCACATGTACATTGTAATGGGCTCTAGAAAACATCCCGAGCCGAGATATTGAGGTTTCCGTATACCGAGGTTTCAGCCGTATAACCAAAATGAGCGTAGTTGTACACTATACAGGCAAAAGTTTGTGGACACATGCCCATCACACTCATATGTGCTTGTTGAGATTTCCTTCCAGATTTATTCCCCTATTTTGCTCTTATAATAACCTCCACTCTTCTGGGAAGGCTTTCCACTAGATTTTGCAGCGTGGATCATTCACCTACAAGAGCTTTAGTGAGGTTGGGTGAGGAGGTTCCAGTTCATCCCAAAGGTGTTCAGAGGGGTTGAGGTCAAGGCACTGTCCAGGACACTCAAGCTCTTCGACCTTCTTCCAAATCAAGTTGTGTGCCTCCAAGCACTTTGTGGAAGACCCACTCATCGGTGTGATGTCCACATACATTTGTCCATGTAATGTATGTCTAGTATAGACAATGAATAGACTCTGTTCTGTCTGTGTGGCACTTTTTGAAGTCTTACCAAGTCTTAGTTGCAATTAGTCCATGCCTTGTTTCCATGTGCTTCCTGGTTTTGACCTAATTTTAATTATGATTATGGATCGCCCTATGTTGAGCCTGTCTGCCACGCGTTCTGATTCCCACTTAGATCTCTGATTATGATTAGCAGTTTGCCCTAGATAACTCCACTGCTGAGT
>CM022768.1:2714798-2757298 GCA_012411365.1 Ameiurus melas
CATCACACACACCAAGCAAACACTCGCTTTCATTTACAAGGACGGGGACTTGCTTTAGAGAACCGTCTGGTAGAAAGTTGTGAAATTTGGTGCACTGATTGGGAACGGTCTGACGAACATTCTGACCAAATTCGGGCCAAGCGCTGCCAGTGCTCTAACTCCACCATCGGGTCAAATTTGGAAGTACGTTTATGGTCATAACTTTTGAACCGTGTGTTCAAAATGTAAAAGCCAGGCATCCCTGGGGTCAGGACGCATTCAAGGTACCATTTGTACCCAAATCTTATCAATAAATGTTAATATTCCAAACGGTTTGCCCGTAACGGGCCAAGGAATCCGAAAGCAAAGCCACCAAACAGGAAGAGAAACTGTATCTCGGCAACGACTTTGCGCACTGACACAAAGCTTGGTAGGCAACTTCAGGACCTTGATCTGATGCTATGCAACAAATCTTGTGCCAGCACCACCTACTGGTCAAAAGTAATAATAACATGCAAAAAAAATGCTTACATTTTGCTACTCCTTCTCCAAATGTTGTCAAATCTTCACCAAATTCACATCATCTTGAGACCTGTCTAAACAAACAAAAAAAATAATCAAAAAAACTCTGATATTCAAAACCGTTCTTCTGTAATGCGCTGGCAAATGTGTGAAACGCATGTTAATGTTTTCTGTAATGTTTATTTAACATTTATGGAAGGAGTCTCCAGTGTCGGTGTTTTGTAACAGTCAGACGTAAAGCTGTAACTTCCCCTCTTCAGGACTGAGAAGGTTTACGCTTTCTCCTTACCATGACACGCTGCTTTATTTTGTTTGTTTTCTTAAACGTTTCAGAGGATTAATCATTACGATCCCTGACACTGTAACCTACAGTATATGTATAAGCCACCGAGTTATTAACGGTATACATCGCTATTTTTCATGATCAGCAGGAGTTCTGCTCTGGGTTACAGAAAGCCACCGAAAAGCTAGAAAAAGCCCAATCGCCCTATAATCCCATCTTCTTTCCAATCAGAACAGATTTGAGTCAGCAGAAATGTTGAATTCAAATTGGTATTACACTCCAGAGCAAAGAGATGCAGGCTTGTGTAACAAGGACTGAGCATCAACTTCCCCATATTGGAAATGTAACAAGAGTCCACTAAGTTATTTATGATCAAAGTGTTATTTCCATGGTGTCATTTTTCATAATAATACATCTCAACTTACGCAATTTCCATCCCCACTTTGTTTTTACACCTCTTTTGATTTGTTATTCAGCATCTATTTTTCAGCAATCCATGAAAACACTTTTTTTTTTTTTTTTACTGCTTGGACATAAAAAGGCATTTCATTTACCTAGAACCAGCACTAATGCATAAACATAAACTGAACATAAAACGTCAAGTGCATTCTGTAGCAGTGAGCCAATTATGCTTGAACATATGAGTCTTGGGACTCGGCCTTGAGAATTTATGCAACCATTTGCACCGGGTAAACTGAGGAAAAAAACCCAAAAGCGATTAAACAAAAATGTTGAAATTAGCACCGCATCGAAACTAAACACCTAAACAAGGTGCACCTGCAAAATGTATTATTATTATTTATTTTCTTAAAAAGGGAATTGTATTAATGATGACGTTGATATTTACATCAATACAATTCCCTTTGCAGGAGCTATTACTATAGAAACAACGCCGTATTACAACGAGCCTGTTAATTTAAACCTGTCGTTAACTTTACAGTCCGAACTACTGTCCGAGCCATGCTGTTATATATAAAATAATGTACACCTTCTGACCAATGAGATGTGAGATTTTAACCGTGCTGTGGAATAAAAGGTTTCTAACCAGTTATTTATCGAATGACCTAGTCGTAAGTTTAGAGCTTTGTGTTCTCTGTACTTTGATGAATTGTACAAGGACGTTTTCAGCCGTACAGACCCACCAGATTCTTGCTTTTTGATCTATTTAATTAAGCGCATGAAAGCAAGTGAAACAAACCAATTTTCACTCGATTTGGAAACAGATCCAAAGGCAAGTACCGCATTAAAAGTTAAAATGCTTCCGAGTCAGCTTTCAGGCGGACGTTATAATAGTTGAAATAGTCCGATCGTGGCCGATTCCTTTCTCGCCTACAGAGCTTTGAATTCATACGGTGTTCATTTAAAATCCAAAATCAGCCCAGAGAAATGGCGGAACGTCGACGTAAAATGTCTGGATGACGGAGAGCGGGAGAAGGAAAGGAGTGTAAATGTGTGGTGACGTTTAACAGAGAGAAAGTGCAGGGATTTAATAGAGAGGAATTGTCTCAGATGTGATAAGAGCTCCTGTAATAAAACATGTCATAAATCACAGTCCATCACAGAGCAAGGCTCAGCCATTCACACACAGACTTTAGAATGAGAAATTTCCAGCCGTCCAACATGAAAGATTGTTTTTTTTTTATTTTTTTATATTTTACAGACGTGTAGCACATCAGTAGGGTGTAACTGCTGAGACTGTCTATTACAGCTG
Source organism: Ameiurus melas (assembly GCA_012411365.1). Classification (NCBI taxonomy): domain Eukaryota; kingdom Metazoa; phylum Chordata; class Actinopteri; order Siluriformes; family Ictaluridae; genus Ameiurus; species Ameiurus melas. Next base: position 2,717,294 of record CM022768.1, read on the forward strand.
ACTTCAGTTAACTTGCTTTGTAATTCTGAGTGAACGTCTAAACGTGGTAAACGATAGGTCCCGTAAATAGAGAGAGGAGAATACTCGAGAATTTAGGTAACGTTTGCACCAGGTTAAATTGAGCCCGACCAAGCCCCCCACCCCCGCCCCCACTCCCAAAAAAATTATGTAAACATCTTGAAATGAGCACTGTATAGAATCCGACTTGCACGACAAACAACTAAAGTCCATCATAATTATTGCATATGAATGTTTTTTCATCATCAGTAACCCAATCATCAACAGGAAACACTACATTGATGATTTGTGTTGCATTATAGAGACATTTTTCACAATACTATAACAGTTAGATACCAACATCGACCAACTCCAGGAAGAAATCATACAAAAATGTCAATATAAAATGCACCTGAGATCTAAAAAAATGTCTAAAAAGAGTAAACACTTACAATAATAAAAACAGCTTGAAAAAACTGTTTTGTATACAAATGGCAAATATTAAACATTATTATTATTATTATTATTATTATTAGCAGCAGTAGTAGTAGTAGTAGCAGTAGTAGTACTAGTATTAATAAAGTTGCCAACATTTACGGTTTAGTCGTAGAACATTTTTGATCCATTGCCACGGTACTATGGGAGACACTAAAGCAGCGGCCAATGAAGCAAAGTCAATAAACTGAAGGGGAAAGGACACGGGAGGTACATTTACTTCTGGTAATGGTTACTTTCACTTCACTCGTCTTTATCCAGGTGACCTTTGACCTGTGAATTTATGAGCCTCGGGCTTGTGAGCCAATAGAAAACAAGTGGGCGGGATTGTGAGCTTTTTGGTCGGTAACGATAACAGATTATCTGCTTATTATTAATTAGTGCTCACAAAAAATTGTGAGTTTTCTTACTGTTGAAATAGTAACTAGCTAATGTTACTCTAATATAAAAAAAAAAAAAATCACATATTCAAGACTGCCTGTAATTGTCACGTATCTGGGAAACCCGGACTCCATTTCCCATCAGCCACTGCACTACACCACATGACCACATGCGCTACTTCATGCACCTGATTCACGTTTCTGTTAATGAGCACTCATGTGTATTTATAGTCCTTGTCTGCACTTTCTCCTGGTCTTTCGTTATCGTAGACTCACGTCATTTATGTCCGTGTCCTTGTCTCATGCCACAGAGTTTTTGCCACGTTGTCTTTGTTTCAAGGTTTGTTTGTTTGTTATTAAATGGTTAAATCTGCGATTGCTTCTGCCTCATCCTCCCGAAACGTGACAGTAATCACTAAAGAAAGGAAACAGGAAGTGGGGTTGCTGTGGGTAGCTGAAGGATTCCTTGAACTGCAACTGCTAACATAATACATAGATAAACAAATAACCATCATAGCTTAGTATTCTGTTTATACCATAAACAGTGATTACAGTGTTTGGTGAGGGACTGTTTATGCATAGCTACTATGCAGTAATCGAGATTTTCGAGTAAAACTCGAAAAGTCCCATGTCTGGAAACTTACAAATGTGTTATGAAGTGCTGCCACTGGAGACTCCTTCATCATATCAGTGATTACAGACTTTTCTTTGTTACATTTACATTTATTGCATTTGGCAGATGCCCTTATCCAGAGCGACTTACATTTTATTTCATTTATACATCTGAGCAGTTGAAGGTTAAGGGCCTTGCTCAAGGGCCCAGCAGTGGCAGCTTGACAGTACTGAACTCCTGACCTTCCGATCAATAGCAATTCCAGCATCAACAAAATATGAAATGCCTTCTCACGTCCCTGCTCGCCAGCGAGGAAAATAATGTGCTTAAAATCCAGACTTACTCGCTTTAACTCATATTATTTTGTTTTTGTTTTAAAAGAAAAGAAAAGAAATAAGTTTTTTGTATTTCAATCCAACATACTATACATGAAAGTGTTTTATATGTATAATTGTATATATATATATATATATATATATATAATTTTCTTTCTCTCTGCCTGGTAGGATTTACAGTATCAGCCCCTCCAAGATTAAAAAAAATAATAATAATTGTCTTTAATTTATTTATTAATTTTCATATGATTCATTCACTAATTTGCTTCTCTTTAAATCCAGTTTTATACTGTGATATTACAAAGGTCTTTCCAGATTATTACTCGCTACACTGTGTGAGATAATCCCAGTAAAACTGCCTGAATTCTATAATATAATTTGTTCACCATGTTAGGTTTAAATCCTCTAAAAACAGATCCGCAATTAAATAACATTACTCTGTTCCAATTCACATCCTTCAAAGCATTGGCATGTTCCGCTTACTCTCACAATCCACCAAACACCCACACACCCAAAGTCTCCATAAACAAATGAGACAGCAGTGTCTCCTACAAAAACCGAACGTTGTCCACAATGTGAAAACAACTCGGAGAGTAAGCTGAACTAACCAACAGAATTACCAAGACTGATAAACAGCCTGCACACAATAATAAATGTAATGTCCTTACCTTTTAAAGATTGTAACAAATAATGTAACAGTGTAGCGCGTAAAGCCGAGAAGATAACACTAATAAAATTAAATAAACAGAACGTCTAACCCAGTCAGATAATCAAAACAGAGAAGCACATTAATACAGAAGTCAATTTTAAGAGGAGTAAGTCGACAAAATCTAGGCGAAGTAATGCAACGACGATATCTTCAATCAAAATCCCAATTCTGTAGAACTGGAAGGCCGAGTGCAAAAAAATGAAAATGATAGAAGAGCGAAAAAGACGCCGCGGTGTAGGTGATGCAGTTCACCCCGCTGTCAAGAGCCCCTCCAAGATTTGATTGGGGCGGCTGTGGTGCAGTTGGTAGAGCGGGTTGTCCACTAATCGTAGGGTTGGTGGTTCGGTTCCCGGCCCGGGTGACTCCACATGCCGAAGTGTCCTTGGGCAAGACACTGAGCCCCAAGTTGCTCCCGACGGCAAGCTAGCGCCTTGCATGGCAGCTCTGCTACCGTTGGTAAGTGTGTGTTTGTGAATGGGTGAATGAGACACAGTGTAAAGCGCTTTGGATAAAAGCGCTATATAAGTGCACATTTACATTTAGTGATTTTTTTCGATTGCAGAATCGAACGCAAAATCAAGCAAACTCCACAATATTCAGAGGAACTTGCCATTTTTGTTCTAAATTGGCGCCGATTTTCCGCAGACTTGGGCCAAGATCCCATTCGTTTGCCGTTATAATGTGCTCCAGTCTTCTGGGAAGGCTTTCCACTAGATTTTGGAGCGTAGCTGTAGGGATTTGTGCTCATTCATCCACAAGAGCATTAGTGAGGTCAGGCAATGATGTTGATGTCCCGTACATTCCAAAAGTCTTCAGTGGGGTTGAGGTCAGGGCTCTCCAGGACACTCGAGTTCTTCCAGCTTCTTCCAAACTTAACACACCACGTCTTCATGGGAGTTCACTTTGTGCACAGGGGTACTGTCATGTTGGAGCAGGTTTGAACCTGTTAGTTCCAGTGAAGGGAAAATCGTAATGCCACAGCACGCACAAAGACACATATACAATCGTGTGCTTCCAATTTTGTGGTAGTTTGCGGAAGAACCACATATGGCTGTACGGGTGAGGTGGACCCAAACCTGAACTTGTTCGTAGGTGTAAAAAATCACCATGGAAATGAAATCTGTAAGGAAGCACAGGTTCTTTGACAGATTTAATAACAACTTTGATATTTGTTGAACGAATCTGCAGAAGATCACAAAGCTTCAAGCTGAAATCTCAGTCAGAGGCAGTCTTTTTTTTATTATTATTTGATTCGATTTGATTTGATTAAAGCTCAGACTTTAAAATGGAGCCTGGGATGTCTTGGCAGTTTTGAGGGAATTTTGATTAGGAGGCATAAATATTAAAGAGTTAAAAAAAAAAAAAAAGATTCATTTAAAAGCAAAGTTTTATGTTTGATATCTATTGAGTGCAATTTAATGTAAAATAAATAAATAAATAAATACATACATAAAAGTCTGTCCGCATGCCTTTTGAAACAAATTTTAAATGCATATATAACCCTGACACACTGAATGTTCAGATATTATTGCAGCCGAGTTTGTCCTGAAAACAACACTATGAAACCAGCTTGAATCAGAGCGAGGAAAGCTGGGGAAATTTGCCCGAATATCAGGTCACCGATCAGGACCGATTTGTCCGATTTACCCCTTGGACCTCAGGACAGGGCGTTTGACATGGTTTGTTATGAAATCCTATTCAATTTAACAGTCAATCCCTTTTATCCTCGTGCGTTCGATCCATGCAAATATTTCACGAAATATTTCGGGTTCATCTTGCACCGAGAACCTTGAAGACCTGCTGCGGTCGTGAAAAGCTCATAGCCGGCCCTCATTCCTATCAAATTCAGCTCTGAATTGTGTGTGAAATTCACAGACTGCTTCTCTCACAGTCATTAAGCTGCTGGCCAATCAAACACTCCATGTGGATGAGGATCAGTTTGGCCGAGAGACACCGTCAGGGATGGATTGTAAGGGGGAAAATGGCCGTAGTGGACCATACGGATGCCAACATCATGATGTGTTCAACACGCTCATCCAACAGACAGCTGGATTGTAATACAAATCCAAATTGGTCCATACAATACAGTGTTTAATTTTTTTTTTTTTGGATGACCATTATGGGGCTCTTGTGTCCAAATATTTGGAACTGAATGGAACAATGTGGCATTTCACCATTCCCATGGAGCAATAGCCTGTTGTATCACAATCCGAGGATGGTTTCATTTTCCATTCACTATTTTTTTTTTTAACCCTATTGAATATTATTTCAAAATGTAAAGATGCCCAAAAGGCTAATTGTGCCCAACGATGTGGACTAAGAAAAGTCAGGAATAAATATATACAGTTACAGTCATGTGTATATATTAATAAGTACCCCCCCCCCCCACCAACCCCCTATGGGAATTGTTGGCTTTGTCGACATATTTGGAAAAGAAAACATTTGACCATTTATGAAATAGTCTATATTAATGAAGTTGAAAGACGTGGACCCAACCCCAAAAAAAAAAAAAAAAAACTTGCCTTTTCAATCATTTATTCCCTAGAAATATCAATAGATGTGTTATATTCTTCTGTGGAGAAAGTATGTACACCCTTGGCCTCAGAAGCTAGTATTGCCCCCTTTAGCAGAAATAACTTCATGTAGGTGTTTGTCCTCCTATCGGCTTGACGGGATTGTTCACCACTCTTCCATGCAGTATTCTTTCAGTTGCAAGACACGCACATTAATTAATTATAAAAATGTTTTATGCAAATGTTTTGAGTCTAGCTATATTCTCATATGTGGACACTGTTGCACGATTTCCGAATTCTTGTCTTTATGTTGTTCATTTGGTTAACATCCTGTGTCTGATTCGATGGTTATGGTCTGTTTTTCTTTGATTTAGTACGTGTTAATTTGATGTTTGAACTTTGGGAATTAGGCGATGAGCATAATATTATTTTTATTTTGGGGTTTACCTTTTGGTGTGTAACATATCCTTTGGTTTTGTTGTCATGTGACTTTATCATGTGACCCAAGTTACCATGTGATTTATTATTATTTTTTTTTTAAATTAAGATGGCTCCTACACCCTGCATTGTAATCAGACATTGAGAAACGTTTGCCATTTGGTTCTCCACTGAAACGGTGGCGTTTTCTCTCTCGCCTAAAGTGTTTTCTCTTATTTAGAGTGTGAAGGCTCGTCTTTGTACATGTTCGTCCCTTGGATTCGTTCAGTCTACGCACCTCATGTTGGACTTTTTTGAAGTTGCGGTGAATCCTTGGTTATTCTTCTCTATACCTTGTATAACAGATCAGCAAAATGCTTAATTATCTCTTCCACATTAGAGCGAATAAAGCTGGTGGATACAGTACATACTGAAGCTTCCATGTGTAAATGTACTTGAGAATTTGTGCTTCATTGCTATATTTATACTTTATTATTGAAACTGAATGCTTGTACTCTTGCTTAAATACATTTCTGAGAAAAAAACGCTTGGTTTTTTAGTCTTGCATCTCTAGTTAGACTTTCAAAATGCTCATTAAAAATCACAAAGGTCTCTTTCTCTCTCATTTGGCTAAGGATTGTACTCTATACATCATTCAAATGGGCTCAGTTTAGCATCCAATACATCCATATCCAAGTTCACTCGAGATAAAAATGGATCAAGAATCCTGCCAATTCCTCATCTCATCTGCTGTGAACTTCTCATGCTACGCAATGTACTTAGTGCTATAGTTATCCGTGTGCTTTTGAAGAAGGATAATCCACCAGACTGCAGTGTTGCATTTCAGGATGAGCCCCCCCAAAAAGCCCCAAGCCTCAGGCCCTACCTCTGTGAAAGTTTTCATCATCAGCCTCTCCAGGATTTTTCCATCGCAGACATTAACGCACAATCAATCAAACTCCGCAATATTCCGAGGAGCTTGCGATTTTTCAAAAAACGCTGCAAAGATTCCCGCAGATTCGGGCCGAGACGAGAGGTGTGACGTCGTCACGACGCGCGTTCAGCCTAAGCCCTCTCCGATTCATGTGGGTCGAACGTGAGTAACTAAAACGCCTCGTTTACCGACAAACATCACTGCGAAAGATCGTGCAGAACAATTTCGCCAATTCAAGTAGCTTTCAAGTTAAAAAACCTTTGCAAGTTGCATCGCAAATTTGGAGAAAAAAAATAAAAACACAGCAAAATCAAGCAATTTTGGCTGTAACAATCACAACAAATTCCACAAAATCCTGTATGGACTGAATCGGTATGCTGGAGTAATCAAAGACACGTAAAATAAAGCGTCTCATTTACGTCCAAAGAAGAAGGCATGAATGTGAAAGCATGTTGAGGTCAATTTAGCTCATTTTCTTACATTAACTGAGTAGTTTTAGATAAGGTAGCCTGTTTTCTTTACTAGCGCTGGTTTAGTCTAGCATCAATTCCAGAAGTTAACGTACAGTGGAGGAAATAAGTCATGATGATGAGTCTTTATTGATCACATATACATATAGAGCATAGTGAAATGCTTTTCTTCATGAAGTTGGAGTGCTGAGAGCAGGGTCAGCTATTATACAGCGCCCCTGGAGCAGAGGGAGTTAAGGGCCTTGCTCAAGGGCCCAACAGTCACAGCTTGGCAGTGCTGGGGCTTCAACCCCTGACCTTCCTATCAGTAACCCAGAGCCTTAACCACCAAGCCACAACTGCCCCAAGTACTGAACATGATTTCAACTCAAGAAATCCACACACAATATGAATTCCAAAAATTAAAGTCCATATAAAGTGTTATAAAGGTCATATAAAGGTCTACTGTGGGAGGTGCTGAGGGAGTATGGGGTGAAGGGTTCCCTTCTTAGGGCTATCCAATCACTGTACACCCAAAGCGAGAGTTGTGTCCGTATGCTCGGTAAGAAGTCAGACTTGTTCTGGGGGTTGGTCTCCGCCAGGGCTGTGCTTTGTCACCAATCCTGTTTGTGATATTCATGGACAGGATATCGAGGCGTAGTCGTGGTGGGGAGGGGTTGCGGTTTGGTGACCTGAGGATCTCATCGCTGCTTTTTGCGGATGATGTGGTCCTAATGACATCATCGGTCCGTGACCTCCAGCACTTGCTGGATCGGTTTGCAGCTGAGTGCGAAGCAGCTGGGATGAGGATTAGCACCTCCAAATCTGAGGCCATGGTTCTCAGCAGGAAACCAATGGAGTGCCTACTCCGGGTAGGGAATGAGAACATAACCCAAGTGAAGGAGTTCAAGTACCTCGGGGTCTTGTTCACAAGTGAGTGGACATTGGAGCGGGAGATTGGCCGGAGAATCGGAGCAGCAGGAGCGGTGTTGCAATCACTTCATCGCACCGTTGTGATAAAAAGAGAGTTGAGTCAGAAGGCAAAACTCTCGATGTACCGGGCAATTTTCGTTCCTACACTCACCTATGGTCATGAAGGTTCTGTAGTGACCGAAAGAACAAGATCGCGGGTGCAAGCGGCCGAAATGGGTTTTCTCAGGAGGGTGGCTGGCTTCTCCCTTAGAGATAGGGTGAGAAGCTCGGCTATCCGAGAGGAACTCAGAGTAGAGCCGCTGCTCCTTTGCGTTGAAAGGAGCCAGTTGAGGTGGTTCGAGCACCTGGTAAGGATGCCCCCGAGGCGCCTCCCTAGGGAGGTGTTCCAGACACTTCCAGCTGGGAGGAGACCTCGGGGAAGACCCAGGACTAGGTGGAGATATTATATTTCCACACTGGCCTGGGAATGCCTCAGGATCCCCCAGTCAGAGTTGGTTAATGTGGCTCAGGAAAGGGAAGTTTGGGGTCTCTTGCTGGAGCTGCTACCCCTGCGACCCGATTACGGATAAGCGGTTGAAGATGGATGGATGGATGGATGGATGTACGGATGGATGGATAAAGTGTTATAAAGTATCATTTCTCAATACCATGTCTACCCCTGGTCGCAACACCCAATATTAACATCCAATCCTAGTCCCCACTTATCATGAATAATTCTGAATGTATAACGTGCTGTGCTGCAAGATACGGCGGCCGAAATATATCCGATTTCACTTTGTTCCAAAATGAATTTTAGCATTAATGCGATTAAGTGAGCGACTTGGATACCAAACAACCAAACACCACTCTATTCTCTGTAATGAGCACTTTATAATCAGGCAAGTTTCACTGACTCTATATGATAATGTTAGCTAAGGGGCTATAGCTACATAAGCTGAAGAAATCATCTGAGGTTTTATGTGATATATACATATTACACATGTTTGATGCTGGTGTTTGCTGCTTTCTGAATAATAAATATCTTCCTGTACATATACATTACACCAGCACAAACATTCCTTTCTATTTAAGCACCTGATAAAGTAATATTGCTATTTACATTCCTGACCAAAGATGACAATTTGACAATTAGCACTGTTAGACCTAAAGCTCTAAAATGAAATGAAATTTCACAAATGAGAATGAAAGGAATGTGTTTCAAATATAAAGAGACGAATTCTGTATTCAGGGGTTCCATGGTGTGTGCGAGATTTGCATTTTTAATAAATCTGGTGAATTAAATTTGAGCAATAAGAATTCGCCTGGAAGGACATTTTATTTGGACAGTCCGATCTACGTAGCTACTCTGCAGACAGTCCAAAAGCTGCAGTACAGGCCGTCAACAGCCTGTTGTTTGACTCACCGACCAGCTCAACATCATAACATGGACGTTATTTATTATAAAATATTGCGTAGTCTACAATAGATCCCTCCTAATCCCAAATCTGGCGAGGCTACAGGGGTCAATACGCACACTTCTACTAAACACGCTGTTTTTCACGAGCGAATACGCTACTCCAATAGCAGACTAGTACACTAACGAATCGTTCCACTGCTCTGATGATGCACGCTGAATCCATCTTCTTGTATCTGCTTGGTTTGGAGTCTCAGCTGAACCATCTGATGTGCACAGCAATGAAGGTGTGAGTGACCAGCCTTTTCTCAAACTAGCAAGGAAAACATCTCTGGACCCATCTTGCATGCTCTATTCAGAATTTGAACTACTCTTATCTAGTTGATGTTTCCACACTCCAACGTTTAGAGCTCTATTGTACTGTTGGTTACGGAACTGTTACGGAACTCTGATATGAATGACGGGACCGTATGAGCGTTCTCATGTATGCCCATGTATGCTCAAAAACAAATTTCCCTCCATCAGGACAAATAAAGTGTATCTGATCTTAAACGTAAACGAATACACAGGGAAATAAATGTCAGATAGTACAATACAATTGAAACAAACATACTGTAAATATCACATTGTTGTAGGAACAAATAACAAAGCGTTTCATTTAAAAGCCCTTGACTCAAAAGTACAACGGATGTCTTATGGTGCGGCTCGATGGTTGGACAAATTTCCTCTTGCTCGGTAAAGAATATGCGCAGTTTTGAGGAGATAAAAATAATAATAATAATAATCCAAGGAAAAGATGAATTGCATCCTGCAGCATTTTCATTTTGTTGACTCCCAATGTTCTCTCCTCTAGAGAGGGCATGATCGCATGCGTTTGCCCAGTGAGTCTACAACACCTTCTTTAAATAGATTCCAGTTCTTTCACAAGGCCGTTTGAGTATCAGCTTTCAGGATGAATTAATGGAGAGTAAATATGAAATCTGGTGGGATGCCTGCCGCCTTAGCTACTCTTGGATAATGAATCATGTGGTCGAACTTTATTAATAATGCAAGTTATCCCATGTTAGATCTCATCTGATCTGGACTCCTTGAAAGGAGCTTGAACGATTCCGCTCTCTTCAACTGCAGTCTGCATTTTACTACGAGGAGCTCCTATTAGCAGTTCGGACAAAGTCTGGTCGTCTACGTCTTTACTGGGTTCCTCACCAGAAGTCAACATCTGATCGAGTGTATTCATGGACGTTTAACCACAAAATGAAGACTGGACATCAAGCAGTTACGGGGGACCACCAGCCAGAACAGGTTTGTCTTCGTCCAACCAGGAAGTTACATACATGGGGTTAACCACAAATACTTGGATATACCAAGTGAGGCTAATGTGGATAAAAGCTGACCTTGTTATTTTAAAAGCCTTGGGAAAAATCTATAAAAACACTAGTTTGTACACTGTATCAGTATCACAACATGCAATGAGCCAGTGACCATTGATCTATTGTCCATAAAGTCATGTGGAGAGGCCTTAATAGCTCATCCAATTTCATACAACAGGAATTTTTTTTGAGTTTCTTGGATGTTTTTACATTTTCTACGATGTTGTTCTCCTTCGATTGGTCATAAACATGGCAGCTGCAAGAAAATGGTCAGATGATTAAAACAGGTCAATACAAAGAACTCAAGTCCATCCATCCATTTTCCATACCACTTATCCTACACAGGGTTGCAGGGAGCCTGGAGCCTATCCCAGGGAGCCCTGGGCACGATGCAGGGGACACTCTGGACGGGGTGCACACACGACGGACAATTTAGAGCCGCCGATCAGTCTACAACACATGTATTTGGATTGGTGGATGACACCGGAGTACCCACCGTGCCCCCCGAAGACAAATGTTAAACTTAACCACCCAATACAGAAAATAACACCTCAATGTTGTACCTCCACCATGTTGTAATTGTGATTAAATAACACAAACTTTCATTCAAATGTTGGATAAAGTTTAGTTTATTTATTTAGATTTTTGTACTTTTAGTTTTTTTACTTTTAGTCCTTAATGGTATCCACTAGACATAACATGCTGTCAATTGAAGGCAATAAATTACCAGTAGAGACCCACAGGGACCATTTAAAGTGTCCATTAGAACCAATACAATTCCAATTATAATTGAAAGCAATTCTTAAAAAAAAAAAAAAAAATCACTACGGGTTACTATTTTTTTGTTTGTTTTTGGGTTTTTTTTTGGGGGGTGTTTCGTTCAGCAGGGGAATGTGATGATATTTCATATACTTTCTTCAGATTGTGCAGTCCCAGCATTCCATACAGACATTTTATTATTATCTCTCCACCACTAGGTGGCCGAGGTGTTATGTTTTGACTGACTGTCCATCTGAGATTCTTGTTGCACCGCCATCTCAAGAACGAGTGGTTGAATGTTTGGAGGATTTGCATGGAGTTATCATCATAAACAGCAGATGAACTGATTTCGATTTTGAAATTGAACTCCTTGTCATGTTCCTGAAACCATGCTGGAAATAGCCATTAGAAGATGGATGAATTTTCTCCATGAACGGATGCACGTGGGAAGCAACAATACCAGTATAACAGCAATAACAGTCTGTGGCATTCAGGCGATGATTGCTTGGAATTAACGGACCCAAAGTGTGCCAAGAAAATATTCCCCACACCATTACACTACCTCCACCAGCCTGGACTGTTTACACAAGGCAGGTTGGGTCCATGGATTCATGTTGTTGGTGACAAAATTCTGATGGATTCAGATTCAGATTTTTCTAGTCTTCAACTGTCCGGTAATGCTGACTCTGCCCATTGCAGCCTCAGCTTTCTCTTCCTGGCTGACAGAAGAGGAACCCGATGTGGTCTTCTGCTGTTCTAGCCCATGCACCTCAAGGTTCAACATGTTATGCATTCTGAGATGCTTTACTGCTCACCATAATTGTACAGAGTACTTATCTCTCAGTTCGAACCAGTCTTGCCATTCTCCGTTGACCCTCCCTCACCAACAAGGCGCTTCAGAACTGCCGCTCACCGGAGGTTTTTAATTTACTGCATTATTCCAAGTAAACTTTAGAGAATGCCGTGCATGAAAATACCACAAGATCAACAATTATAGAAATACTCAAAGCAGCCAGTCTGGTATCAAAATCACCGAGATCACATTTTCCCTGTTCTGATGGTTGATGTGAACACTACCTGAATCTGCTGGCCCATGTCTGCATGCCAATGTTCAACAAATGTTATCTAACAAGTCTTATTTAAAGATTCTGGGCAGTCAAATATGAGGTTAAAATAATGAAATAATATCAAAATTGAAAATTCGAATGAATGAGATATTCTTCAGAATAATCTCGAAGGTCATAACACTTTAACTTCAGCATGCGAGACACGGTTTCTGTATTCATATAAATTTTGGTTTAAAAAAAAGTTTTTAAATTATTTTGGAAGTGTTTAGCCTTAACAAAACTGAGACAAAACGAAGGAAGTACAATACTTCTGTATTCCTGCCTGCTATCAAGCATTTGTTCATTGTGCTCTGATTGACTAAGTGGGTATTTTTTCGGGCAGAAACCCGCTGGTAATTTTGATGGAATGATTTATCACGGAAGCTCATTCATAATGTGCGTGCGTGTGTGTTATTGATCGTGAGCATCCTGGGTAGACGAGACACGCAAGCTTCTCTGGCTCCTGACAGCAATTCACGCAATCTTTCAAAACCGTTTACAACTCCTCCACAACGCCTTCGCCTTGTTTCCCCTCCACATGGTGGTCGACTCTCAATCCCCCCAAACCCAGTCTCAGTACACCCTCGGATTCATTTCTCGAGTCTCGTCTTCATTTCTAAGTGGCACGCCAAAATAAAACGAAAAGTGGCTCCCGACAAACAGAAAAGCACCAGTGTGAGGTTTTTCGTGTGAGGGCGCGAACGTGCTCGGGGGTTATTAGAGCACTTGGATGTTTTTCTACCGCTTTGATCAGGTCATCGAAGTCTTGCAAAATTAATAATGCAGCCGCCGAAACAGGAAATCAGGATTGTGCAGCTTGCACAAATCAGAGCGTTTTATCCCGAAACAGCCTGCATTACACACGATTAAAGCGATGCTATGCCTCGAACGCTCCCGACACCCTTAAAACTTTTACAGCGATGCATTATTCATGACACCCCGGAACGTGATAATGCATTCTCACACACTTATTCCTGGGTGAGTTATGGGCAAATTTTAAATGTTGCATAATCAGACCCTGGGACAAGGACATTAAGGACAGCGTGTGTGTGGGGCACAGATAGTTCTTTTGTTTCCTGGATTGTACTGTATCTAATATCTATCTACTTTATGAGAAAAGCAAGAGTTGTTTTTGTTTTTTTAAATAACAAGCACGCTATATTAAAGACTTCAGTCCAATTAGAAACCATGGAGCTTCAATATGTAGGGAATAAAACACTGTGTCATGCTGTTATAGGAAAATAATCAACAATGACCTGGGGTGATGATGCAGAGTTACTGTCCCTTACCTAAAGTTGATTATTTTCCAAAAACAGCACTAAAGTCTTTTATTCCTCTTATAACTCAGCAATGTATGCTGTTGGTTCGTTTATAATATACATTACATTATCACTTACAGCGGGAGAAATAAGTATTGGACATGCCAAATTTGAATATAAAGAATTATAAAGAATATAAAGGATTCACAACGTTAAAGTCCATAAATAAAGTTATGTGCAATGAAGTAGAATGACACGGGAAAAAAGTATTGAACACACTAAGAAAAGGCAGTTCTCCAAAGCAAGGTAAGGCAAGGAAGCAGCTGAAATCCGTAAGTAATTATACTCCCTATCTGTAAATTGAGTTAGTAAATTGATGGTTTATTAAAAGGCTTTTCGTTACCAAGGTGTCACACAAGAAACATCTCATGCTGGGTAAGCTCACCCAAGACCTTCACAACCTTATTGTTGCAACACATATCGATGGAATCGGATACTGACGTATTTCAAAACTTACGAATCCTCCAGTAAGCACCATTGGGATCATTGTCCGCAAGAGCAAGCAACATCACCTCGTCATCAACCGACGCACAGGAGCGCCTCACAAGATCTCTGACCAGGGACTCAGAAGAGTAGCCCAGGTAGTAGTCAAGGACCACTCAGAAAGAGCTCCAGAAACACTTGGAGGCAGCAGGTATCATCGTCACAGAGAAACTAATAGGCAATGCACTCCACTGCTCACTCTCACACCGCACAAGACTCCATTACTAAAGAAAAGGCATGTTGAAGCTCATTTAAAGTTGGCTACAACTCATTTGGACAAGCCTGTGAGATCCTGGGAGAGTGTAGTCTGGTCAGACGAGAGCAAAACTGAACTTGTTGGCTGTCATACTACACACCATGTTTGGGGAAGAAATGGCACTGCACATCACCCTTAAAACACTCCACCAACAGTGAAGTTTGGAGGTGAAGCATCATGGTGTGGGGCTGTGTTTCATCACATGGTACTGGCAGACTTCATATCATGGAATGATGAATGGAAACCTTTAACAGGAGATTCTTGAGAAGAATCTGCTGCCATCCACCAGGATGATGATGATAATGATGATGATGATGATGATGATGATGATGATGATGAGTCATGGGTGGGTGGAGCTTCCAGTAGGACAACGATCCAAAGCATACAGTAAAGGGAACTCTCAATTGGTTTCAGAGAAAAAAAAAATCAAGGTGTTAGAACGTCAGCTTCGGGTGATGTTCACATCAACCGTCAGAATGGGGAAAATCTGATCTGGTCTGATGAATCCTGAATTCATCAGAATTTTAGCACCAACAACATGAATCCATGGACCCAACCTGCCTTGTGTAAACAGTTCAGGCTGGTGGAGGTAGTGTAATGGTGTGGGGAATGTTTTCTTGGCACACTTTGGGTCCGTTAATTCCAACCAATCATCACCTGAATGCCACAGACTGTTATTGCTGTTATACTGGTATTGTTGCTTCCCACGTGCATCCGTTCATGGAGAAAATTCACCCATCTTCTAATGGCTATTTCCAGCATGGTTTCATGAACATGACAAGGAGTTCAAGTTCAAACTCGAAATCAGTTCATCTGCTGTTTATGATGATACCTCAGTCAATCACCTGACTCGAATCCAACTGAACAAGATTTAAAGACAATATGTTTAGAAGAACGGACCAAAATCACACCTGAATACGGCGACCTTTGATTTCTTCATCCAAGAGTCTTGAAGCGTCATTACAAACAAAGGCGTCTCCACTACGTATTAAATACATTTCAGTTAGTGTGTTCAGTACTTTTTTCTCCGTGTCATTCCACTTTATTACACATAACTTCATTTATGGACTTTAATCTTTGGATTTCTTTGTGTGTGGATTTCTTGAGTTAATACTAATGACTGCTGAAAATTTCATGTGAATATCCTCATTGGAAATATATTTACTGAAAAAAAAAATTGTTGACTGTTCTAATACTTATCCCCCCCCACGGTATGATATACTTTCTAACAGTTGTTCCTTTACCAGCCTCAGTCACTGGTAATTTAATAAGACCAAAAAAAAAAAAATTGTAACCTATATCCAACTTGGACTGGAGACTCCTTCCATAAATGTTAAATAAACGTTTACGTTTAATCGGCCATACAAGCTTCGTGAATATTGTGTTACTATAGAAATGATAAGATATTTGGCTGAGTGCATTAATATAAACCTGTGATTCTTCAGAGCTGCTGTTGAAGGAAATTAATCAACAACATTCTGACCATTCAGAATTGAATGGCGCTATGGTATAAAAGGTGGCTTATGTGTTTAATGGATTCAAGCATAAAAGGAATTTCTTAGATTTGTATTGCCATTGTTGGTTTTCTTTACTTGGATAAATTTCTGCATGCAATTATACAAAAACTCTAAAAATCCCTTTCCGTGAACCAAAATTCAGAGAGGTCCCCATGAGGCTGTTTTCCATCCAGACGTTTCGCTAGCTTGAAGCATGTCTCTGAAACGCATTCAAAACACACTTGGGATGCAAAGCATGTAATGGATCCGTCACAAATTTCCAGAGGTGTCACTACATGGACTGATCTAAAGATGCATGACGAGCGCAATGCGACGGCGTGTTTCGGGCAGAAATAGCATTTCTTAGTCGCTGATGATGAGTGCACCCTTGGAAAACTTTGAGATTACAAAACGCTTGAGCTGGGATGGGGAACATCTCAGGAACGTCTTCTCTACCTTTAGTTAGAGCAGGGAACCTCAAAAAACGGAATCCTTATCTAATCATCCAATCGTGTGGCAGCAGTGTATGCAGATACGGACCAGCAGCTTCGGGTGACGTTCACATCAACCATCAGAATGGGGAAGATCTCAGTGATTTTTATCGTGGCATGATGGTTGGTGCCAGATGGGCTGGTTTGAGTATTTCTATAACTGTTGATCTTGTGGGATTTTCATGCAGAGCAGTCTCTCGAGTTTACTCAAAAATGGTTCAAAAAAGGAAAAACATCTGGAGAGTGGTAGTTCTGCACGTTGAACCTTAAGGCAGGTGGGCTACAACAGCAGAAGACCATATCAGGTTCCACTTCTGGAAGCCAGGAGCAGAAAGGCTCAGTGGGCTGCAGTGAGCTGAAGTGAGCACAGAACTGGACAATTGATGATTGGAAAAATGTACCCTGGTCTGATGAATCTCTGGTAGGGTCAGAATTTGGCACCAACAGCATGAATCCATGGACCCAACCTGCCTTGTGTCAACAGTCCAGGCTGGTGGAGGTAGTGTAATGGTCTGGGGAATGTTTTCTTGGCATTTTGGGCCCGTTACTACCAATCGATCATCGTCAGAATGCTGATGCGGAGAAACACCGCTCCTGAGCATGATACACACACACACACACACACACAGTTTGCAAAAAAAAAAAATCCAGAATGCTAAATCAGGAAGTAGGCTGCAGCATAACAAACAAACAATGCATTTCCTTAAGGCCTAACTCGAAAGAAGTTTGAATGGGGCGAAATGTAAAATTTCCTTTCATGTTAAACAGCTGAGCTCAGCGGAGAAACTTGCGCGTCCATGCCTTTAAACCCTGAAGCTTTTGAAAAGCTTGAGTACATTTAATTACCGCAAATTAATATTCAGACGCTTCAATACAAAGCAGTGGGCCCCCAAAAAAAAACAGGCAACAAAAGCCCTTTGTTCTTTTTGCCTGTTTTTTTAAAAAAAAAAACAATGTGCCGTTGTTTTTAATTTTTTTTTTTTTTTTTTTTTGCCCCGAAATACCACCCCCACCTTTTTGTGGTGCTGTGCTTGGTCTGTGTTTTTTTTTTCTTTTGGGCCCTTTTTTTTTTTTTTTTTTTTTTTTTTTTTTTCATTACAGATTGATTCTGTCTCCGCCGTGGCTTGATAGGGTTTCAGTCCCCTGCATAAATAGTGTGTTTATTATCTGTGGGCCTAATTCGATGTGGATTGGTTTCTCTCTCCTCATATAGAGTAGCTTACAAGTTGGGATGTGATGGGATACGATGAGATGAGAGCGTTTAGTGTCCCTCTCGGTAACGCACACCAACACGGATGAATGCAGGTCTTTAGAAAGAAGAAATGTAATCTATGTTGGCTGTGTTCGGAGGGAGGATATAAACCTTTGGTATATTTAGAGTCATAATCAATTTGCTTACAATTGAGAAAATCTCGGTTAAAATGTCACGCTGTCATTAAATCGCAGCTCTGTGTCTCACACATATGTAAGGTGGTGAGTTCAAATCCCAGCACCTCCAAGCTGCCTGTGCTTGGTCCTTGAGCAAAAAAAAACCCTTTAACCCTCAACTGCTCGCTTTTAATTTGGTCTCAAGTGTACGTTGCTTTGGATAAAATTCATCCTTGGCATGGAGCAACGTTGTGCTCCATGCTACCTGGGATAGGCTCCAGGTTCCCCGAGACCCTGAAGAAGGAGTAAGCGGTAGAAGAGGGTCTTGGGGAACCTGGAGTCTATCCCAGGGAGCATGGAGCACAAGGCAGGGTACACCCTGGACAGGGTGCCAGTCCATCGCAGGGCACAATCACATACACACTCACACACCCATTCATACACTACGGACACTTTAGACACGCCAATCAGCCTACCATGCATGTGTTTGGACTGGGGGAGGAAACCGGAGTACCCGGAGGAAACCCCCGCAGCACGGGGAGAACATGCAAACTCCACACACACAGGGCCACGGTGGGAATCAAACCGCCGTCCCTGGAGGCGTCAGGCAAACGTGCTAACCAATAAGTGGTGGCTAACCACTAAGCCACCATGCGCCCCACTTTGGATAAAATGCAAGATTTAATTGGGAAATGTAAGACCAGACTACATGGACTCCTCTCGGAATCGTCCATCCATCTGTTTTCCATACCGCTTATCCGACACAGGGTCACGGGGGACATTGGAACTTATCGCAAGGGACTCGAGGCACAGTGGGGGGGGGACACCCTGGTTAAAAAGGCAAGCACGAGGAGAACATAGGAGCTCTGCTCACACTGGGCAAAGGTAGGATTTGAACCCCCAACCCTGCAGGTGCGGGGCAAATGCTAACCACTAAGCCACTGTGCCTCTTTCCTCTTGGATCCTTATTCTGGAAATGACTCGCAGGATTAGGATAGACCAGGCATCCCTACAAACCAGAGTAATTTCACTGCTGGTTACATGTTTCCAGTTTCCAAAATGCCACGATATAGAGTCTGAAATCTCATCACTATTTCCAAAAATCTGCTTCTACAAGCCTTTTTCATAACTCTTCATAGATCGCCTTGTATCCTCCAGATAAGAGGAAACACTTGTGTTTTGGCAAAACCAGGCTCTAATATTCAAACACATTTACATAAGGACAAGTGGGTAGGGGGGGGGGGACAACCTCTTTCTTTGCTTCATGTGTATGTTAGAATTGTAAGTGAGACAGAATCCAGTTCAGGGATAAAGTGCCTCCATGATGGCTTCCTGGCACTCCAGGGATTTAAACTCGCATCCTTCTGGTCACGATGTCGAAGCCTAAAAAAAATCGTTTGAGTTGGGGGGGGGCGAGGGGGGGGGGGGAATCCGGAGTCCTGCAGTCCTCCTGTTACAGAACAGCGTAGCCAGCATTGCTGGAAGCTGTGTTCGTGACTTTCTCCTCTTAGAGTTACTGCCAAAAAAGTACCGAACCCATGCGCCCTATTTCTACCCAAGGGTGAAATTGCCTATTTGTAATTTCCATTACAACCTAGCCTTGAAAAATGATTTTTATCATCTGAGGAGAGAGATTTTTTTTTTCCTCCCCTCTCACTTCCTCTACCTCGCTCTCATTTTGACAACGTGCTGTTTGATGAAATGTCCTCTCTTCGTGTTTTTTATTTATTTATTTTTTTTTACCCCCTCTCTTCTAGTTTGCTCACTTTTCTTGATGTTGATCGATGAGTGCCGCGGTGTTTGAGTGGGCAGTCCCGTGTTTCCTTGTGGCTTGGTTCAGTTTGTTCAAAGTGACATGAGGCTTGTGACAGAAGATTTAACTCGCCCCCTGTGCAAAAACTCTCGAATCACATACTTCATATTTTTTTTGTGTGAGTAAACGATACGAGACATTCCACACAATACGATACGATTTCAAGTCAGTATTTGACCATACCAGTGAATGTTCTACGGTACGATATTTTGATTTCGATTTGATTTACATCTGTATAGAAGTCAATGCAATGGCCTCCAGGCGACGTTGTTTCTAGAAGGTAAATCACCTTGCTCAAATAATTGCACATCGGTTTAAGAAGCTCAATGATTTCTTACACATCAGTTGTCTGTCCTTTTTAAATACTGGTTACGGGAATAGTTTTGTGATCGCTGCTGCGAGTTATATTTCAAACGCTGCCTTTTTATTCGACGCATCAGTTCAAAATGTATCATCCACCGCATCCATATAAATTCAGAAAATGTCAAACGTTTCATAAAAGGGAAAACCTGTTCCAGTGGTTTAGTGATGGAAGCAGGATTTCCAGGCTCATGAATTTCATGGATGGATTTAGGTTCAATGGATTAAGTTATTTATTCTTTGGGTTGGTGGTTAAATATTTTGCATATGTTAATTAGACCTAAACATAGTTATTATTATTATTATTATTATTATTATTATTATTATTATTATTATTATTATTCCGCTTCTTCTTCTTATTATTATTATTATTATTACTGTTATTTTGTTGGAATTAAACCATATTGCTTATTTTAGATTAATTAGATCCGTTAATCTAAATATTTATTTGTTTGTTAGTTTATGTATTTATTTGTAAAGTAAGCCTTTTGGATGCATTTGTTTAATAATATAAATTAATATATTTGATTAAATCAGGCTACTTTTGTCCTTTTATATTATTATTATTATTATTATTTTTTATTTTTTTTTATTATTATTTTTTTTTTTTTTTTTTTTTCTGTGTGTTGGGGTTAAACCAATTTGCTTATTTTAGATTAATTACACCAGTTAATATTTTATTTATTTATTTTATTTGGGTCTTAAGCAAATGACATATATTTGATTAAATAAGGCTACTTTATTATTATTGTTGTTGTTGTTGTTGTTGTTGTTATGTGATTTTTATCTTTGAATAGGGCCAATTAATCAAATTGACTATATTGGGCTATGTTTAATCTGATTAATTTATTTATTTAGTTTTGGGTAGGGGCTTAAATACTATGGATACATGCGATTTAATTAAACTATAAATGCTGTAATTAAAATAAACTTTTATTGAAAACAGTAAACGTCTATTAATAATCCAGTTGATTAAATTTATGATGTGTGTATGTGGTTTGAGGTTATAATTATTCAGGCCTCCAACTGTTTCACACTGGTTATAATGAATGTGTAGTTAATTAACTGCTCTAAGCCTTTCTGTTGAGGTGAATGAGTGGCATAGTCTATCTCTCTATCTATCTATCTATCTATCTATCTATCTATCTATCTATCTATCTATCTATCTATCTATCTATCTATCTATCTATCTATCTATCTATCTCTCGATCTATCTATCTATCTATCTATCTATCTATCTATCTATCTATCTATCTATCTATCTATCTATCTATCTATCTATCTATCTATCTCTCGATCTATCTATCTATCTATCGAGAGAGAGATTAGCTTTTTCATTTTGAAACTACTTTTACTGACCCCTGGAAATGTCCATTGCGCAGATTTAATCATTACCTGGCAACCTCGGACGTGAGCTACCATGCTGTCCTCTGTCTCTGATGTTCCTGCTCTGTGTACTGAAATATCATTCATGACTCGATTTACCCGAAAGCTTATAAATATCGGTTGGGGGCGGGGTTAACGTCCGTACCAGCGACATCGCCGCCACTGGCTTTCGCGTGTCTAAATGCGTACGGGTTCTGAATACGATGAGTTTAGTAGATTCAGGCCTGGGATTTTGTACTGGAATCCGTTTCGACGTGAAGGAAGGGTTGATTTGTATAATGAATATTTAATTGAAATGTTTTATTGAATATAAAATTTAATCGAAGCATTCCAGTGGCTTTGTAAAGGCTCATTAACGATTAAACGAAGCTGCTTGTAAATGTTTATATGATGACTCAGAACGTGTCAGCATTAAAGGCACTTAAACCTTAGCGCTTTTAGTTTCTGTGTGTGTGTGTGTGTGTGTGTGTGTGTGTGTGTGTTTATCCTTTTATATCATGAGACACTTCAAGCATGCACTGTCTTAACTGTGTAAATATCTTCTTACTCAGCAGAATATCTACTTTATCCACTTTTACACCTATTATCTATTATATCTTTATTTTCACGTGTGTGTAATAAGTGGTTTGTAACTGCACTTGCACGCGCACACACACACACACTCACTAAACTTGACCGAAGACATACACACCAAGTGTGGTAGAGTGTAATAAACTCGCTGTGTGAGTCGTTTACCTGGGGAAGAGATGGCACCAGGATGCACTATGGGTAGAAGGTGAACTGGCGGAGGCAGTGTGATGCTCCGGGTTGGGAAACCTTGTGTCCTGGCATACACGTGGATGTTACTTTGACACGTACCACCTACTTAAACACTGTTGTAGACCAAGTACACACCTTCATGGCAACCTTGCACTCTAACATCAGCTAATGCGTCCTGCAAAATTGTTCAGGAGCGGTTTGAGGAACACGAGAAAGAGTTCAAGATGTCGGCTCGGCCTCCAAATTCCTCAGATCTCAATCCGATCCAGCGTCTCTGAGATGTTCCGGAGAAACTAGTCCGATCCATGGAGGCCCCACCTCGCAACGTACAGGACTTGAAGGATCTGCTGCTAACGTCTTGGTGTGAGATACCACAGCACAACTCGCAGAGGTCCTACGGAGTCCAGGCCTCGACGGGTCAGAGCTGTTTCAGCGGCACAAGGGGAGGAGGATCTACATTAATATTGGGCAGGTGGTTTTAATGCTACGGCTGATCCGAGTATATAAACTAATTTGTAGGAAGTTTTAGACACGTATAGATGGAAAAGATTTCAATTACACTCGCACGTCGTTAGTGCGTCTAGTTTTAAAGGCGTGAAAGATGCCAAATCTGGTGACAAACGTGCCTCCACTTCTTGAAGCAAATTGTATAAATAAAAATTTTGCGGGGAAAAATGGTGCACCCACCCACACACACACACGCGCGCGCGCGCACACATTTTTCCTTTGTGGTAAAATTATACGAGTGGATAATGTTCAGGCTCTGGAACGTAAAGGCACTGAGGTTCCTGTGGACTTTCTCCGGCTTTCTCTCTTGATCCCTTTCCTGTCACAGTCTAATGGAGGGATGAAAGATCCGATGTCTGGAATATTATTGAGGTGAATTTGAAGCTTGAGCATGAAAACTCATAACCCCCTCAATCTCTCTCTCTCTCTCTCTCTCTCTCTCTCTCTCTCTCTCTCTCTCTCTCGCGCTCTCTCGCTCAGGGACCAGTTGATGGGGAATGCTTTAATAATTTAGTATGGCCTTAAACTAATCTATTCCAAGCACCCAGCCGGTATTTTTATTGAGCAAACGCGACGATAATTGAATGGAATCATTTACTCACCGCCACTGAATGGCGTGGGAATTTACTTATTCACGTCTTCAGACGGAGATTAAACCTGGCAACCGCACTGTTTGCTAAAGTAATTGATGAGGGTGAAAATGCGCTCAAAGGGAACTCATAATTTCTCAGCAGCCCGTGTTATAGCACTGACACACGAGTGTTTAATACTGTTAATGTGTGTAAACCTTCAAGCAAGAACTGACGTGTGTTGGATCATTGAAGTCGTTATTTTACTGTCCACAAAAAATCCCCCACCAAAACAACAACAACAACAACAACAAAAAAACACCTGACCTAGTGACAACACAATCTTTTCTTAAGTTACGGACTTATAATTAGTTTCAAAATATATGACATAATACATATTTGAAGCATAAACCAAAATTACACAAAAAAGTGTTTGTTTGTTTATTTGTTTGTGTTTGTTTGTTTATTTTCTTTGTTTCTACAATATTTTTTTTTCTTGCCCACAATTTTTTTTTTTTTTTTAATGTTTATTCATATATTTATATTTGTTTGTCTGTTATTTCTTTATTTCTTCTGGTACATTTTTTATCCTTGGTTTAAGTTTCCTTACTACAGTTTGAAGGATAAAAATTCCACAAAAATATCCATCCATCCATCCATCCATTCATTTTCTGGACCGTTTATCCTTACTGGGTCGTGGGGACCGGGGAGCCTATCCCAGGGGGCGGAGACACCCTGGATGGGATCTATTTATTCATGTGTTCATTTATTATTTCAAATCATTTTCTTTAACATACCGTCTTATCTTTCTTCTTTGAATTCAGTTGCCATAATCTGAACGATAAAAATGCATCACAGCAAGGTTTGTTTGTTTGTTTATTTATTTATCCATCCATCCATCCATCTTCTACCGCTTACTCCTTCTTCAAGGTCACGGGGAGTCTGGAGTCTTTCCCAGGGAGCATCGGGCACTAGGCGGGGTACACCCTGGACAGGGTGCCAGTCCATCAGGGCACAATCACACACACACTCACACACCCATTCATACACTACAGACACTTTAGACACTCCGATCAGACTACCAGGCATGTGTTTGGACTGGGGGAGGAAACCGGAGTACCCGGAGGAAACCCTCGCAGCACGGAGAGAACATGCAAACTCCACACACACACACACACACACACACACACACAGGGCCATGGTGGGAATCAAACCCCCGACCCTGGAGGTGTGAGGCAAACATGCTAACCACTAAGTTTTTTTTTTTTATCCTTGGTTTAAATACACTTGCTATAACTTGCAGGATAAAACGGTGTCACTAAAAGTATAGTCATTTATTTTTTTTTTTTTTTAATAATTCATTAATGATCGTGTTTGTATGATCGTTTTTGAATCAAGTATAAAACACTAGTCACTACAGTAGCCTTATTTGTATTATTATTTTTTTCAAAACTTTATTATCGTTCTTATTTTTCGTAACGTTAAGGTGTTTTATTTATTTATTTTTGTGCGTGTGATCATATTTGTCCGTTTAAAAATACAGTAGTTTCCACAATTTGAAGCACTTTTAGAGATTCTGAAAAGCGCACCATATGTTTCTCTGTCTGGGTGCGGACGTGGGCGTGAGTGGTGAGAACGGATGCACTGAAATGTGGCACGGACGTGGAGACTGAATTATTGATGAGATGTTGAGGAAAGCTGGCTTGGCAGTACCACTACTGGCTCGAGAATGATTAACGCTACACACACACACACACACACACACACACACACATATATATATATATATATATATAACACACCCCTCACATTAGTGTAAATATTAAATTATATCTTTTCATGTGACGACACTGAAGAAATGACACTGTGCTACAATGTAAAGTAGTGAGTGTACAGCTTGTGTAACAGTGTACATTTACTGTCCCCTCAAAATAACTCAACACACAGACATTAATGTCTAAACCGCTGGCAACAAAAGTGAGTACACCCCTAAGTGAAAATGTCCAAATTGGACCCAAAGTGTCAATATTTTGTGTGGGGACCATTATTTTCCAGCACTGCCTTAACCCTCTTAGACATGGAGTTCACCAGAGCTTCACAGGTTGCCACTGGAGTCCTCTTCCACTCCTCCATGACGACATCACGGAGCTGGTGGATGTTTAGACATTATTTATATATATATATATTATTCCTGCTCTCCTCCAATATGGGGGGTGTTGGGGAGGGGGGGGTGCCACATGATAGGTGTGGCTTTGGGGGGCGTATGGTCTGAGCACTGACAGGCTGACCCCCCACCCCTTCAACCTCTGCAGCAACGCTGGCCGCACTCATACGTCTATTTCCCAGACAACTTGTGGATATGACGCTGAACACGTGCACTCAGCACTCCACCGTGCTGCAGCTCAGTGTCAGGGTTTTGGCAATCTTCTTATAGCCTAGGCCGTCTTTATGTAGAGCAACAATTCTTTTTTCCAGATAGTCAGAGAGTTCTTTGCCATGAGGTGCCATGTTGAACTTCCAGTGACCAGTATGAGGGAGTGTGAGAGCGATGACACCAAATTTAACACACCTGCTCCCCATTCACACCCGAGACCTTGTAACACTAACAAGTCACATGACACCGGGGAGGGAAAATGGCTAATTGGGCCCAATTTGGACATTTTCACTTAGGGGTGTACTCACTTTTGTTGCCAGCGGTTTAGACATTAATGTCTGTGTGTTGAGTTATTTTGAACGGACAGTAAATGTACACTGTTACACAAGCTGTACACTCACTACTTTACATTGTAGCAAAGTGTCATTTCTTCAGTGTTGTCACGTGAAAAGATATCATCAAATATTTACACTAATGTGAGGGGTGTACTCACTTTTGTAAGATACTGTGTATATATAATAAATCTCGGCTCACTCCGCCGTCTCGGCGTGTCGGAGCAGCTTCTGGCTTCAGTTTGTATTTTCCTCTTGCGTGTTTTGCATCCCTGGCACGAGCATCAGTCTTTGGGTCTGTGCCCGTTACTGGTCATCAAAGCATTTCATCCAAACTGCTGATCTGTTGTGTCATAACAAAGCGTCGTCCACTTTCCCAGACTAATTGGAGTAGCTCGGGCTGGATTTTTTTTTTGGTTGGACCCAGCTCTCCTGACAGCTGACATGATGTCTCTTTTCTCGAATATATTTTCATTATCGCATACACTTGGGTGATCCTGCCAGTAGTCCAAACTAAGAGGTGTCCTAGCAGGCAGATGTGTTGACAATCGAGGAATTTCAGCTACGAGCTGTGAGCTGTGTTCATTTAAAAAATATTTATATATATAAATAATCCCTTAATGGCCACTTCCTGTCTCTTTGGCTAGGATTTTGACCATAGACGAGCCATTTAGTGTCATCATACTGTATAATTTTCCTGACATTTTGTCATTCACATTTTCTAGGCTCTATAACTAGGCTAAGCTACATAATGAGCATGCTTTATATACTAGCTAACAACTTAACCTTAACGTAAAGTAATTATACATCAATTATCTGATTTTCATTAAGCGCTTTATCCTGGTCAGGTTTGTGTTGGATACAAAGTCTATCCGGGAAACAATGGGCATGAAGTGGGAATACACCCAGTTTACACGTCCACGCAATTTAGCATAGCTAATCTACCTATTTAATATGTTCTTAGGAGGTCAGAGGAAATCGGAGATCCCGGAGGAAACCCACACTAACATGACGAGAACGTGGAAAAAATCCACACAGACAGTAACCTAAGCTCGGGATCGAAGGAGGAAATGCGTCCTGTGCTGCTAAATATTAAATGAGTTCGTCAGATTTAACATCAATACAAACAGAGAGACAGTTTATTCTATCGTCTCTGTCGAAACATTTCTGGGGTTATGGGGTTAACATTGATCATGGGCGTAAATGTCCAAAATAAAGAGTTTTGAGAGCTTTCAAATCAAGCGGACTTTATCTATCAGGAATGCGAACTGGAACACGAGCTTGTATCTAAATGTCATCACTCTAAATGCGTTCCGCCTCCCTGTCACCGATGTTTTAAATAAAATACAAAAGGAACGCAAATGTTAGGGTCCGGATTTTGATAAATATCCAAAGACGGATGTTTGTGTAATGTGTGTGTATATATGTCATGGTCGTGCATCTGTATGGACTTGTTGTGCAGTTCCCTGTTCATTCCTGATTTTATCTCTTATGAGGTAATACTGTATGAATACAAAAAAAAAAAGATGCAACACCAACTATGTACAGTCCTGTGAAAAAGTATTTGCCCCATCCTGATTCCGTGTATATCTCATACGGAGTAGTTTTAGATTGTCAAATGAAATACAACATGTGAGTAAACACAGAATACCGTTTTTATTCATGGATTGTTGTAGTGAAGCAAAATTACTAATTTCCTCCTTAAACCTGTTGTGACACCTTTAGCGGCAACCAAATGCTTCTGATCACTGGAGATCAGTCTTTCAATTACTTCTAGGACTAGGACTTACTCCTATGCTTTGGATCGTTCTCTTTATGGAAGACCGGACATTCTCTCTTAGGATTTTCTGGTAGAGAGCAGAATTCATGTTTTTCTCAATCACTGCACGTTTCCTAGGTTGTGGAGCAGCAGAGCATCCCCACACCAGCACGCTTCCTCACCAATGCTTGACTGTAGCTATGATGTTCTTTTTGTGGAATTCTGTGTTTGGTTTACGCCAGATGTAACGGGACTCCTGTCTTCCAAACAGTTCCACTTTCCACTCATCAGTCCATAGAACATTCTCCCAAAAAGTTTGAGCATCATCAAGGTGTGTTTTGGCAAACATCAGACGAGGCTTAATGTTCTTCTGGGTTAGCGGTGCCTTTCGCCTCGCCACTCTTGCATGGAGCCATTTTTGCCCAGTGTCTTTCTGATAGTAGAGTCACGAACAGTGAACTTTATTGATGTAAGAGAGGTCTGTAGTGCCTTTGATGTTGTTCTTGGCTCTTTTGTGACTTCCTGTATGAGTCGTTGCTGTGCACTTGAGGAATTTTGGAAGGTCGGCCACTTCTGGGAAGGTTCAGTACTGTGCTGAGTATTTTCTATTCTGAGATAAAGGCTCTCACTGTGGTTCTTTGGAGTCTCGGAACCTTTGAAATAGCTTTGTAATCCTTCCCAGACTGATGTATTTCAATCACTTTCTTCCTCATCATTTCTGGGATTTCTTTCAGTGTTGCCATAATGTATTAATGGTTACGATCTTTTAAACAAATTCATGCTGTTGAAAAAGTTCTATGTAAGTGTAGAACAGCGATTGCAGTAATCAGGCCTGGTTGCGTCTAGTCCGGCTGAACCCCATTATAAATGCAGTTTCACAGATTTGGGGAATTAGTATCTATGGGGTTAAATACATTTTCACACAAGCCCAGTTGCTATTGGAGAACTGTTTTGCTGCAATAAATAACATTATCAAAACCTTTGTGTTCACTCAGGTTGCCTTTATTTATTCCAATTTCTGGAACCATTTAGTATGAGATATACACAAAAACAGAAGAAATCAGGATGGGGGCAAATACTTTTCCACAGCACTGTAAGTAACATTACCTAGCATAACTTTACCTCCAGTTTAAACTTGTACTCACCCTACGTCACTAACATATTGGAAGCAATGTTATTTTTTTTTCGTTTTGTTTTTTATCAATAATTCGAAAACGTCAAATAAAAAAATTCAATTTTACGGCTTCGGGTTTAAAAAAAAAAAAAGCAGCTAGTTTTACAGTAGCGCTAACAATACTGTAGGTATTTCTATGTTACTACAATGTTTTAATAGCCGATGTTTTACTGTGTTATTACTATAAAGTCCTACGATGCAGTGTAGTCTAGTACTGTAAATATTTCCCCGAGAGCTACGGTATTTACTCTAAAGCACATTTCTACTCTTATACTGCTTTGAACACTTTCATTGTAGATATTACAGAAATTCTTTACAGTGAATATGAATGAAAAATGAGCCTTGCACACGAAAGCGAGATGGGAACAAACGGAGCTAAAAAAAGGATGTACAGCTCTATAATGAACGCGTTAAGTAGGAACAGGTGCAGGTGATCATGAACAGGTGGATCGTGGGTAAAGCGTGAGTGCAACAGTCAGGGAAATGTTGTTACATCTATACTACACTGCTTTTCCTCTTCAGAACATCCACCTACTTTTGTAGCTGCACTTATTGGCTGTTTTGTCAGGATCAACTACCATATAGATCACTTTCTTCGTACGTCCTTACTGAATATAGTGAATATTCACAATGTACCAGCTCTTTATTATTATTATTATTATTATTATTATTATTACAATACTTCAAAAATCGTATCATTTTTAGCGTTAAAGTGTGACATTTCGTTGTAGGAAAGTCGTCTATAAAGAAATTTACCCCTGTGAAGTATCCGTAAGACTCCACAAACGCGCATGTTATTTTCCTGAAGATCATCGGACGAAGAAAAGGACATTCTCCTATTTTACTTTGTCTTCGTCCTCAATAGTCTTGTGATATTGGCTGAAGATTTGACTTGAAGTACGACGCTGTTACTCGAACGACTATCTATATAAATATTGAAAATAAATCCGATGCTCACTGACCAGGTTCGGTGTGTTTTCGCTAATTCTACGTCGCAAAATTCAACCCTTTTTTTTTTTTTTTAACTTTCAACCCTATAAATCATTTAAGAGCAAATCACAGTCTGCGTAGATTTTGCATGTTGACAAACTGTTCGGTTTTCGGCGATAAAACGAATTATGTATGTATTTATTTATTTCTTCATTAATGGCGAACAATTGTTCGCAACGTCTCACTCTAGAAGCCACCTAAAGAGTTGGTAGTTTTAGTCAAAAGATAAAGATGATCATGTTCTACTGCAGTGGTCCCCAACCCCTGGTCCGCGGACCGGTACCGGTCCGTGGGTCATTTGATACCGGGCCGCACAGAAAGAATAAATAAATTACATTATTTCCATTTTATTTATGATCTGAATCTGAAAAATGAGCGGATTCTCTCCGTTACATCCTTCTACGACTCACTCTTGACGCATGTCAAGACGCTTGTCTTAGTCACGTGATACGTTGAAACCTTACCATAGAGACCATAGAGCGCGTTGAGAGACGATGTTACGCAGACGCTGCTAATAAAGTTGCGATTTCACATTGGATTATTCCGTTTATTATTAGATTTTAAAAATATACCAGTTTTTTGCGGTTTTATGCCGGTCATATCATTTTATTTTGTTGTATTTATCCGCCACACCTTAAAGGCCGGTCCGTGAAAATATCGTCTGATATTAAACCGGTCCGTGGTGCAAAAAAGGTTGGGGACCACTGTTCTACTGTATTTCGACCGTACGTCTATAAGTGTATCCAGGTTTCCTACCAGTAGCTAGTGTATAAATTGGGATAAAGTACATTTTCCGTCATTTGTGAGAATAGTTACGTTTTTCCATTTTCTGTAGTGTACCGCAATGAATTTCATAACAGTGTCCGGGAAATGTGCTAAACTGTTATTCGGTTTTTCTTCAAATTCTCTTCGACTTGCTAGGTTTTTAACAGTAAACTTTTTGTTGTTGTACTTGCTTGAAGGGTGATTCTACGTGAAAATGATCCTACTTTCACCAGGTACATTAGCTGCCGCGCTAATCTTGAGTTCCGATTGTTTTCGTAGGTATGTGGACATGCTAGAATATTAACAGTAAACTTCGTGTACTTCTTCCTAAGTTTACGCTGGAACCGTAAAGTACTTATCTTTGCTTTTACTTATTTGACTTCTTTCGCTCTACTTCTTTTACTTGAACTAAACAAACAAAAAAAAAAACGAATGCGCAAGAATGTCCGAGTATGTATCGGCGTTCTTGTAGCAAATCTTCTGTTAGCAGTGTTTGTAATGAATATTTACAGCCTACAGTGAAACACCAGTACGAGACCTACAAGCAAAGCAGACAGGATTCTGGGTGTATTTTTGTTGTTGCTGTTGTTGTTCGCGTTTGCTTTGTTTCTGGCTTTCAAAATGAATCTAAATGATGTGTTTTTGTAAAAATGGAACAATGTTAGGAGAGGCAATATCACATTAGCACATTACCGAAAGGCCCTGGTTCAGCTGGACCAAGCCTGCCGTGTGTGTCATTCTCCCATTATTGAATTTTGGTGCTCCAACAATAAGTGACATTGGATTTCAAGGCCTCAGGAATCCCCCTCCTCCCCGATCCTTCTTGGTATCATTGTTTCCAACTCAGGCAGGGAAGCTCTGAATCTGTCATCGACCCGTTCGGAGAGAGACCAATCCCCGCACCGGCCAGGATGCCAGCCGGCCGTGTAAATGACACACAATGCCCGTGTTGAGAACGTAGAGGTATGCCGTACGTATCTCAAATGCCTCGTAAAAGCCCAACGGAGAGGAAGTCGACGTCGGCGCCATTGTGAGCTTCTGTTGTGTTTATTACCAAGGTCGTGTCTTAACATTTGTTTAAAAAAAAATATGAAAAAAACTTCTGAAGGTAAAGTCTTCCCATCCTACTCATACTATATGGTCATATATATATATATATATATATATACAGTATCTCACAAAAGTAAGTACACCCCTCACATTTGTGTAAATATTGGATTATATCTTTTCATGTGACAACACTGAAGAAATGACACTGTGCTACAATGTAAAGTAGTGAGTGTACAGCTTGTGTAACAGTGTCCATTTTCTGTCCGCTCAAAATAACTCAACACACAGACATTAATGTCTAAACCGCTGGCAACAAAAGCGAGTACACCCCTAAGTGAAAATGTCCAAATTGTACCCAAAGTGTCAATATTTTGTGTGGGGACCATTATTTTCCAGCACTGCCTTAACCCTCTTAGACATGGAGTTCACCAGAGCTTCACAGGTCGCCACTGGAGTCCTCTTCCACTCCTCCATGACGACATCACGGAGCTGGTGGATGTTTAGACATTATTTATATATAAATATTATTCTTGCTCTCCTCCAATATGGGGGGGTGTTGGGGAGAGGAGCCGTTGTCTGCGCTGCCTGTTTTAGTCGTCGGCCATGTTTGTATTTCGTGGTGCGTTCTGGGAAATGGAGTGGCCGGTTTGCTGGGACATGACGGGTTTAAAAGGAATAAAGCACTCCGAGACGTGCTGTTTCTTCAGCGTGGCAACGGTGAGTCTGCTCCATCACACCACCGCGCCGCTGAGTGTTGGATTCCTCAGAGGATTCCGGCCGGCGTAATAAGGGTCTAGAGAGGGGAGAACACAATATGTGGATAATTATCCAGTCCTGGCGGTTAATGAAACGATCCTTAATATGTGACTCAATGTCCACCACGAGAGGGGTCTGTTGGTGAAACAGCGATTGTCCCTCTCTCTCTCTCTCTCTCTCTCTCCTCTGTCTTGGTCTTTCTCTCTCTATCTGTCTCTCAGCTTTTTTCCCCCTACCGTTAGCTATTTGTCAGGGTGTGTGTGCACAATAAAGAGAGAGAGGGGGGGTGAATAATGGAAAGGACATGGCGGCTGTTTATTAAACAGTGTTTATTAATATCTCCGGTCTCTGGGGTGGCGTACAGGACAAGCGTTCCCGTTCCTCTCTCACGTTCCTACTCACGTCTGAAACGTTTTGTTTAGACGTGCAGCTTCTCGATGCCGAAAACATTCGAGTTCCGTCTGTGAGTAATAACGTGTGTTTTGAACCGTGTCGGGGTTCGATCGTACCGGTGGGTGGAGGGCGGGGGCGGGGGTGAGGGGTGGGGGTGGGGGTGGGGTCTGGGGCGTGGGGGGGGCCAAAAGACCAGGAGCCTGCGATAAAGGTTCCGGACAAACAGAAGCTTTTCTCCATCCCCATCCCTCCTTTTTTTTCCTTTTCTCACTCTTTCTCTTATCTCTCTTTTCTCCACTGTATCTCCATCGCCCCACGTGCACCTCGTTTCTCACACCATCCGTCGTCATTTATTCCCTTTATCCATAAACTATAGACGTGCCTGAACTTTAGCACTAGTTTTTCTCTTCATTTTCAGAAGCCGTGAACTTCTTCTTCTTCTTCTTCTTCTTCTTATTACATATTTTTATTGGCATAGAAGTGAGTCAAAATAGCTTCCACTTCTGCCTTTCTTGTCTCACCCTCTCTCTGTCTCTCTTTCAGCCCATCCTCATCTCTTTCTCTTTCTGCCATGTCCCTCTCTTTTATTCATTCAGCAGTGGTTTTCTTCCTCTCCCTCCCTCTGTTCCTGTTCTTACAGTATCTCCATCTCTATCACCCTCTCTCCTTAGTTCTCTCTTTCTTTCTTTTCCCCATCTATCTATCTATCTATCTATCTATCTATCTATCTATCTATCTATCTATCTATCTATCTATCTATCTATCTATCTATCTATCTATCGCTAGATCTCACTCTTACAGTCTTTCTCTGACCACGTCTTTTCCTTCTATTGCTCGTTTCTCTCTTTTTTTTTTTTTTTTACAGGTCTTGTAGTGTATACTTTCATCCATCGCTTTCTCATTTCCTCGTACACACTCGCCTCAATCGTTCCATTTTCCCCTTTGATTTTGCCCTCTCTCTCTCTCTCTCTCTCTCTCTCTCTCTCTCTCTCTCTCTCTCTTTGAACAAATCCCAGTCCCTGTTGTTCTCTCCATCTCTTAACCGCGGCTCATCTTTAAACCACAGAAACAGTGTGTGGCATTAAGCTCCCCCCTCTCTCTCTCTCTATCCCTCTATTCCTCTCTTTCCCTCTATTGATTTCCATTTTTTTTCTTATACTCACTATAATTCTCTGTTTTACTGCTCTCTCTTATTCACTCCTTCCTTACCTCCATCTTTCTCTGGCTGTCTACCCTTACTTCTCTCTCTCTCTCTCTCTCTCTCTCTCTCTCCTCATTCCTGCACTGCTCTAGGAGACCTTTCTCTCTCTCTCTCTCTCTCTCTCTCTCTTCCTCTCACTTACCGTTTCTCACTTATGTCTATCGTCTTCTCACGTCTCTCTCTCTCTCTCTCTCTCTCTCTCTCTCACACACACACACACACACACACACACACACACACACACACACACACACACACACGGGGGGAGGGAGTGAGAGTGTGAGAGAGAGAGAGAGAGAGAGAGGAGGAGCTCACAGCGGCGCTGCAGCTCTTCGGGTGCTCGAGAAGAGGGGAGAGAGAGAGAGAGAGAGAGAGAGAGAGAGAGAGAGACGGTGAGAAGACGATAGACTCCACATCCGCGGTTCTCTCTCCGTCAGTTCGCTCCAGGCTCGCGGCTCTTTCGGAAGGATGCGCGCGCTCCCGGTGCTCTTCTCCGTAGCTGCTCTCCTCCTGCACTCCTCTCCGGTAATAAAAACAACAACAACAACAACAACAACAACAAAACCAACCTACACAAAACCCCGCGTCTTATCCTCTTCACCTCGCTTTTCGTTCGGTTTGGCGCGGTTTCCTCCCCGCGCGCGTCTGCTCTGCGCATCAGTTCTCGGAGACCGCCCCAAAAAAAAAAAAAAAAAAAGAGAAAAAAAAAAGAAAAAAAAAAAAAAAAAAAGAACCGGAAAAGTCGATCCAGAACGCGCGCGCTGCCCGAGACCGACTCCTTCTGACCGGACTTTCTGCTCTTCCTCCTCCTCCTCCTCCTCCTCCTCCTCCTCTTCTCCTTCTTCTTCTTCCTCTTCTTCTTCCCATTCTTTTCATCCCTGCACTTGATCTGAGAGAAAAAGATATGTAAAGCATGGTGGATTTTTTTTTTTTTTTTCTTTTTTTTTTTTTTTTTTTTTTTTTTTTTCAGGGGGAAAAACGCGCGCGCGAGAGGATGAGATCTGTGGATCTGTGCGTGTGCGTGCGTGCGTGCGTGCGTGCATGTGTGTGTGTGTGTGTGTGTGTGTGTTTTTTAAAAAAAAAAAAATATATATATATAAAAAAAAAAATATATAATTGTCATTGTCCTTAAGTGGGAGATGCACAGAAGATGCCTGTGAATGAATTTCTCGATATCTGCTGGAATATAGTCCGGATCCGATCTGGGATTAGATCTGATTTCAATCTGCAGTGGTGCTGATTTGGCACGTTGTGATATTCCTGCAATGCACATTTTACTGCCACCTGAAGCTGACAACTCATTGACGCATCTTAAGATGAGGATGGAATGTGTGTGTGTGTGTGTGTGTGTGTGTGTGTGTGTTATAGTAAGGGACACTCAAATGTGCAGTCCAGGATGA
This sequence comes from Ameiurus melas, assembly GCA_012411365.1. NCBI lineage: Eukaryota > Metazoa > Chordata > Actinopteri > Siluriformes > Ictaluridae > Ameiurus > Ameiurus melas. The sequence goes on from CM022768.1 coordinate 2,752,698, forward strand.
TGTGTGTGTGTGTGTGTGTGTGTGTGTGTGTTATAGTAAGGGACACTAAAATGTGCAGTCCAGGATGTTGTGTGTGTTTTGTGTGTGTGTGTTATATAAATAAAGTGCAGTCCGGTTGTTGTGTGTTGTGTTGTGTGTGTAAGTAGTAGGACACTAAAATGTGCAGTTCAGAATGATGATGATGATGATGATGTGTGTGTGTGTGTGTGTGTGTGTGTGTGGGGGGGGGGGGGTGGTAGTGGGGTGTTGGGGTGAAAAGACCTGCAGCTCCTCAGAGCTCCACGCTTCCATACGAGCGGAGTTTCCACGCCGGCGCATTAAACTGCACGAACGACTCTTGCTTGCAAATAAGGTCTCCTAGATCAGACTTCCTTCACGAGACCTTTGGAAGGAAACTCGGCCGAGTCTAATCTCCACGTATGGCTGTGTCCGAGTGTCGAAATGACGGACAGAATTCTGTATAGGGTGCTCTTTCAAATAGTATCGGTCAGATCTTGCTCCTGAGAATGAAGCTGAAGGGGCCAGAAAAGCTGCTTGTTGTTGTTGTTGTTGTCGTTGTTGTTGTTGTCGTTGTTGTTGTTCTTTTCGATGCAGTACTGAAGAGAACGGAGACGTGTTGAACGATGGTTCTTTGAAACGTTTCGTCCGTGTGAAGTTTCTGTGAGTCGTGCATGGCCACGGAGCGCTGTTAGATCGGGTCTCGAAGCTGAAGATCCGAGAAAAGGGGTTCTTTCGATTGCCACCACAGAAGAGCGGTGTGACAAATCGACGGTTCCTGAACTAGAATTTGCTGGGTTTGTAAAAAAAAAAAAAAAAAAATAGTAATAATAATAATCTTTTACGCAGAGTTGGACAATCGTCTCCGACATGAAATATCTAAAGTGGACTTTATTATGAATTCAAAAGGCATTATGTGCTCTGAAATTCCAGCTCCGGCACGTCGAGTAGAAAACAGGAGAAAAGATCTTAAAGGAAACTGGTCTGGGTGAAGTTGCCGCGAGTCGTGCATGGCCACGCGACTCCGGCTGGCAGAACGACAAGCCTGAGTGAATTGCTGTTTAAAATGGGATAGATTAGATCTCGCTCTTGGAATAACGGTGCCAGAAGAACGTTCTCCAGCTGTAATGATGGTTCTTTAATGATTTCTGTTGGCTTCCCGAAGAACAGGGCCGTGTATTTCTTTATTTCTTTATCGTTCAGCCTGGGAAACTTCTTGTGTTGAATTTGGTGATTTTGTCATTTCATCTGTCACGCTCCGTATCCCGGTGTCTGAACCGGAAAACGTGTAGATCAGACCTCATCGGGGCGTTCTGAAGGAAACCCGGCTGTGTGATGTTGCTGCGAGCCGTGCATGGCTCTGGGTCGCTGTTTTTTAAAAAAAAAAAAACAACAAAAAAAAACGGGATCGATCCGATCTCGCTCTTGAAAATGGCACAAAAGGTTCTCGCGATGCGATACGAGTGACCACCGGGAAAGCCGTTTCATGAACGATGGTTCTTTTAAGCGTGTATGAATTATTCTTTTGCTCTTGTTGTTGTTGTTGTTGTTGTTGGTTCCTCAGTGAACCCAAGGATCATTTTATAACCTTCAATCAGGTTGGAAGCTGCTGATTATTATATCATCGTGGCAACTGAAAGGCTAAAGGTCCTCTCCCTCGGACCTCCCGTTTAAAATAGTAGATCCGATCTCATTGTTCACGGGACGTTTTGATTGGAATAAAATTCGCTGTGAGTCACCTGGGAAAATCGGACAGGTTTTATTATACTAAAGGTTCTTTAGATACTGCGTTCATCGTCCTTTTGCTAGTGCCTCAAAAAACTCAATGAACACACGCGCACACACACACACACACACACAAACATATATATATATATATATATATACATACTGTTGTACTCAATGAACATATATAAAATTAAATGTATATGTGTGTATATATACATGGATGTGTGTGTGTGGTATATATATATATATATATATATTTATATATATATATATATATATATATATATATATATATATATATTTATGTTCATTGAGTTTGTTCATATTATATATATATATATATATATATATATGTATATGTATGCTCAATGTTCATATATATATATATATATAAAATGTCTCCTGGACAACGAGATCTCGTCTCAGCTTTCAATTCCTGAAATTATTTTCTTTATTATATATATATATATATATATATATATATATATATATATATATATATATATAAATAAAGATTCATTTTAGGAATCGAGATCTCGTTGTCCAGGAGACGTTTTGATGTGAAGTTGCTGCGAGTCGTCTGTGGCTTGTGGAATGCTGTTTGAAATTCGAGCTTGCTCTTCAAAACGAAGCTGGAAGTGCCAGAAAAGGTTTTGAGATACGATAAAAGTCGGCACAGACGAGAAATCCGATGAACGATGGTTCTTTCACCATTTTTGCCGGTGACCCAAAGAACCGACCAATCGTCTTTAACCTTAAAAAAGAAAAAAAAAAAGAGAGAGAGGAAGTTGGTCATTATTGACGTCCTTGCTCTACTAAACGTTTATTTTCTCAATAGCTTTGCACTAAAGATCCATTTTACGGCTGTGTAATTGACTGTCAGTCGTGCGTGGGGAAAATGACGATCCTGACTAGATCGCTGTTTTAAATCGCAGAGATTAGATCGCACTCTTGGAAATAACGATGAGCGACGATGACAAACAAGGTTCGGTAGATATTTACACGACGATGGTTCTCGGACCAGAACGTATTTGTGTTCGGTGCCGAAAAGAACCGGAGGATCATCTCCAGAGTGATTTAAGTGAACCACCAAAAAAAAAAAAAAATTTTTAAATGCCCCCCCCCTTCTAAAGATCCATATTATCGCTCCTGAAATGAATCGATCAGACCCCAGTTTCAGCAGCAGGCGTGCGTGAGTGTTGAAACTAGGATAGATCCGTTCTCGCTCTTCGAAAGTGGAGATACAGGTGCTAGAAGAGGTGAAAGTTGGTGATGGATACATTTCAGTAGGATCACGATCTTGGATAGATCGCTGTTTAAAATCGAATTGATTAGATTAGATTAGCACTCGTTTAAAAAAAAATAATAATAGAAATGAAGGTGAAGATGCCAGAAAAGCTTCTTAAAGATGCGCCAGAAAGTCACCAGTGAAGAGCCATTTGACGAATCATGGTTCGTTTGAAGCATTTTTCCTGGTGCCTCAACTCAAAGATGATTCCCGATCATAACCGAAGATCAATTCAAGGCTCTGGAGATCCGTTTCTGACACGCTAGGTTTGAAAAAAAAAAATACTGGATCAGATCTCATTGTCCTCTTCATCACGGACGGAACTCGGTCGGGTCGGTTGAGTCGACCATCCCGTCGAACGCTTTTAGATACCGTAGAGGAGGCGTTTCACCTCACGACGGAACGTCCGACCCTTTTTGACATTGCGACGGATTTAATCTGATGACTGTTTCTGAGGAATGAGATTAGATCTCACTCCAGGGGGGAAGAAAGGAAGGTGCTTTGAAACGCTTCGGTTGCTTGAAAACCGTGTTTCGTTTTCCGTGGTCGGTTCCTTAACCTTCCTTGATGGCACAGAAACGAACGTCCTTTATTAATGGACCTTCCGGTGAAATGTTCTAAAGGATCAAATCCACAATTGTCTTTTTTCATTCATAGATGCGATCTTCTTTCCCGATAGAGGATTCGAACGGAGCGAAGGGAAACCCAGCTCGTGTGTCAATTCGCGGTGAATAAGAAATTTCCCGAGCTTCCAGAAAAGGTTCTTTGGATACTATAAAAGAACCAGTTTTGGTTTCTAACAGAACCTTTTGATGGACGCTACTCTCACCAAGAACTGAAGCGTCCTTCTCACTAATAAACGTTTGCAGTACGTGGACATTTCTTTAGTATTTAGTGTAACTTGGTATTTAGAAAAATGGTTAAAGATCTACCCACTGAAATGGAACCAAAAGGTTCTCCTGCAACATCACTTTAAGTCTATTTTAAAGACTAGATCCTGTTTTCCCGAAAAGGAAGCACAGCACAGAACTTACACAATACGGTTCTTTAAATGCCATTAAAGCTATTAAAGAAGAACCTATTTTGGTTTCCTTTTTTGAAAAGATGGCGAGGAACCATTTTTCTTTTTGGCAGTGCCAGCGAGAACCGAAGCATAAGTTCCAAACATTGCTTTTCATGTAATGTTTACATTATAGAAGGTTTGTTTATTTATTGTTATTTAGTGAACTGTGGTACCAAAACGTTTTTTACCCACTTACTGAAATATTCTTTAGGGAACTAAAAGCACGTCTCAAATAAAAGGTTCTCCTGTTCCATTCGAAATGTATTGTGGAGAACTAGATTAGATCTTGATTCGAACCGAGAGTGATGTGATGTGCGAACCGAGTGGAAAAATAACGCCGAACAAGCTCCCAGAAAAAGGTTCTTTTAAAAGAACGGACTTTGGATACTTAAAGAACCTTTCGATGGACGCACGTCCACCATTTCTGGCTCCACAGTGAAGTAAACCTTGAAGAACTTTTCCATATTAAAACACTCAATGCTTCAAAAATTTGGTTCAAGAATCATCTACTGAAATGTTCTAAAC
>CM022768.1:2762298-2802298 GCA_012411365.1 Ameiurus melas
TTGTGGAAGAAAGGACTGTTTTCGACACGAAGTTACGAACCGTTCTTGCGAAATGCTGCGTTCAACGAGCCTTCGATCTCAGTATTTGTGTGTTTAACAGATGGCACGGTGTAAGCCAATTAAATACGGGACTCTCTGATGACTGCAAATTTCAGAACTTTTTGATCGAGTATGAATATTAGAGCTCTGGAAGTTAATCCGTGACTAAAACTTGCCCAGTACCCATGTTCTCATGTATGTCGTAATCAGGGCAAGCCTGGGAGGATAGGAAAGCTTCCCATTATTCCGACTTGTAAGCGTTCGATCCATTTTCCCTTTTCCGTTTTTTTCATTCCTTTTTCTTTCAGATCTATTATTGAATCGAATTGGCATATAGATACGTGGGTGTCGTTGATTATACGGTGAAATCACCGCCATCGTCTTCATCACCATCAATGTTTCGCCTAGTCAGGGTTGTGTCGGAGCCGGAGTCGATCTCGGAGAACACTGCGGGTGAGAGTTGAGCAGGAATACACCATGGATAAGACGTCGATTCATTTATGTTTTTGGGAGGTGGGAGGAAACCTGCAAACCCGGAGGAAACCCACGCGGACACGAGGAGAACGTCGGGAATTTACAACACACGGACTGTTGCGAGAGGTCGGGTTTCGAACCGAGAGCTGTGGCACTAATTGACGCTTTTACGCTAATTGAATTCTGTTTGAATTGTTCTGATCGTTACGCTACAGTCCGGCGAATGCTGTCATCTGAGAGTTCGGTTGCCTAGCAACAAAAGCTTACCGTTAACAGACAGAAGAATAATTTATTGCGAATACTATTAATAATAAATGTTGGGGTTTTTTTTCTTCAGTTTGTCTTAGACCAGGGGTGTCCGATCTTATCCGGAAAGGGCCGGTGTGGGTGCAGGTTTTCATTCCAACCAATCAGGAGCCAGGAGCCATTCCAACCAATCAGGAGCCTGATTCCACCGGTTTAATCAGTTGATCTTGGCTTTCGGTAGACCTAAGTGTGGCGTCTGATTGGTCGGAATGACAACCTGCACCCACACCGGCCCTTTCTTTATAAGATCGGACACCGCCGGACAAACGCTCGATGTTTACGTGGCCGGTCGCCTCACTTCCTGGTTTGGTTGGCGAAACCAGGATTTGTCAGAACACTCCTAAAATTCCGAGTCATAATTGCAATACGTAGACTGATATGACTTGTGTTTTCCCTCGTCAGAAAGTGGGAATTACGGTTTTCCTAATATTTGCGTGATCTCGGTGTCTTTTCTTCTTCGGCTCGGTTGCGTATCTGTCCAACAATTATGGACTTCCGTTCTGAAATCATCTCGAGTTATCTGTAAATTGAGCTCGCTAAATGCTACGTTCAACACGCCTCCAGTCACGTTGTTTTCTATGAAGGATATCTTCACCGGCTGCCCCGTCACCAACCGTCACGGACAATTTCTCATTGATCTTCTGTTTCCTTCCGCGTAGCCACCATAGCAATTATTCAAAGAGCTAACGTTGCTTGGCCATCTGACAGAGCAGGAAATCTACTCGACACTCGGGCGCTAATCTCCCTCCACCGCTGCCGATCGAGGCTAATTGGAACCCCTGCATCGATCTCAGTGTTTTTCCCTTCAGCTCGGTCGCATATCCGTCTGGGAACGCTTCCTTCAGTTCTCTCAACTCCAATCAGGTGAAGGACGTTACGTGAACGAGAGAGAATTATGGAGGTGCGAGTGGCGGGACGAGATTTCCATAGCTGCTGAATTGCTCTTTAACAACAAACTCGAATACAAATGACCAATCACGAACCAGTATCCAGGAAGCTCAATCTAAAACTGCGTACCTGCTTAAAATTGTGTGCAGTGCTCTGATTGGTTAGGATTAGGTTGATGGGCGGGTATTAGGAGGCTTAGGGGCTTTTTTTTTTTTTTCAATCAGAGTATAACATTTTCAAACCGGAATAATCTTTTTTTTTTAAAGAAAGTTTTATTATTTAGCATGTTGTTCAACTCAAAATAATAAAGTTAGCTTTTTATACTTTTTTTTTTTAAGTTCACGTCAAGAGTTAATGAATTCTTAATTAAAAGACTACAGTGTGGTGGAAAATTCCTTTTGAGGATAGGATATTACAGCACAAACACTTATCCTATAAATAAATAAATAACTAAATAAAAAATAAATAAATACATGGTTGTGGCTGACATGTGTAGTGGAAGTGTCCTTGGCAAAAAAGTAGAAAGCAGTTTTCGGCACTATTTTATTTATTTATTTATTTATTTATTTATTTGCTTACTTACTGACTTGCTTACTGACTTACTGACTGAGTCACTGACTTGCATACTTACTGCCTGACTTACTTTCTGTCTGACGTTCTTGACAACTTATTTACTTGCTAACTGACATATTTGTTTACTGACTTACTTGCTTACTGACTCACTCACTGTCTGATTACTGACTACTTGCTTACTGACTTACTGACTTACTTACTGTCTGACTTACTTGCTAACTTATGTACTTGCTAACTGACATATTTACTTCCTGACTTACTTGCTTACTGACTCACTCACTGTCTGATTTACTGACTTACTTGCTAACTTATATACTTGCTTACTGTCTTTAGTATTGACTGACTTAGTTGCTTTCTGACTGACTTAACTACTTACGGACTTATTTACTGTCTGACTTACTTGCTAACTTATGTACTTGCTAACTAACAGATTTACTTACTGACTTACTTGCTTACTGACTCACTTACTGTCTGATTTACTGGCTTATTTACTGTCTGACTTACTTACTGTCTGATTTACTGACTTTTTTACTGTCTGACTTACTTACTGTCTGATTTACTTGCTAACTTATTTACTTGCTAACTGACATATTTACTTACTGACTTACTTGCTTAATGACTCACTTACTGTCTGATTTACTGACTTATTTGCTAACTGAATTACTTGCTAACTGACTTACTTGCTTACTGACTCACTGTCCGATTTACTGACTTACTTGCTTACTGACTTACGTACTGTCTGACTGACTTACTGTCTGACTTACTTGCTAACTAACATATTTACTTACTGACTTACTTACTGTCTGATTTACTGCCTTACTTGCTAACTGAATTACTTGCTTACTGACTCACTGTCCGATTTACTGACTTACTTGCTTACTGACTTACTTACTGTCTGACTTACTTGCTAACTTATGTACTTGCTAACTGACATATTTACTTACTGACTTACTTGCTTACTGACTCACTCACTGTCTGATTTACTGACTTACTTGCTAACTTATATACTTGCTTACTGTCTTTAGTATTGACTGACTTATTTGCTTTCTGACTGACTTAACTACTGACTGACTGACTTACTGTCTGATTTACTTGCTAACTTATTTAATTGCTAACTGACATATTTACTTCCTGACTTACTTGCTTACTGACTCACTTACTGTCTGACTTACTTGCTTTGTAACTGACATATTTACTTCCTGACTTACTTGCTTACTGACTCACTCACTGTCTGATTTACTGACTTACTTGCTAACTTATTTACTTGCTTACTGTCTTTAGTATTGACTGACTTAGTTGCTTTCTGACTGACTTAACTACTGACTGACTGACTTACTTGATTCCATTCTTTTATTCATATATGAAAGAAAGAGAGATATACAAGATATAAAGCAGTTTATCAACTTTGAGTTTTTCAGGTCCAACAATCCTTTTCAGTCTATATATATATATATATATATATATAATAAACAGTAGAAATTAAATAACACAAAGTTAGTTTTATATATATATATATATATTGTTTTTTTAAACATAAAGTGCTGGCAGTTTTTTTCCCCCTTTCCTGAGACAGAAAGCAGCGTTCCTGAGAATAAGCCATCGTTGTGGGTGTGACCTTTATGTGTTGTGCAGTATTTGTAAATGCAATATAAAATACATGATAGATGAAGAGATCACATTACTGTGTTGCCGGAGCGGCCGAAAGAACATAACAATAAGGTTGAAACGAATAGCGCCTCCGGTGTGACTCGAGCTCCTCGGCCGTACCCGATGATGTTAAATAAGAGAACGTACTCCGTAGAGATTGCGCACCTGATGGAGAACTACACTTCCCCTAAATACATCACTCATATAGCCGTGCAGTATAGCCACAGGTGGGCGAAAGGAACGCTTCTGCGCTCACAGCTTGATTTTTCCTTCCTAAGGATGACATCCGCGATACGTTTTTCACATGATGATCTCCTGAACGCGCTGGCTCCCATTCAGAACACGTTCCCAACAGGGCGGCTCTCGGGACTCCGATCTCCATCGCGAGCCCCCCCCCCAAAAAAATCCTCACGTTCCTCGTCCTGCCGTCGGTTCAGTGGCATTTGTGCGGCGTTTTATAGCCCGATACTCACTCGTGAGTGCGTTGCGATGGCTTTCGCATGTAATTATTACAGCGTAATTACACCTTCGTGTCCATTAAGCCTAAATCATGTGCAATTATTGACGAGTAATTACACCAGAGTGTCAATTAACTCTGGACGCATAAAGCAAGGGTTTAATATGTGCCTCGTGTGATTATGTTGTTTGTATATTTGCTCCAAATAATATTTCAAAATGTACCCCGATGCGTTCCAGGATGCGCTGTTGAAAGGCGGGATTTCGGTAGGTGTCCGCGCGCCATGTTTATAAACCGATTTGCACACCAATTTCTGTTGATTTTCTCTTATTAAGCGTCGATTCATTTCATCGCCTATAAAAGCTATACATTCTAACACGCCTTCGTAACTTAGTGTACACGCGTATGGCAGACGCTGTTATTACGCATGTTCTTTCCGTGCTACGAGGGCTTCCTCTGTGCGCTCCGCTTTCCTCCCCTAGTCCATTTGTTGTAGGTCGAATGTGCGTACAGGTTGGTACCCCGTCCAGGGTGTCCCCTGACTTGAGTCCCCTTAGGATAAGCAGGACAGAGAACGGATGGATGGACACACTGATCGTCAAGATGGTGTCTGACGTGAACATTGCTCACGTTTAGATCAGTCCAGAGTTTGGAACCGGTGGTCTGATGGGTGATTGTAGACTGATGAGCAACAGTCACTTGTAATCTCCTGCAACTGTGGATGTAGTTCACTATTAGTACCCGAAGTGTGTGGCGTGTTAAATTGTAACACCGGATACGTGCTCTCGGGGCTATGCAGCTGAAGTGGGCGGAGCTATCAGAAGCCACCGTACTTTTGAAATGTTCCCAGTATGAAAGCTTAAAAAGCGCTGTATAAATACAGTAGAACTGAACGAGTCCTGTGGAAGCCATTCTGGTGTCTCAGCGATGGGAGGATTGTTTCGGAGACGTCGTATGTTAATATAGGAACAAAGCGGCGTGTTCTTATTGGCTGGAGAGGAGGAGTGGCTTTCACCTGAGCAGCAGTGTGTGTGGAGATTTGTACATCGGTGTAGCTTCTTATTTGTCTGTCTAAGCGTGTGTGTGTGTGTGTGCGTGTGTGTGTGTGTGTGTGTGTGTGCTTTGTCATGAGTGGAACAGTTTGCAGCCCAGGAAGGGGTGTTAACACAATCAACAGCAATCACACAAAACTGCTGATCTTTCTGTTTTTTTTTTTGTTTGTTTTGTTTTTTTAATTACTCGGATTGTAATTTCATAGTGTATTATTATTATTATTTTTTCTTAATTAGCATGCTCTCCGCTTTATAATCGAAAAGTCGAGCAGACATTCCGCAACAAAAGGTGAGAACAAAGACAAGTGCGTCACCGCTAGACTGAGCGATGTGGGTGGAGAACATCATGCTGCGATTATATTGTTATAAATGTTGTGCGATTGTGTAATGGGCTGCAATATAGTAAGGTGCGCGTTGGTAAAAAAAACGGCCGTTTTGGTTTTATCTTATGTAGCATCCCGGGTAAAGATGAAAAAATGCGTTCATTTGAGTTATATACTGTTCACATTCGAGTACAATTAATAGTTCATTCGGGTGGGGGGGGGGGACCCCTGAAAAGTAATGTCTAACTTGTATTTCATTGCTGATGTGCGTTGAGGCCATCAGGCGCTCATGGTCGCCAGCGGGGAACAACGGAGTTCGACGTCTGACCTTTTTTGTTTTAGCGAAACGTAGATTTTCCGATGCCGCGGATTAAGACGAACAGCTCACCGTTTACTCCAGTGGCCTTCGGGGGTGAACTTCCTTAGGAAAAAATTCATCAAACTGTTCAAGACCGGACTAAGCGTCTTCTTTCCTTTACCCTTTACTCTCGCGAGACAGGTTACTGTGTCTCGATAGGCTTCTTTTTTTTGAGCCAAAACCTTATTAAAGAACAGAAAGCGAACGAATAATAGGTACTGTACAATACTGTACTGTGATCTACTTACACGGGTATAATATATATATTATAAAGTAAACAGCTTAATCAAAATGCTAATGTGGCTAACCAGTGAGTCAGCTGGGAAATTTAGCATGGTATCAGTTCCCTGGCTAACTGACTTAGCCACCATTCATTATTAGCGATGTTAGCATATTTGTGGGTTTAGGCATTCCTCTATACTGCAACCACACAGACGCGTGCTCCCAAACCCATGAAAAACACCCAGCGTCGTGTCTCTTTCTTATCTGACATTTATAGCATGTCCGCTTCCTCCTGGGTTGTTTTTTGAAAGGATTTTTTTCGCGCCCGTCTCTCCGGGCTCTGACACGTTATCGCCCTCCGATCTCCCGGCTGGCTGATTTATGTGCGAGGAGCTCGGCTGATTTATCGTTTCTGTAAAGGACGAAGCGGCGGGGGATCAGGAAACCCGAGTGGAAGGATTTTAATAATAATGTTGGGGAGACGTTGATAATAACGTCGTTTAAACGGTGTGGGAGAGTGTGTTTGATGGAGAGGACTGGAGCTGAGGAATGTCGCTTCAGAGATGTAAACGTGTGTGTGTGTGTGTGTGTGTGTGTGTGTAGGGGGGACAGAAAAAGAGAAGAAAACCGTGAGGAGGACGTAGGAGGACTGGTGTGAAGTTGTACTGTCAGGAAACTGTATAAGGAGATACAGGTGTGTGTGTGTGTGTGTGTGTGTGTGTGTGTGTGTGTGTGTGTGTGTGTGTGTGTGTGAAACAACCACACACCTCCTTAAACTTGTAGTCGCTGTAATCCTTGAACATTGTGCAGTCGGGGCTTCCATCCAAGTTTGATGTATTTTATTTGATCAGAGTGGGAGGGGCAATACATATTCCGCCTCCTGTCAATCACCGCGACGCTAGCCAATGCTGGACGCCTGTGAGCTCATGTATGCGGAATACAGGTCGAATTTTCTCTGATTCCTTAAAAAAGTATTTGTCCTTTGTTCCCCCGAGCCCCCTGGGATACGCTCCAGGCTCCCGGAGACCCTGTGTAGGATAAGCGGTACCGAACCGAAGTGTCTTGAAGTCTGTCTCGACTCATTTTGCTCGCACATTGAATCATCCTGAGGTCATGTGACTGAGGCTTCATTTTCCTTGTGGTGTTTATAAATGACAAATTCCCTGTAGACTTTAGGCAACTAGATTAGAGTTGAAGTGGGTAATTTTGGTTTGTGGTCTTTGGGTTAGACAGAGTATACACACACGCACACACACACACACACACGCACACACACACACCCACACTGTGTGTAAATATTAGCCTTTACCTAACTCAGTTTACTTTGAAACAGCGAGTCAGTGAAATTTGCTGCCACATATATGAAAGAGTGTGCGTGTGTGCGTGTGTGTGTGTGTGTGTGTGTGTGTGTGTGTGTGTGTGTGTGCATGATCGCATTAGTCTTTTTGAGAAAACCCAGCCAAGCACTATTTGATTCTCCCAGAGAAAAGTTCCACACACACCAGTGTTGGGTAAGTTACTCAAAAAAATAAATAAATAAATAAATAAATAAATAAATAAATAAATAATCCAATACAGGAGATTAAATACTACTTTAAAATTATAATCTGATTACATGAAGGATTAGAATCAGATTACTCAATCACTTCACTTGTCTATCTAGGCTAGTTTGGTGTCGCTAGCCGACGGGAGGCACAGCTAAGCTATCACTGTATGGGTTTTAGCTGCTACAGAGCCACGTAGAGTACATTATCCTTCCTTCTGCTCTGCTCAAATCACGTCCACGTAAACTGGAACTCGTGGAGACGCGGTCACGCCTTGTTTCCCCTGCGCAGCATCAGAGCATGTTAGTGTTTCAGTTTCAACTCCTTTACTGCTTTAAACAACAACATTTTCCCCTCACACTGACCGTGAGCTAGCGTTTGGCGGAATTGAGAGACCGCCAGCCAATAAGACGCGAGTATTTCCACGTATTTTCTGGTAAAGCCTGTCCGATCGGTCTCGCCTCCGTTCACTGAAGATGTCAAATGACAGGCGGTCTTCTTTTACAGACGTTCAGTTACGTAGTGACGAACCGCGCCGAGTGGAGAATTATTCGGGGATAAACACAAAATCACACACACACACATATACACACACACACACACACACACACACACACACACACATATACACACAATATAGCAATACATGGTGACTGATCTATACATACATACATGCGTACTGCTTCTACCTCTACTCTTATTAATACTGTTACTAATATTACTGCTAACAATAATCATAATATTACTAAGACTGAGAATACTGGCCCTACGAGTAAACTAAACTAAATGATGGACAGACAGACAGACTGATAGACAGACAGACTGATAGACCGACAGACTGATAGACAGATGGATAGATCGATCCCTCTATTTCCATTAAGAGTACAGTTGTATCGAAAACTATAGAAAATAACAAATAATTCAGACATAAATCACTGTTATAGAAATGAAACAGATTACAACTTTTAAGAAAAACTGCTGCTACTTCACTTGTATAGACTTTGTGTGTGTGTGAGTGTTTGTGTGTGTGTGTGTGTGAGTGTGTGTGTGTGTGTGTGTGGTGTGTGTGTGTGTGTGTGTGTGTGTGTGTGTGTGTGTGTGTGTGTGTGTGAGTGTGTGTGTGTGTGTGTGTGTGTGTGTGTGTGTGTGTGTGTGTGTGTGTGAGTGTGTGTGTGTGTGTGTGTGTGTGTGTGTGTGTGTGTGTGTGTGTGAGTGTTTGTGTGTGTGTGTGTGTGTGTGTGTGTGTGTGTGTGTGTGTGTGTGTGTGTGTGTGTGTGTGTGTGTGAGTGTGTGTGTGTGTGTGTGTGTGTGAGTGTGTGTGTGTGTGTGTGTGTGTGTGTGTGTGTGTGTGTGTGTGTGTGTGTGTGTGTGTGTGCTGTTGTGTTGAGTCCTGCAGGGTATAAAATCATACACTCTCCCTCTCAAACAGAATTACACCACTTTGATTTCCTTTTGCAAGACCTTTCAGACCTCTGGGAATAAAGTTTACAGACAGGGATCAGGACGGACCGTGACCTTCCTCCTCCCTCTCTCTCTCTCTCTCCATCTCTCTCTCTCTTTTCCTCCTCCCTCTCTCTCTCTCTCTCCATCTCTCTCTCTCTTTTCCTCCTCCTTCTCTCTCTCTCTCTCTCTCCATCTCTCTCTCTCTTTTCCTCCTCCCTCTCTCTCTCTCTCTCCATCTCTCTCTCTCTTTTCCTCCTCCCTCTCTCTCTCTCCATCTCTCTCTCTCTTTTCCTCCTCCCTCTCTCTCTCTCTCTCCATCTCTCTCTCTCTCCCTCTCTCTCTCTCCCTCTCTCTATTTCTTCTCTCTCTCTCTCTATCTCTCTCTCTCCATCTCTCCCTCCTCTCTCTCTCTCCCCCTCTCTCTAACTAAAAGGGAGAAAAAAAAAGAGAGGCTAGTGATACATTTCTGATTTATAACAGGAATAAGACCCTTCATGGCATGCAGTTATAGGACAGTAATCAACGTCAGGGGGGGTAACAGTAGCTCCGCTTGCTTACGCCGTCCTGTGGTTGATGATGTCCCTACAACAGGACAGAAAGGGGTTCATTCCTCACACCACATACGTTACTCGCGTGAGAAATGGAACCGACCACGTGTCCATTTTATAAAGTGAACTAACAGCACCAAGTTCTTTAAACACGTCATTACAACAGTAATAGCTTCCACCTGTGTGACACACACACACACACACACACACACACACACACACACACACACACACGCACACTTTTCTACCCTTCACTCTATCTTCTCCATGATACCAGGCTAATGACCATTACGGCAGTTAATATGTGCTCATGGTGCTCATGGGAACTCTTACTTAGAGCCTGGAGATCTTGAAGATCCACAGTTGAGCCAACGAGCTTGTCCTACACGGTGATAAAAACATGGGAAACGCTTCTAGCGCCGCAGGAGGGAGTGACGGCGAGCTGTAGATCTGTACGTGTAGGTAAGAAAAACGAGACGAAGCATGTGGAAAAACCATCACCGGCGTCGTGGTAACTCGAGGAACGTACTATACGTGGTGGAGAGAATTCACAACGGCTGTAAATGTGTCGTCTCTGACGAGTTCTGGAGAACGTAAAGTTACCCCGAAACCCGCTGGCCGAGAGAGTCTGAAGACTCGCCGCGTTGTCAGCGGAGACGTTGCAGAGTTGATTAACGGTGGTGGAATTTAACGCGGTGTGGGAATTTACTTGCTTTCAGCGACGCTCGGTCGGATCCTGCGGAAAAGCTACACATTCACATTTTGTTCCAGACGTAAGACTGAAATAAGGCTCGCAATTTATCCAGGATGCAGGTCAGCTTTGTAAACCACTACCTGAGGTAGTTCCATGTCTGGAACAGCACCTCCTCCTGAACATCAACTCTCCCCTGAAGGCCTGCGTTCCCTCACGCCATCTGCGATCGGTTAACTTACTCAGCGTGGCTCAAGGTCCCTTTCCAGAACCTTCACACTGACCGTTCCTCAGCGGTGGAATGAAGTTCCAACCTCGATCCGGACCGCCGAATCGCTCACCATCTTCACAGAAAAACAGCTGAAGCCCCGCCTCTTCCGTGAACACCTGACCAACCCTTAAAATGCCAACCGCACATTATACGCCTACTCGGGTCCGTACACCTCGACTCTGAGCACCCTGCTTCTCTAGAACTCCATTAAAGATCTCGTACAGTAGCACCGCTGGTGTTGTTCTCCGCGTGACGTGTGGCTTCGCTTGTATTTCCTCATTTAGTAAGTCGCTTTGGATAAAAGCGTCCGCTAAATAAACAAATAAATAAATAAATAAACAAATAAACGTCGATGTAAATATGAAATCTCGAGCTTATTTGCCGCAGCACTACTGTGAGCTGTTTTATTACATTTACTTTACAGTGTTGAATGTGTAATGTGGACGTGTGTGGACGGTGGTGTGAAGTCCGCTCGCGGCTGATTGGATGATTTTCCTGAAGTGGTGTGTGGACAGGACTTTCCAGATAGATCTCGATGTTGATGTCCCAGTGACATGTTTTATTCTTCTTTCTTTCTCCTTCCTTTCTCTTCTTTTTCCTTTCTTTCATTTTCTTTCCTTTTTTCTTTCTTTCTTTCTCTTATTTTCTTTCTTTCTCTTCTTTTTCCTTTCTTTCATTCTTTCCTTTTCTTTCTTTCTCTTCTTTTTCCTTTCTTTCATTCTTTCCTTTTCTTTCTTTCTCTTCTTTTTCCTTTTTTCTTTCTTTCTTTCTCTTCTTATTTCCTTTCTTTCTTTATCTTCTGTTTCTTTTCTTTCTTTCTTTCTTTCTTTCTTTCTTTCTTTCTTTCTTTCTTTCTTTCTTTCTTTCTTTCTTTCTTTCCTTTTCTTCTTATTTCCTTTCTTTCTTTCTCTTCTTTTTCCTTTCTTTCATTCTTTCCTTTTCTTTCTTTCCTTTTTCTTTTCTTTCTTTCTCTTCTTATTTCCTTTCTTTCTTTATCTTCTGTTTCTTTTCTTTCTTTCTTTCCTTTTCTTCTTATTTCCTTTCTTTCTTTCTCTTCTTTTTCCTTTCTTTCATTCTTTCCTTTTCTTTTTCCTTCTTTCTTTCTTTCTTTCTTTCTTTCTTTCTTTCTTTCTTTCTTTCTTTCTTTCTTTCCTTTTCTCTTCTTATTTCCTTTCTTTCTTTCTCTTCTTTTTCCCTTCTTTCATTCTTTCCTTTTCTTTCTTTCTTTCTCTTCTTATTTCCTTTCTTTCTTTCTCTTCTTTTTCCCTTCTTTCATTCTTTCCTTTTCTTTCTTTCTTTCTCTTCTTATTTCCTTTCTTTCTTTCTCTTCTTTTTCCTTTCTTTCATTCTTTCCTTTTCTTTCTTTCCTTTTACCTTTCTTTCTTTCTTTCTTTCTTTCTTTCTTTCCTTTTCTTTCTTTCTTTCTCTTCTTTCTTTCTCTTCTTATTTCCTTTCTTTCTTTCTCTCTCTCTTCTTTTTCCTTTCTTTCATTCTTTTCTTTCTTTCTTTTTCCTTTCTTTCTTTCTTTCTTTCTTTCTTTCTTTCTTTCTTTCTTTCTTTCTTTCTTCCTTTCACATAAGACATTTCTTTTTTATCTATTCATTACTGTATTCCTTATTACCCAAATTCTTTCAGTAGCTGTTGCTGTCCTTCATTCCCTTTTTTATTTTATCCATTTTCGTCTTTCTTTCTTTCTTGTTCATTAAAGAAACTTTCCCCATCCATCCATCCATCCATCCATCCATCCCTCTTCTACCGCTTCCTCCTTTTCAGGGTGAAGGGGAACCTGGAGCCTATCCCAGGGAGCACCTTCCCTTTCTCCTGTCTCGATCTCTTTCCCTTTTTGTCTCATGTTTGAATGCGTAACGTGTACGTGTGTGGACGGTGGTGTGAAGTCGGCTCGCGGCCGATTGGATGATTTTCCTGAAGTGGTGTGTGGACAGGACTTTTTCCAGCTACATTTTCGAAGGCGGTGCAGACGGAAAGTTTTCTTCTTGCTCTTGTCGAGAGAGGATAAAATAATAAAAGCGCTTGTTTGCGGAGGTTTTTTTTTTCCCGTTCCTCCCCGAGCGACTGTATGAGTCAGCTTTGCAGCTGGAGGGTTTTAGATCTGCAGCAAGTTCTTCTGCAGGAGTGACACGTCTCTACTGCGGGACTACACAACTGCTTACAACACACACACACACACACACACACACCTGTGTGTCTGAATGAGGGCAGCGAGAGTGTGTGTGTGTCGTCCGATAAGGACTCGGGTTTCTGTAAGCGCGGGTGGCTGTGCTCGCTAAAACCCAGGATGCGGATTATAGCAGCAGGATTCCGATAAGTTCGAATGTTCTGTCTGTCCTCCGCTTCTCTCTTTCTCACTCTCTGTCCATCTTTCTTACTCTTTATCCCTCTCGCTTCCTATCCCCGTGGCTTCCTGTCTCTCTCTCACACTATCATGTGATTTACGTTTGCTTCTCCTGCTTTCGCTTCAGCACTGGATTGCAGACGGAAAGTGGTTGATGTAGCGCAGAACACGAACACTAGTTGTTGTTGTTGTTGTTGTTGTTGTTGTTACTGTCGCGGGTACGGAATAAATCACCGTGTCGTTCAGTTCTAGAAAAAGAATCAGTGATGGGAGGGGGCGGAGTTACTGTTTAATGTTGTTACAGACGTGTATATCTATTTACGTTGTAGCAGCTCTCGACTCTGGAGACGCCGTCTGTGAATGTTAAACAAACGTCTCCTTAAATGTCCGTCTGTCCGTCCGTCCGTCCGTCTGTCTGTCTTTCATTCTTTCTGTCTTTGTTCATTAAAGAAACTTTCCCTTTCTTCTGTCTTAATTTCCTTTCTACTTGTTTTTGTCTCTTTTACTTTCAGTAGCTGTTGCTGTCCTTCATTCTCTTCTTTTCTTTTATCCTCACGTCTCTTTCTTTTTCTCTCTTTCTTTCTTTCTCTCTTTCTTTCTGTCTTTCTTTCTTTCTTGTTCATTAAAGAAAATCAAAACCCGCTTTGGTGTCTTAATTTCCTTTCCTGTATTTGTTGTCTTCTCCCACCCCTGTCTATTCTTTCTTTCTTTCTTTCTTCCTTTCGTTCTTTCTTTCTTTCTTTCTTTCTTTCTTTCTTTCTTTTCACATAAGACATTTCTTTTTTATCCATTCATTTCTGTATTCCTTATTACCCAAATTCTTTCAGTAGCTGTTGCTATCCTTCATTCTCTTTTTTCTTTTATCCTTTTTCTTTCTTTCTTTCTTTCTTTCTTGTTCATTAAAGAAACTTTCCCTTTCTGCTGTCTTAATTTCTTTTCCCGTTTTCATTTTTGTCTTCTCCCACGCTGGTCTATTCCTTCTTTCTTTCTTTCTTTCTTTCTTTCTTTCTTTCTTTCTTTCTTTCTTTCTTTCTTTTCTTTTCTTTACTTATCTTTTATTTTTATCTTTCCTTTCTTTTCCTTTTCTTTCTTTCTCAAGACCCCATCAGTTAGCCACGAGTCACACATGGCACTTTCTTTTTCGTTTTCTTCATCCTTATTTTTTAATAATCGCGGTCCTTCTCTCTCTTCTTTTCTTCTTCTGTAGTTTTTTTTTTTTGATATCTTCATTCGATTATCATCCACTTTTTTCGCGATCGTACCATGTTCCCGCTCTTCTTCCATCCATTCTTCTCGTTCTCCTTCTACTTCTTCACCTTCTTGTTCTGTCTTCTTCTACTTCTCCGTTTTGTTTTGTTTTTTCCTTCTCAATGACGCCTTTCGTCATTACCGTATCGTGCGTATCTTCTCATTCTTATTCCTCGTTCCCATCGTTCGCGTTCCCTTTTTCCTTCTTAGATTTTTATCTGCTTTTTTGTTTTATTTGCTTCATCCACTTCCTACACCATGCTCTTTTTCTTCTCCTTCCTCTTTTAATTGCATTCTGTTCCCCCCTATTTCCCCCTCCGTTTCTGTCTCATCCTTCTCTTCTTTCTTTTTTTTTTTCTTTTCCACCATGTTCGGAATTTTTTACTAATTTTTTTACATTTGCTCTCTAATCAGTGAAATTAGCAGAACGTACGCGCTTCAATAATTAGTATTCTTTACAAGCCTGTGAGAACTTTCATGATGTTTCCACGCTCTTTTCTCCAAACGTACAAACCCGCTAATTATTAGAATCCTCCTGAATGCGCACCATTAACGTTATCATTTCTTGCTAAGTGTAAAAAAAAAAAAAAAGAAAAGAAAAGAAAAGAAAGGAAAAGACTTTGAGCCTTTGTCTCGCTTTATTGTCCCTTCCTTTTCATAAAATCTCTTTCGGTTTCATTGAGTTGTATGAATCCATGTGATCACCTGCTCTTCATCTGCTATTCTCTTTGTGGCCACCAGGAATCTCATTTTCTTTCTTTTTTTTTTTTCCTTTTTTTCCCCCTTCTTCTTTTAATTTTTTTTTTTCAGAAGAGCATTGAACAAAGTAAAAAAAAAAACCCACCCTCTGAAGACAATCTTCTTCCTCTAATTACAAATTGTGTTCAGAAACTCCTGACGAACGCTCAGCTCATTAAATCCTCGAGTTCAGAAACGGAGCGTGAGCAGAATAAAGATCAAGAAAGAGGAAAAAAAAGAAGAAGAAGAAAAAAGAAGGTAGCTGAACGTGTGAAATGTTCTCCTCAGTTTTGAAGAGGTTACCGTTTTGTTAGATGTCCAGATTGGATGTGCAGCGACACTGGAGTCCGCCTTGCGCTCTCCGTTATAAACGCTCCACGCTGCACGTCTTCAGGAAGAACCTGATTGGTCAGGAGGTGTTTGAAAACAAGCCGAAGGTTCGTTTCAAGCGAAAAACGAGAGAACTTTATTCGGTGGAGGTTTTCACGCCGTTAATCGACGAGACGAACGGATTAAAAGTGCGACGTGACGTTGTTTCATTAACGATAGTTTCATTGGTGTGAGAAATCAACCAGATCCGTGTTTTACTCCTGAACGATTTCATCGATTACAGGAATAATTCAGCTAAAACAATTTGTCTGAAATTTCTGTCTTTCTCTCTGTCTTTCCCCAGTGTCCCCCCTCTCTCTCTCTTCTCTCTCTGTCTCTAGTCTATCTGTCTTTCTCTCTGTCTTTCCCCAGTGTCTCTCTCTCTCTCTCTCTCTTCTCTCTCTATCTCTAGTCTATCTGTCTTTCTCTCTGTCTTTCCCCAGTGTCCCCCTCTCTCTCTCTCTCTCTCTCTCTCTCTCTCTCTCTCTCTTCTCTCTCTATCTCTAGTCTATCTTTCTTTCTCTCTGTTTTTCCCCTAGTGTCCCACTCTCTCTCTTCTCTCTCTATCTCTAGTCTATCTGTCTTTCTCTCTGTCTTTCCCCAGTGTCCCTCTCTCTCTCTCTCTTCTCTCTCTATCTCTAGTCTATCTGTCTTTCTCTCTGTCTTTCCCCAGTGTCCCCTCTCTCTCTCTCTCTCTCTCTCTCTCTCTCTCTCTCTCTCTTCTCTCTCTTCTCTCTCTATCTCTAGTCTATCTTTCTTTCTCTCTGTCTTTCCCCAGTGTCCCCCTCTCTCTCTCTCTCTCTCTCTATCTCTAGTCTATCTGTCTTTCTCTCTGTCTTCCCCCAGTGTCCTCTCTCTCTCTCTCTCTCTCTCTCTCTTCTCTCTCTATCTCTAGTCTATCTTTCTTTCTCTCTGTCTTCCCCCAGTGTCCCTCTCTCTCTCTCTCTCTCTCTTCTCTCTCTATCTCTAGTCTATCTTTCTTTCTCTCTGTCTTCCCCTAGTGCCCCCCTCTCTTTTTTCTCCCTCTATCTCTAGTCTATCTTTCCTTCTCTGTCTTTCCTTTAGTGTCCCTCTTCTGCTTTCTCTTTGTCTATCTTTACTTCTCTCTCTCTTTCCCTTAATGCCCCTCTTTCTCTCTCTACCACAGTCTATATTTCGCTTAATGAATCTCTTTCTCTCTCTTTCTCTCTCCATCGCTGTCTATCTTTCTTTCTCTCTGTTTTTTCCTGTGTCCATTTCTCACTTTGTCTCTCTCTATCTTTGCCTTAGTGAAGAGTCTCTCTCTTTCTTTCCCTTTCCCTTTCTGTTTCTCTCTCTCTCTCTCTCTCTCTCAATTTCCAATTCAAAGTACTTTATTGACATGATTGTTTACGTAGAATATTTCCAAAGCATCAATATAGATAAGAAAGGCAAATAGTAATAAAGTGACACAATGCAAGGTGCTGTCTCTTCCTATTTTTCTTTTTCTCTGTTGTTTCCTTAGTATCCATTTCTCACTCTGTCTCTCTCTCTCTCTTTCTCCATCTTTCCCTTATCCTTCTATCTCTGTCCCTCCTTTATATCTCCGTCTGTCTCTTTATTTTGATCTTTCCCTTAGTGTCCTTCTCTCTCTCTCTCTCTCTCTCTCTCTCTCTCTCTCTCTCTCTCTCTGATGTGAAGGTAAATCCCTCGTTAATTAAAGGCTCCTGATTAGTTAATTGAATTGTTGTTGGGGAGCTGAGCTGCTTATTTGGCTCGTGCTCACGTTCGCGAGCCATCAGGGAGGAGACGTGTTTCACACGCTTATTAGTGATGGAGTGAGAGTGGAGGACTGATAGATTCCTCTCCTGAGGAATGGGGGAGAGAGCAAGTGTAGGACGTGGTGGCATCATCGATGGACCTCTTCTTCTTCTGATTTGATTCCATTTCTATTCCTACTTCTTCTCATGATCCTGTTCTCTCTTCTTGTTCTCCTCTTTCTTCTTCTTGCTCTATTCCTTCTTCTTCATTTTCACCTTCTCCCATCCTTTCTTCTTATCCTACATCACCATCTTCATCTTCTTCTTCTGTATCATCATCATCTCCATCATCTTCTTCTTCTTCTTCAACTTTTCCTCAGTTTCTTTTACTTCATTTTCACCTTCTCCCATCCTTTCTTCTTCTCCTTCATCATCATCATCATCATCATCTTCTTCTTCTTCATCTTCACTTTCTTCCATCCTTTCTTCTCCTTCATCATCATCTTCTTCTTCCTCTTCACCTTCTCCCATTCTCTTTCCACATCATCTTGTTTATTATCATCTTCTCCTCCTCCTTCTTTTCCTCCTTTTTCTTTTTCTTCATCTTCACCTTCTCACATCCTCTTTTAGGTCATCACGTAAAACCAGATACATCTTTCATTTTTTGTCTTTCTTTCTTTTACAATTTCTCACTCCGTCTTTTTCACTCGTCGCTTTTGGTCACTTTTTAAAAAAAAATTCCATTCATTTTCTCTCTTCCCATCTCTCTCTCTCTCTCTCTCCTTGCTTTCTCTAAACGTCTTTATCACCCCTGACATCCTACAGCGTCTCCAGCGCGTGTTCTAAACAGCGGTGTTTCCTGTTGAAAGCTTGTCACTTTGTGTGACTTTCGCTTAAACCGTCGGACATTTTTCTTTACACGCGAGAAATGTCTCCTCCACGTTTTCTCCCTCTCTCTGTCGCTCTGTGTTCATCCATCACTCTCTGTAAATAATCGCTGCTGCAACACACAGCGAGAGAGATTAACCAGATCAGAGATGTCCCGTCTTCAAAGAGAGACAGACCGAGAATATGATCCCAGCAGCCAAGTGATGGATAGATAAAAATAGATAGTAGCTCATTGGTTAAGACGTTGGTTGGACTATTGATCGGAAGGTTGTGAGATCAAACCCCAGCTCAGGTCCAGCCGCTACTGTTGGGCCCTCGAGCAAGGCCCTTAACACTCATCTGCTCAGATGTATAAAAGAAATAAATGCCATAAATGTAAATGATCGCCACACAACCGCCAAACCACACACACACACATACATACACACACACCTCCCGCAGTGTTTGGAATCAGATCTCTCAGATGTCTCGGATTTGACTTGGAAATGAGCTCGTCATATCGGACCCATCTCTGCTGACATTTAATAAATATTTAACTTTCATTTAAATCCCAGCGTCAGCTCGACTTGACCTTGAGCGTTTGATATCACAAAAGCAGCTCAGCGCTAATAAATTAAGTAGCTCTCTGCCATACAAACACACACGCACACACACACGCACACACACACGCACACACACACACAAAACGAGCTGACGGTGTATCACCTCGCTCTGATAGAGCTCAGTGGACTTTAATGAGGCCGGAATAAACAAACAACAGTGGCAGATGTGTTTCTCTAACACACACACACACACACACACACACACGGACATGGAGCGTGACCAGGTGGATAAAACATTCCAAAAAATCCTAGCAAAAATGTGCTAATCAAGCTTTTTTTTTTTTTATTATTTTTTTTTAACTGAAAAACCATGTTAGATTTACAGTAGCCCCATTAGCATCGATTATAGTTATAGATTAAGCACGAGACGCAGACAGGCTTTGCTAATGTCCCGCAAAGACAAAACAACGGAAAACATGAAGATAAATTTCTTTAAATTGTGTATATTTGGAGTTGGAGTTACCCCTCACATGCTAATGTTGCTAATCATGACTGAAGTTCTACAGGGATGAGTTAGCATTATGGAAATGAGGCTCACTTTAATTAGCGTAAGTAAGCATATTTAGTGGATGAGTAGAGATGGAAACACACACACACACACACACACACACACACACACACACTGGGTAAAAAGGGCATCTGGTTGGCACTTTTTTGAGGTACAGTTTTAGCATGACTCAGCAGTTAAGACTGTGCCATGCTATGCTAGTGTTGTGTATCGTGAGCTGTTTTTAGCAAGAAACGGGATACTTTGCCGTCAGACTTCGTATGTGTCGTGGTTTAGTTGATGGAACTGAAGGATCCCAGACCGCGTACGTGATTGCTTCTGAGAAACGAACGCCAGAGTTAGCAATTCAATCTGACTAATTTAGCAAGCGTGATTATCTTTCTACAGGAAGCCTAGACAAAGAATTAAAGGAATGAAACACTCTGTGTCTTGCTGTTGTGGGAAAACAATCGATGTCAGGGTGATGGGATGAAGCTGTCTGGAAGCGTTCATTCCTCTCATATTTTTTATTTTTTCTTAAAGAACGCCATATTGTTTAAAGAAATTCAAATGGTTTCCACTACACGTACCATTACAAAGCATTAGTCAACCATTAAAGCCATTACCAAATGTCAAATGTTCTATTGGTGCTTATTGGTATCCACTAGATATAACATGCCACCAATAGAAGGCAACAAAATATTATTAGTAGAGACCCATTATAATTCCCATTAAAACCATTAAAACCTTTACAAACTCTATGAGGGTTTCTATATATATATTTTTAAATTAGTTACATTTAAAGTTGTGGGACTTTGTTCATTCTTTCATTCATCCATCTTCAGTACGCTTTTTATCCTGGTCAGTTTGGTGCTGGATCCGGAGACCATCACACTGGGAATACTGGATGGGAGTATGGGCGAGATATGGTGAGATGGGACGCACCATGCACACACGGACGTTCACACACTCATTCACTCCAAGGGGTAATTTAGCATAACCAATCCACACTCCATAGCCACTGGCATGTTTCTGGGAGGTTGGAGGAAACCTAGAGAACCCGGAAGGAACCCGCATGGACACGGGTTGAATGTTGGAAACTCTAAACAGACAGTGGTTTAGGATGGGACCGGGGAACCTGGAGCTGTGAGGTGGCAAACGACACCCGCTGTACCAACAACAAAACGAGGCACATTTTGAAATTCCAAGGAAGGTAGAACCCCTCAAACAAAACAAACAATAGGAACCCTCATAGAATTTGTAATGGTTTTAATGGTTATAATGGGAATTGCATTGTTTTAATGGAAACTGTAATTATCCCTGTGGGTATCTACTTCTGTTGGGTGACATGTCACGTGGATTCCATTAAGGACCGATAATGGTACTGGTTTTAATGGTGACCTGATAGTTCCCTTTCAAAGGGAACAGGGCAACTGGGCGCTACTATAGTGTTATGCTAAACGCAACGTCTCGTTCCCTTCTCAGGGATCAGGGTTACATGCGTAACCCAGACTTCGTAATGGTGTTTGTAATGGAAACCTTTAGAATTGCTGTATTGGTTTATATTGTTTGTTTGTTTTTCACCGGGGAAGGTTGAGGATACATGGAATTAGCTCCTTTTCCCCTCTCTCTCTCTCTCTCTCTCTCTCTCTCATTCCCCTCCTATGAAAAGGCATTAGTGTGCCATCACTCCATCCCCTTTGAGTTTTGAGCTGATTTCATTCAGTGTTTAGGAAAAAATCTCCCGTCTCTTCTCTCTCTCTCTCTCTCTCTCTCTCTCTTTGGCTGTGTCTTGTAGGTAATGAAGAGGGCTTTCCTCAGGTTCAAAGCTAATTCTAGAGGGTTCTACAGCCTTTAGCCTAGTCTGCTCACTATCTCATTAGCATGCTCTGCTGCGTCTGTAAAAGCTCACCAACCTGAACTCATTTGCTCTCTACAGGAACGTGAACAATTGGTTGAATCTCAATACGGTACACACCTCTGCTCCTGCTGTGTGTGTGTGTGTGTGTGTGTGCGTGTGTGTGTTCAGGGTACGGGTCTGTTTCTGGCAGAAATCTACCAAACATTAACAGTGTTTTGATCTCATACATGTCATTTCCTATACTTGTTAAACATTTACTTCCGATAATGTATGATTTCTGTTTAGTATACACAGTCTCCAATGTGCCCCCCCATTAGAAAAAGAAGAAGAAAAAACCCCAGCGGTTTGAACCGCACGAAATCGAGAAACGCGATCCACGACAGAAAATAGACGTATTTCTGAAAATCGAACATCTGCGGATTTATATATAAACAAATTAGAATGATTTTGGTTTTGGAAAATGGCCGGGTTTGTTAACCAGGCCTCGTTCCAAACCGCCGAATGTCCTCTGGAGCGGCATTACAGATTCTGAACGTCAACCTCAAACACAAATGTCCGTCTGGACAGAGGGAGAGAGCGAAGAGAGAGGCGAGGGAGCGAGGGTCTGCCTGTACTTCCTCTGTGTGGGAAAAGCAGGACTGGGGAATGATCCGGTTTGATAATTAACGAGTGGGATTAATGGATTTTGCAGCAGTGGAATGGGTGCTGAGAGAATTCACCACGCTACGTTCTTGACGCTGCAGAGGCACGACCATTTCATGTTTTATAGCGCTTTTTTTTTCTTCTAGACACCAGTGGTGGATCGGGAAGCGTTTTTGCATTGTTACACCAGTAAAAAATAAATAAATAATGCAAAACGGTTCTTGGTGATCATTTTGAGTTCGTAGGTTGGTGTCATTTGTTTTTTTTTTTTTTCAAGCAACTCATGTCGGAGTTGTGCTCATACATTGACGTACTCCTTGTAGATTCTACAAAATGTTAATGATTTTATTCAGGGGGGGTGTAAACTTTTGAACAGGATGATAGGTGTAAATTGTTATTTTGTTTTCTGGGAAACATCTTACGTAGCTTCTGAATTGTGGTACTAAATGAAAAAAAAATGGGCACTTTAAAGAAAATAATGAGGATTTACACCGATCACCCTGTTCAAAAGTTTACACCCCCCGGCGTTATGCATGACACGGAAGCAGACACTTGAAGTTCGACCGGAAAAACTGCGCGACGACTTCTTCTACGACCTTCTCAGACGTAACGTTATAGAAATGTTAGTATTAGCCTTCAGAGAACTGAACATCACCATCACCATAACGTCACCATCCAGATGTTGTGTAAAAGGTTCTCAGAACCGGAAAGCATGCCAGCTTGAACGCTCTTAAAATTCGAAATGTTAAATAGAAAACCTTCTGCTAAGATTAAACTGTTGTCAAGGCGTACGTCGTTATTTCGTGATATTCTCACACCTCACCTCTGTGTCCGTTCCTTTTTGAGCTGCGGCGTTGGGGAATTTGGGGAAAGTGGTATTTGTAAGTGTGTGCCATTGTCTCGCGCCCCGCAGCTGTGGATGCACTGGTCTGAATTTCTGTGTCACATCAATATAGTGCGAGGAGACTCAGAGAACAGTGGGGAAGATGAGATCAAAGTGTGTGTGTGTGTGTGTGTGTGTCTCATGAGAGCATCCATGTTTGAAATGGCCTTTATTAGCAAATGTCACACTGCGAGAGGCCCATCACACACACACACACACACACACACACACACTTCTCTGTCTCAACTGCCCCAAGGACAAAAATAATACTCCAGACAAAAGGCATTTAAAGCGGCCACGGGAAAGACTGGTAATAAAAAATGGAGAAATGAAGAGGTGGAGTAAAAACGGATAATAAAAGACTGAGCACCGAGCATGGGTGTGTAATATGACCGTTTACTGTTTATAATTCTGAATCTGTTCAAGGGAAAGTTGTTAATAACGAATAAAAAACAAAACATAGCTAGCAGCCTCTAGCTCAATTTTCCCACATTTGTTCATCATTAACTATTGCGTTTAGAATTGGCGACCGTTTTTAGCTTTAAAGGGAAGCAGGCTAGAAGAAGAAGAAGAAGAAGAAGAAGAAGAAAACGAAAAAGAGAAAGCAAGGAAGGGAAAAATGAAAGAAGAAAGAAATGGAAGAGGAGGAAGAAGAAGGAGAAGAAAGTAACTGAAGAAGAAATGCATCGAGGAAGAAGAAAGAAATGGAAGAAGACAATTGAAATGGAGGAGGAGGGAGAAGAAAGAAAAGAAAGAAGAAAGAAAGAAAGAAAGAAAGAAAGAAAGAAAGAAAGAAAGAAAAGAAAGAAAGAAAGAAAGAAAGAAGAAGAAAAATGAAATGGAGGAGTTGGAAGAAGTGGAAGAAAGAAAGTAATGGAAGAAGAAAGAAAGAAAGAAAGAAAGAAAGAAAGAAAGAAAGAAAGAAAGAAAGAAAGAAAGAAAGAAAGAAGAAAGAAAAAGAAAGAAAAATGAAATGGAGGAGGAGGAAGAAGTGGAAGAAGAAAGAAAGAAAGAAAAATAAAGAAAAGAAAAAGACAAAGAAAAAGAAAGAAATGAAAGAAAGAAAGAGAAAGACATGAAAAAAGATGAAAAAAAATGGAGGAGGGAGGAAGATGATGAACTTTACATAGAACATTTCAAATGAAGCAGTTTACCAAACTGTGGAAATACATTAAAAAATGTATCAATATTTATATATATTTTTTTATAAATGTATACTGTATAATGTTATATTTATTTATCTCTATTAATACATTTATAAATAAAGTAAAATAGGCAATGAAAAGAAAAGAAAAGAATCAGTATATATATATACACACACACACACACACACATATATATACACACACACACACACACACATATATATATATATATATATATATTATATATATATATATATATATACAGTTGCCATCAAAGTGATTCAACCCCCACTGCAAATCAGGTTTGTAAAATAGAATTAAATTAATTACAGAAATATTTAAAATAATATAGATGTAATTTAAAAGTAATCTCTGAAATGCTCTTGTGCCACTTGTTCATTTCTACCATTTGGGCTTATTTCCTGTAATTCTTTTCTGTGTGTTTACAATGAATAAATTCGAGGTCGTATCCGGTGTCATATATTCTTGCCGTATCGCCCAGCATCTCAGTCTCGGGTCAGAACCGTGTCATCTCTCTTCTCCGGTCATTGTGGTGGTGTTCTGAGTGTAAGGTCTCGTTTGCATAAAGTCTCTCTCTTTCTCTTTTCTTTTCTCCGCCGGCATTTGCGTCTGTTTTCTTTTCTCTGCGGTGTCTCTGTTGCGCTCCTTGGGGGGAGCCGGCGAGGACTAGAGGAAGTGGAGCAGGATGACATTTGCTCTGGAAAGGCTAATGCGATGCTGATGTGGACTTACCATGTCCAGTGCAGCGGGAGACAGCGCTCGGTGGAGTAAAGCACACTGACAGAAAAACAAGAGACTCCGTCATGAGGGTGTAATAAAGATCGAAAGAATACCGCACCTTCACAAATATCAAACTCGCAAATCATGTCGAAATGTTTATTTAAACCAAGCATGACTTCATGTGTTAAAAATGACGGGTGTATATCAGGACTACGTTACCCATCACCCCTTGAACCTCACTTGAGTCACATACATATAATACGATATAGCATAACATGAGAGTATACGGGGCACACGTTCGCCTCACACCTCCAGGGTCGGAGGTTCGATCCCCAGCGTGGCCCTGTGTGTGTGGAGTTTACATGTTCTCCCCGTGCTGCGGGGGTTTCCTCCGGGTACTCCGGTTTCCTCCCCCAGTCCAAACACATGCATGGTAGGCTGATTGGCGTGTCTAAAGTGTCCGTAGTGTATGAATGGGTGTATGAGTGTGTATGTGATTGTGCCCTGCGATGGATTGGCACCCAGTCCAAGGTCTACCTCGCCTTGTGCCCGATGCTCCCTGGGATAGGCTTCAGGTTCCCCGTGACCCTGAAAAGTGGTATAGAAGATGTATGATACCATATGATACAATATGACGCAATACGACAACACAATATGATACGATACAACAGGATGTGATACAATACGGCATGATGCGGTGCGACAAGATACAATACATTTCATATTTTCAATAATAATTGATTATTGATTGTTACACAAACCATTTCGTTCATTTTCCGTTATTGGCTTTTTAAATTGGTTTATTAATCCAAGCCAAACCCAGCCATTTAGTATTTCCTTCTGAAAATGTGAAATTAAACGGGCAAATCAAGGATGAAATGTCCTGATTGGCACAAGATTAATGGTAAATGGTCCGTACTTATATAGCGTTTTTTTTTTAACCTTACCAGTTCCCAAACGCTTTACACTGTGTCTCATTCACCCATTCACACACACACACACACACACACACACACCAATGGTAGCGAGCTGCCACACCCCCCCCCCCCCCCCCCCCAAAAAAACCGCGGGGCGGGGCCGCGCGCACAGCCGCCGCGCCATTTTATTTTCTTCGCCAAAAGAAGCGGCGGGGGGGGGCGGCGCCCCAAGGACACTTTGGCACGTGGAGTCACGTGGGCCGGGAATCGAATCACCAACCCTATGATTAGTGGACAACCCGCTCTACCCACCTGATCCGCAGCCGCCCAAAACTCGTCACTATATTAACAAGAGTTTACAAAAAAAAAACACACACACAAAACAGCTTAAGCAAGGATTTTTCTCATTCAGTGTTTGAATTTTTTTTTTTTTTTTTAACCTGCCACTCTGTCAGTTAAAGGAAATCTTTCTGAAATCCACAGGGAAAATGTCAGAACTAAATACAGCTATTTATGTAACCGATGGTACATGCGGTCTTTTGTGACTCGTGATAATTGGCCAAAATTAAAGTTCCTGCAAGAGTGAAATATTAGCTGTCCATCAAACTACTCAAAGGCATTTTCACCATTGAGCCATAAAACTATGACAGATTTTCTCCATTGCTTAAACACTACAAGCAGGCTTTTTTGAGCGAAACCATAACGCCATTTATCAAAAATCACACCCACGTCTTTAACACTCTTAAACTAAACACTCTTCCCCTGTTTTGACACACGGGTCCGATTGGTTGAACTGTCACTGCAAATCCCTTCACACAGATCCCTTCATTTCTCATTGCCTACACCGTGTGGTCATTTAGAAAGCGCTAGCATTCAATATTGTTCACTCAAGTCAGCACAGCTTCAGCTCAATTAGCACGCAATTACCCAAGCGGAGACATTAAGAGCCAGAATTCATCACACACCAATCAGAACCTTCAATAGATAGATAAAAGGGCCCGGGTCAGTTCATTCGGTTTTGGAACAATGGATCCAGAGAGACGTGAAGGAAGAGGTCGAGGACACCAGAGACGAGGAGGGTGATCAGTAGGGAGTGGAGGAAGAGGAAGAGGAAGAGGAAGAGCCGGAGGTGGAGGAGGAGTAGAGAGAGAGGAGGAGGAGGTGAAGGAGGAGTAAGGAGAGGATTAAGGGGGGATGTGGAGGAGTAAGGAGAGGATGAGGTGGTGCAGGAGGAGGAGGAGGAGGATGACAACAAGCAAGAGCAAGGGGACAAGCAGACTCGGATAAGGGATCGCGGATCTCGGACTATGAGGGACGCTGGGCAACGAGTACAGCCAAACTTAATTTGCTTCACCGGTGCCTCGATCATAAGAACCTTCAGGGAGGAAAACGGGTAGGTCTACTTCAGACTTCTGTACTCAACACATCCATGTACTGTAGCTGTCACACTATACTGGATTTAACTTGAACAAAAGAAGGAGAAGTGGGAGGAACATAATTGGCCATCGGGCTTTTGTGAATGTCTCTGGCCAGCGAGGAGGGAACATCAATATGTGTACGGCCATCAGCCAAAGAGGGGTACTCCACTCTGCTATGCCATTCTTAGACCCTATAACACTATGCTCTTCCTTGGTTTCCTTGATGGTCTAAGAGAGCATGTGTTCCAGCTTGACCAGAGGTAGCCAGCACAACCAGAGCAACCTCACTACATTGTTGTTTGGGATAACACCAGCTTCCATCGCGCTGCTCTGGTTCGTGACTGGTTTTCCAATAACCCGAGGTTTTCCAACATCTTTCCGCCTGCATACTCTCTCTTTAGAAAGTGTATGGCTGACAACCTCACATCCGTAGTCGCGTCCTCCAGGCCATGGAAGAAGCCTGCCTGGACATTTCAGTTGATGCGTGCCATGGGTGGATCAGGCATGCAAGAGTATTTTAACCCCACTGCCGGGCTATGGCCAATATAGCCTGTCATGTTGACGGGATTCTCTGGCCTGTCCCAGACCGAAGACGGGATGCTGGGGAAGAATGATTTTTAGGAATAAAAAATGTGCAAATGTATACATTTGTTGTGTCTTCTGTTGTGTTTATCATGTGAAAAAGTTTGCTGAGGTGGAGAATCACAAGCAGCATGACGTATTACCAGTTTTTGTAGTATGTTTTGAAGTTATCTCACCAGTGTGTAAGACTATATTGTAGTATGGGTGTTTTTCAGGGCTTGTGTGTGATGTCTGAGGGCAAAGTTTGGCTTTCCAGCAAGATTGAATGGGTTTGAATGGAGAGCTTCATTCTGACCTGAAGATAGGAAGTTTGGGGAATTGGGTGAGAAGTTATGGATTTGTGTTATGGTTAGAGTTTTGAGAAAAGCAGGCATAATTTCAATAAAGGTGTTTTATGCAATCGTGAAAAAGTTCCATCCACCTTCTACCACTTACTCCTTTTCAGGGTCACGGAGAACCTGGAGCCTATCCCAGGGAGCATCGGGCACAAGGTGCCAGTCCATCGCAGGGCACATACACACTCACACACCCATTCATACACTACAGACACTTTAGACACTCCAATCAGCCTACCATGCATGTGTTTGGACTGGTGGAGGAAACCGGAGTACCCGGAGGAAACCCCCGCAGCATGGGGAGAACATGCAACCCACACACAGCCCGTGGAATCGAAACCCATGTGAGGCGAACGTATAACCACTAAGCCACCGTTTACTCTCAGTTGTGTAAAAACGCTAAACAAAGAATCTTTTCAGGATAAATGGAGATATCTCCAGTGAAGCACAGACTCAATAGCACAATAACATTAATGCAGGAATGTTTATTGTACGAGTCAGCTCCTCGCTGGTTTTACAATTATGTAGACCGTTTTTATTTTTTGTTTATTTTTTAAAGAGTGCTGAGAAATGTTATTTCGGTCATCTGAATAAGATTTCATGGAACAATTTCAACCATAGTTAGGCAGAGAAAAACAGTCAATGGTCATAATATTCCAAAAAAAACAAAAAAAAGCCCAGTGATGATCCATTTGGGAGTCAACTCTTCTCGGTGACTCACTGAGAAGAATCAGAATTCCGATCACTGCTCAAAACCGGCGTGTCTGATTTATACCGCGCCGCAGTCATGTGACGTATCGTGGATGAATTCATTTGTGCGAATGTGGGAGGTGAAGCTAATGAACCTGGAACCC
Source organism: Ameiurus melas (assembly GCA_012411365.1). Classification (NCBI taxonomy): domain Eukaryota; kingdom Metazoa; phylum Chordata; class Actinopteri; order Siluriformes; family Ictaluridae; genus Ameiurus; species Ameiurus melas. Next base: position 2,790,916 of record CM022768.1, read on the forward strand.
GGTGTAGACAGACAAACGGATATATAGATCATCCTGAACGGAACCGAATTAAGACAAACGACTCAGAACCCAATCACTCCCACCGACAATATGCTCATCAGTCTTCACTGTTTACATTTATACTGATTAACTGTGTCGTGTGTCGTGAATGAATAATTATTTGCTCCACTTTTACCAATAAACTCTATGCACGAGACCAAAATCTTTCCAGAATCCCTCTGCATCTATCTAAAGTTCGCGTTCTTCTGTCATTTCCTCAATTTTTTTTATAAATAAACGGTTGAAACCTGTGAATTTTTATTTTTTTGCCCCGGATCTGTCGCTCTTAAAAACACCGACACGCCGTATCGCTCCTATCAGTTCTCCATCGCCTGTTCAGGGAACAGAGAGAAACCGCAGCTTTATTTGAGGAACGATCGAGCGCGGGTTCGATCACTGTCTGCCAGATTTACCCGGAGAGTTTACTGTTGGTTTATCCTGTGATTAATGAGCTCTGTTTCTGTTCTGTTGTTAGTTTTATTTAAGTAAAATAAGAATCAATCAGGTTCAGAGGAGAAGAGCGAAGCGAGGACGAGGGAAACCTGATTTAATGGGCTCGCTTTGATAAACACGCCAATCAGGAAATTAGCAGAAGGTAGCAGGAAGTAGAGCAGCGGGCTTTGTGTGGGACAGGTGGGCGTGGCTTCGAGTTTAGACACGATTTGTTTGTTTTAAGATGACTACCTTTATTCCCCTGTACAAAAAATAATTCCTTCTCAGAGCTGCTGTGACACGCCCACATTCCAGTCTATAACCTTTAGGTGCACGCCCACTCAGAAGTACTATGACATGCCCACATTCCAGTCTATAACCTGTAGGTGCACGCCCACTCAGAGCTGCTATGATACGCCCACATTCCAGTCTATAACCTGTAGGTGCACGCCCACTCAGAGCTGCTATGATACGCCCACATTCCAGTCTATAACCTGTAGGTGCACGCCCACTCAGAGCTGCTATGATACGCCCACATTCCAGTCTATAACCTGTAGGTGCACGCCCACTCAGAGCTGCTATGATACGCCCACATTCCAGTCTATAACCTGTAGGTGCACGCCCACTCAGAGCTGCTATGATACGCCCACATTCCAGTCTATAACCTGTAGGTGCACGCCCACTCAGAGCTGCTATGATACGCCCACATTCCAGTCTATAACCTGTAGGTGCACGCCCACTCAGAGCTGCTATGATACGCCCACATTCCAGTCTATAACTTGTAGGTGCACGCCCACTCAGAGCTGCTATGATACGCCCACATTCCAGTCTATAGTTATCGAGGTTAATGTTATGGTTGAACGTAAGTCACTGCAAATACCACAAAGATAGAATTACAACGTGCGTGTGTGTGTGTGTGTGTGTATGTGTGTGTGTGTGTGAGTGTGTGTGTTCCATCACAGATGTGCTAATGGCTCTGTATGGTTTTCTCTCCAACCACACATTCTTCCCACAAGGAATCCATTAGCGTTCAGTTACCTACCGCTAATGCACTACCACCTCTTAACTTCTCTCTCATGATGTGTGTGTGTGTGTGTGTGTGTGTGTGTGTGTGTGTTTCAGTTACAGAATTATAATGGCACTCTGTGATTGAATATGACACTAAATTCCTGAGTTGTAGCCTCAGTGGGTTTAGCCGTGGTCAGAGTGTGAGAGGTATTGGTCTAAAGTGTGACACACACACACACACACACACACACACTTTGCACTAAGTCTCCTGAGTCAGGAAAGTGTGAGATCTGACTGCATTCTGTTGAAACTCTCATCGAGAGGTGTGTGTGTGTGTGTGTGTGTGTGTGTGTGTGTGTGTGTGTGTGTGTGTGTGTGTAGTTTTCCGCTCTGTATTAGTGACAGTGATGAAAGGAAAGCTTAATCGAGCTGGTCACTGAAATGTTGAAGCTAAACTTCTCCTCTTATTAGTGTTAGAAAGGTGTTGTGTGTGTGTGTGTGTGTGTGTGTGTGTGTGTGATTATCTCTTTCTCCGTCTCTCGAGTTTCCCCTCATTCCAGACTACTTGTCTGTTGTTTATAATTCCTTTTTATTCCCTGAGGGTAATAGAATTTTCCGGATTGTTCTCAGTCGATTCCGATCGCAGCTCTGATGAATCACATCTGGAGGATGAATTTAATTCACTCGTCTTTCCGTTTTTTGACTCGTTTATTTACGTCTTTAGAGTTTTCTAGCGCCATTATTTATGATGAGCGTGCATATCATATGTGGAGGAATGTGTGTGTGAGTGTGTGTGTGAGTGTGTGTGTGAGTGTGTGTGTGAGTGTGTGTGTGAGTGTGTGTGTATGTGTGTGTGTGTGTGTGTGTGTGTGTGTGTGTGGGACATGTCAACAACGGACTGCAAATATCTGAGTCAGAGTGTTTACTGTGTTTACTGTGAGGAAATGGATTCATTCAGCAGCGGGTTGTATTCTGTTCTGGTTCTGGTTCAGTGATCCAACAGACTTTATTTATTTATTTGTTTATTTATTTATTTACTTACTTACTTACTTCTCAGTTATTTTCACATTTTTTTCTGCTTTCTCTCATTTTGTTTCTCTCCTCTTCTATATTTTTCTAACCATTATTTTTCCTTCCTTTCTCTATCTTTCTATCTATCTATCTATCTATCTATCTATCTATCTATCTATCTATCTATCTATCTATCTATCTATCTATCTATCTATCTATCTATCTATACTTCTTTCTTCACTTTCAGCTCTTGGTAGGCTCTTGATTTTTCTATATTTTTTATACATTATTTTGCCTTTCTTTCTTTGTCTAATTTTCTTTCTTTCCTTCCTTTCTTTCTTTCTTTCTTTCTTTCTTTCTTTCTTTCTTTCTTTCTTTCTTTCTTTCTTTCTTTCTTTCTTTCTTTCTTTCTCTGCCTTTTCTTCTTTTCTCCTTTCTTCTTTTTTATATTTTATTTCTTTCTCCTTTCTTTCTCTTTCTTCTTTTCCCTTTTTCTTCACTTTTCTCACTCAGTGTTCTCACGTATTTCTCACACTCTCTCCTTTTTATATATTTTTATCTATCTATCTATCAATCTATCTATCTATCTATCTATCTATCTACATATCTATCTATCTATCTATCTATCTATCTATACTTCTCTTCACTACTCTTGGTAGGCTCTTGATTTTTCTATTTTTATACATTATTTTGCCTTTCTTTCTTTGTCTAATTTTTCTTTCCTTCCTTCCTTTCTTTCTTTCTTTCTTTCTTTCTTTCTTTCTTTCTTTCTTTTCTTTCTTTCTTTCTTTCTTTCTTTCTTTTCTCTGCCTTTCTTTCTTTCTTCCTTTCTTTCTCTTTCTTTTTCTTTCTTTCTTTCTTCCCTTTTTTCTTTCACATTTTCTCACTCAGTGTTCTCAGCGAGTCATCGTTTCTCACACTTCTCCCCTTATTTCTATATTTTGCGTTATCTATGCATTCTGGTTTCCTTTCACATTCTTTCTTTTCTTTCTTTCTTTTTCCACTTCCTGCTCTCGGTAAACGCACTGTTTCCTTCGTACATCCCCTGTGAGTTAGAGCAGAGTAAATCTTTTTTTAGAGTAGTTATTTTCTGTCAGGATGCATGTCATAAACATTGAATGACGTGTGTGTGTGAGTGTGTGTGTGTGTGTGTGTGTGTGTGTGTGTGTAGGTGGTTAGGGACATGTCCACAGTGCACTGTGTTTACTGCAGAGACTCGGACTATTTCTTCATTCGGCAGCTGTATCAACTCTGGAAGTGCTCAGATTTGATCTCCGAACTCTAACGTGGAGGTCATCATGCTTGGGCCTGCAGTGGCCTCACTAAACATGAACTTTTTCTAACTACTGAATCCATTTCTGTGGCCATGATGTGATGAGCGAGAGTGGAACGAAGTGAGATGAAACCTACTGGAGCAGCCAGTATTGTCGCTGGATGTCATTAAACATCAGGATTTTCCTCTCCGTTAAAATGTCCTCATATCTCAAGTCCAGTATAATTGTTTGTAGATATAATGTTTAATATAATATAGCTTTTAAAATGTAAACTGGTTGATAGGGTGAAGTTTTTCTGTAAGGAGAGAAGGTGTTTCTTTAACATTTGTGGAAGGAGTCGTCAGTGTCGGCGATTTGCGGCAGTCAGAGGTAAAGCTGTAACATCTTACTGATACTGAGTCTGTAGTACTGAGTCTGGAGTACTGAGTCTGGAGTACTGTGTCTGGAGTACTGTGTCTGGAGTACTGTGTCTGGAGTACTGAGTCTGGAGTACTGAGTCTGGAGTATTGTGTCTGTAGTACTGTGTCTGGAGTACTGTGTCTGGAGTACTGTGTCTGGAGTATTGTGTCTGGAGTACTGAGTCTGGAGTATTGTGTCTGGAGTACTGAGTCTGGAGTACTGTGTCTGGAGTACTGTGTCTGGAGTACTGTGTCTGGAGTACTGAGTCTGGAGTACTGTGTCTGGAGTATTGTGCTGGATGTGCTGGTACTGGCTGAGAGGCTGGATGTGTCTGTAGTGGAGTTGGATGTGTGGATTGTGTAAGGGTTGTTGTTGGATTGTAGGGAGTATTGGACGGTCTGGAGACTGGTCTGGAGACGGTCTGGAGTACTGGCTGAACGGGAGGTTATATGATACTGAGTACTGTGTCTGATCTGGGTTGACTGAGTCTGGATTTCTGAATCTGGAGTACTGTGTCTGGATTTCTGAGTCTGTAGTACTGAGTCTGGAGTACTGAGTTTGATTTCTGAATCTGCAGTACTGAATCGGGATTATTGTGTCTGTAGTACTGTGTCTGTAGTACTGTGTCTGTAGTACTAAATCTGGAGTACTGAGTCTGGAGTACTGAATCTGAAGTGTTGTGTCTGGAGTACTGAATCTGGATTACTGTCTTCAGTACTGAATCTGACATACCGAGTCCGATGTGCTGTGTCTGGAGTACTGAATCTGATGTACTGAGTCTGAATTACCGTGCCTGGTGTACCGTGCATCTGAAGTGCTGTTTCTGGCTGTACTGAATCTGATGTAGTGAATCTGAAGTGCTTTGCCTGGAGTACGGAGTATTCCTGTAGTACTGAATCTGAATCATTGTGTTTTTAATATTGAATCTGGAGTACTGAGTCTGACCTTCTTGGAGGATAATTATGTGCAGTGAAATGGACTCGATTGAGTTGATTTGGTTAAATCGGACAGCGAGACGTAAAAAGTGCCAACCCCCCCACCCCCCAATTTGTCTTCACTCTCTATTTTTTCTTCACAGTTCCTGCTTTGTTTTATCTGCCCATCGATCATGTCTCCACCACTTCTACTCCAATCCATCACCCTCCCCTCCATCTCTCTCTATTCATGTTTTTTTTGTATCTCTCTTTTTTGTGCCTCACTCTTTTGTCTCTCTCTCTCTCTCTCTCTCTCTCTCTCTCTCTCTCTCTCTCTCTCTCTCTCCCTTTGCTGTCTTGTGTCCATCTTTCTGTTCCCTCTGTCTGCAGGACCGTTCTGTATATCAGCAGAGATTTCACACTCGTGATCCTCTGTGCAGGCTGCCTGATCATTCACGCTGGGAAATACACACACACACACACACACACACACACACACACACACACACACACACACACACACACACAAACATTCATCCCTCCGTACCTTCGCTATAATGTACACATGTCCTTTTCAGATAGTAATAGAGTCCAACCTGCATGCTGTTTTCTCATTTCTTTTATACACACACACACACACACACACACACACACACACTCACACACACACACACACCAAAGGAGCCCTAATGCATCACAATTGCATGTGTCGTTGTTCCATTGCTGAAACAGAATACCCAGAATGCACTGTTCTGCCTGAAAATATCACTCATATAGTGAATAAGATGTGGATTGGGACACATCCTCAACATTCTGATGATGATGATGATGATGATGAAGATGATGATGAGATGTTTATGATGATGTTTGTGTCCTATATAGTGAATAAGATGTGTTTGGGACATATCCTCAATGTTGTGATGATGACTATACATTTGTAACGATACGGTAAATGCCCTATATAGCGAATGGAGAGTTGGGTTTGGAACACGTCCACAGTGGCCTGATTACGAGGAGGCGTTTGTAATGGTTTTGATGTGTCCTACTTAATGAATAGAGTGTCTGGTTTGGGACACATCCTTGGTGTACTGAGGATACTTGGATGTATGTAATGATGTTTATGCAGCCTATATAGTGAATGGGTATGTGGGTTGGGACACATCCACAGTGGCCTGATGATGATGATGAGACCTTTATAATGATATAATGTGCCCTATATCGTGAATAGGGAGTTTGATTTGGAACATGTCCACAGTGGACTGATGATAATGACACATCCGTATTGTTGTCTATGAGCTCTGTATAGTCAATAGGGTGTGCACACGTGCACAGTGACTTGATGATGGCCTATTTATTGAATATTGTGTTTAGACATTTGTATTGATGCGACACGTCCACGGTGACCTGATTGTGTGGAGACATTTATAATGATGTTTAGGTGCCCTATATAGTGGTTCAGGACACATCCCCAGTGGACTGATGATAACAGATGCTGTAATGATGCATATGCAGCCTATGTAGTGGATAGACTGTGCCGTTTGGGACACATCCATAATTAACCAGTGATAGAAAGATATTTATAATGATGTTTAAGTGCCCTATATAGTGAGTTGGAAAACACCCGTGGTGAGTTAATGTTCTTTGTTTTGATGTTCATATGGCCGAATGTTGGGTAACGGGCCGCGAAGACGGACACAAGCGCAGATAAAGTTTAATATGACTCAAAACAGAACAGGAACTATAGAACTTGTGGCAAAAATATAAAGACTAGGAAAGATAAACATAAGAGATGAACAGAACACGGCAACAGAAACAACGGCAAAGTAAGACAAACGAAAGACGGTGCAAAACGTAGCTTGTCTATTAGTGATCATTATCCCCAAACGTGAATCAGGTGCAGATAGTCATGTGATGTGATCAGGTGAGGTGCCGTGGCTGATAGGAATTGTAGTCTCTAGTTCTTTTCCGGTATGTACATCACACCTATATACCCTGTCCAGGGTATAGAGGTGTTTCTTGTGCCCCGAGTCTTTTAGGATAGGCTCCAGGCTCCCTGTGACCCTGTGTAGGATAAGCGGTACAGAAAATGGATGGATAGATGGACGGCCTATATAGTGAAGCTTGGGACGTGTCAATGAGACATTTAATTATGCAGTATGTGCACTACTTAGGGAATTGGTTTAGGACACATTTAATGAAGAGAGTAGAAAGGAGGAGATTTGGTTCGGGACACGTCCACCATGGCCTGATCATGATGAGCCATTACACAATACACAATCGATGGCCTGATGTTAGTTTGTGAACACTACTGTGTCTTCTATGTACTTGATAAAAGGTTTTTGGGTGATTGTTGTGATTTTTAATTGTACTATGTAGTATTAATTAGTCAATCTAATGGGAAATGGGCTTTGAGCAAAATATTTATGTTTGGAGGGGAAAAAAATACATGGAAAATGGAGAAAATGGCCAGTTTCCAGTTAGCTAAGCTAACATGGTGTCATTTTCTAAGTTGAAGTTTTGATACTGTTATTTAAAAGCATGCAAACCAACCTTTCACTTCACCATATAATGAATTTGTTATGGCTGATCGCTGTATTTCCTAACACTCTCGTTGTCTCTGTGAGCGGAGATTTGCTCATCTACTATCTCAGTGATGATGAAATCAAAGCTAAACCCATCACTGTTTGTCCTGAGCTCTGGACAGTTAAATGGAGAATCCGTGCAAACACGAGGACGTGATCAGCACACGTAAGAACGTTCCAGACGTCCGATCCGGTCCCGAGGATCGTTCGAGATCTGCGCTGATCCCTCTTGTCGTTTCTTCCTCCAGTGCTCATAATTAGCGCGATGTTTTGATCGGAAAATTGGTTCATTAAAAAGCTTTTTAAACGAAAAGATCTCCTGATGAGGTGCGAAGGTTAGCGCGGAGTTCGCCAGCAGGTTATTAACGAACGAGGGATAGGATAGAGGGAACTGGAAGGAGATGAGAGGATGGCAATAAAGGGGCAGGACGGGTGACCTGGAACGAGGATGAGGCAAGAATAATTGCTTCTGCGCCCTACGAAGTTCACTCCCTGTCAAACAGAGAGGCGTTTATTTAGCACGAACGGATTTGGCTCGGGATTATTTTTTCAGAATACGGATTAACGGAGAATTAGCTTTTCGTAACTGATTAAATAAACAGTTCTTGTGGTTGGTTGTCGGTAATAATTTATGGAAAGCGTGTTTATTAGTTCGGCGGTGGCGTTTAGGATTCAGTCGCTGTAGCGAGACCGTGCTCTTATTGTGTTTGCTGAATGGCATGTCGTGTGATGTAATGAAATGTGATTTAATGTAGAGAACGATGAAGCCGGCAAAGCAGAGTGACAGACTTCATTACGGTTTAACAGGAGGAGACAAGCCCCTGCCAGTCCTCATTACACTCTACACACACTCACCAAGTGTGTGTGTGTGTGTGTGTGTGTGTGTGTGTGTGTGTTCAGTAAACCTCATGACGTACAGTATAAATGAATGCTTTATTAATTCTTACTATTAATGAGGATGCATTCAATTACGGTCGTAGTGGTATTTAACAATACACACAAGTGAGCAAGTCAACTCTATACGACGATCCATGGCATTTAACTGTGATTAAACCACAGCGCTGCTGAACACCCAGTTCTGATTGGTCAGGAGGTGTTGATCATATATCCGTCCATTTTCCATACCGCTTATCATACATGGGGTTGCAGGGGAGCTTATCCCAGGGAACTCGAGGCATAAGGTCGGGGACACCCTGGATGGAAATGCCAGTCAACCTACAATGCATGTCTCTGGACTTGGGGAGGAACCCGTAGTACCCAGAGGAAACCCCACCGAAGCACGGGGGAGAACTAACAGGGAACGGGGAGAAGCAATCGAGTGAGAAGAGCTTGATGTCACTGATGGGACTGACAGCCGCAGTGATGAGGATGGGATGTAGGCTTTGATGGTTGGCCCAAAAGCAAATATCTATCGGTTGCACCACAGGTTCCCAACCCTGGTCAAGAAGAGAACGCTTTTGTCATGCAGATTAGCGCATTAGTGCTTTCCCTGCTCGAATACACCCACATCTACTTAGCCAGGGTTGTTAATCAATCAATAACAGCTGAGGAGTCTTAATGCTGGGAAAATGCTCAAATGTGCAAGGCAAGGGTTCTACATGACCAGAGTTGGATGCCTCTGGATTACATTATCGACACATTATTTAGCTCGCTCTCTTGAACAGTTTGCCATTGGTGTATCTGGCAACGGCATGCGAATCAAGCTAATGTGTGCTATATGTCTGATGTAGTCGTATCCCTCTCTCGCAAAGTCCTCATTGTCAAAAAGCTCTGGAGTCACATTACCTATGAGAGATGGAAAGAGAAATTTCTATTTTTTTTTTTTTTTTAATTTTACATAAAAAAAAAAAAGAAATGAACATGTAATCGTCACATCTCACTCAACTGCCAGATGGAGACAATGTGAAGAGATGAGCTGAAGAAGGGGAAACTGATGAGTTTCAATCTTCCCCCTTCTCGCTTGGGTTCTTTCTCTTTCTCACTACCCATCCCTCCCACCACTCTCTCTCTCTCTCTCTCTTTAATTTATTGCCTTCTCTTCCACTCACACCCAATATTTTACCCTCTCATTCTCTCCATCAGTAGCTGGTGTTTCAGAAAGAAGGAAGGAGGAAGGATAAGTGCTAGTTTGGTGTTCCCGGCACGTTTACCGAAGAAGCGACACGAACAAAGTGACAGTGTGTGAGCCAGAGTCTCTAAACCAGGGTAGGGCAATGTTGGGACTGACTTGGGAGCAGTAGTTTTTGGGGAGAACTGGAGGAATCTCGGGGCAATGTTGGATGCTTTGAGCCCGGTTTCTGTGCAGTATTCTATTAAAATTTGGAAAATATTCTGCGATTTGGCCGACACTTTTATGCAAAGGATCTTACAATCGAGATCTTCCTGAGTAGTCGAGGGTTATGGATCTTGCTCAAGGACCTGACATGGGAATTTTCAGATTTGTTCCAGGATTCAACCGACTGGTCAGAATCCTGAAGCCTGAACCACCGAGCAACCACTTCCCAAGGGTACCAAGTTTGATAAGGGTAGTTTTAGGAAGCTGGAACAGTTTTGAGACACGTGTGGTAATAGTCTCAGGGTACTGTTGGAACTGTTGGGCGTTTTTCAGAATGTTCTGGAAAATTTGAGGGTGGCGTTGGGTCAGTTGGAGGTGGAATTGGAACACTGTTGGACACAATGTGGACTTGTGATTGGGTAAAGGACCAATAGGGTGGCACTTGGGTAGTTAAAAGAACGTTTGTGAAGCTTTGGAGCTGCAACGTTTTGGGAAACCAATAGAGCATTTTGTGCCGCATTGGGAAGAGTAATAGTGCAGATTTAGGCAAGTGTTTGGGGCATTTGTAGGAGGACAATTGGGGAAATCATTGGGTCATTGTTGAGCTAGAGTTGGGATGTTAGGGCAGCTATAGAGCAGTTCCTTTGCAGAAGTGGTTGATGATGTTTGAGTACTATTAGTCTGGCAGTAGGGCATTATTGAAACAGTATTGGGAATTTGAGCAGTTTGGGTGGTATTTTGGAATTGTTTCAGAACAGTTTTGGAGTGGCATTGTGGGTTATTTTGGGTGAGTGTTGGGGTATTCTTGGGTCAGTGTCAAGGTCATATTGGGATACTGGTTTGAGTGCAGCTTTGCAGCATTTCAGAACATTGAGAGGCTAGCATTAGGGTAGTGCTGGGGCATGTTTGGGACAGTTGTTGGCTCAAATGGGTAGGATGTGTACTAGACTTGGCAGAGGTATAATAGAGGTGTAATAGACTTGGCAGAGGTATCATCGATGGGAAAATAAGCGTGATGACATAATAGTCATCAATGATGACGGTATAATAAGCATGATGAAAGTCCAACATAATCCGCCTTAAGAAATTTAAGGTGGATTATTATTTTACTGTTTTATACTCAATTTTTAATATTAAAAAAAGAGTAAAAAACAAAACAAAACAAAACAAAAACCCCAGTAACACTTCGTCTTTTCGTCAATCGCTCTGTTTTCTTTCATCCATCCGTCTGATTCATGTTTACCGACTCTGTGTATTTCTCTCTTCTCTGTTTACAGCTGCACTAAATCTCCCCTCTCTCCATCTCAGATCTCTCTCCCAGTCCTTTCTCAAATTTTTCTTCCACTTTTCTTTCTTTCGTTCTCTCGCTCTCTCTCTCTCTCTCTCTCTCTCACACCCATCTCGCTCTCAAGTGTTTTTCCACTCTCACATCATTCACAATCTTTATTT
>CM022768.1:2807298-2837298 GCA_012411365.1 Ameiurus melas
TTCTCGGTGACATTTCTCCTGGAGAGCAACCTTCTTTCTTTAAAAATGTCACGCATTTCCGACCACAATGGCCGTCTGGTTTCTTATGAGGAGACGGACAGGTGCATGAAGGTCCTGAGGCAGACCGTCTGGTATTTCCTCATTTCTTCCCTGCCTGCTTTTTTTTTTTTTTTTTGGCTACAATAATGGACTTTTCTTAAAATAAAAAAAAATAAAAAAAAGCAGCAGGCAGCTCGTACCGTTTTGAAGTCACTAATGAACCCTGGTGGACTTTTGAAAAGCTGACGGAGGCGAACGGGGACATTTTGGGGTAATTGCTGGAGACGTAGCCTAAACGTTACAGTCCGATACTTTTTCCGGATGAATTGTACCTCCAACGTCTCGTAAACTCTTACGAACGGAACTAAAATAGGTTTATTTGACTGTCTCCCGTTTCGGACGCTCACAAGTACCACATCATCGACAACTCTGAAGAAGGCTTTGAGCTCCGCCCACTTCGCACCGTCATGTCATTTCATATCTCTCCTATACGCTATGGATAGGTTTATACGTAAACGTGTCGTCATGACGTACACGCCGAGTTCGTGTATGAACCTCGCTAACGTAGAAACACGGGAAAGTCTTTTGAATCGGGTTTATTTCATTGTTTTTTCAGAATTCATCCGATTTTACACGTTCATTCCTGTCCCAAATTGGAAGATTATTACCGAGGAATTGTTTCTAAAATATTCACAACGGCTCGAATTAACAATAAAACAACAACAACAACAACAACAACAACAACAACATACCCAGAAACGTGTTCTGTAATAGTCTTTCTCTTGGGAACTTCTCCACCGTAAAGAAATACTTGAAGTCTAATTGTATTCGTCAAGAGGCTCTTATTGCTCTTATTGACCACGTGCATGTATTTATTTAAATGAAATGGCTCATTTGCATACGTTTGCATAATTCGTTTACCTTTCTATGCAAACAAGTACAAGAAACATGAACAAATCAACCAGCGAAGATATTTGGTCATGCTTTAGCACGGCCCTCGTGGATAAATCCGTATGGTAAATATTGTTGTTGGGTTTGTTTGTTTTTTTTGATTGAAATAACTCAAACAATAATGAATAATTATATAATGAAGTATATATAACAATAAATAAATAAATATAAAGACAATTATGAATAATTAAAAAAAAAAAAAGAAATAATAGTTTCATTATGTGTGAATTTTCCCCTATAGGCTTTTCGGTTATTTAGAATTCTGCGGCGTGTGTGTGTGTGTGTGTGTGTGTGTGTGTGTGTGTGTGTGTGTGTGTGGCTGTTCAGTATTCCACATAAGTGTGTTTGCGTCTGAGGCGAGAGTGTGTGTGGTGTGGTGGGGGTGGTGAGGAGGTCAATTGGGAAAAAATTGCATTGCAGGCTACACAGAGTATTAACACAATCCATTTAGACCCTTCTGTTTTGGTGTGTGTGTGTGTGTGTGTGTGTGAGTTTGTGTGTGTGTGTGTGTGTGTGTGTGTGTGTGTGAGTGTGTGTGTGTGTTTGTGTGTGTTTGGAACACTTCCTTTCCCATGGGTGTGAAAGTTAGTATTTCGGCTCTTATTCAAAGTTTACATTTCACACACACACACACACACACACACACACACACACACACACACATACACACACACACACACACACACACACACACACACACACACACAGGTTTTCATATAACAGACTGAAGGATGAATGGATGTGAGAATGCAGGAAAAGAGGAGAGAAAGAGGACAGGATAAAGAGAAAGAGAAAGAGAAAGGAAAGAGAAAAGGAAGGAGGGATACCGTAACTGTGGCAGAATGGTTCGGTTCTTTCTTTTTTACTAACATTCGCTTTTCCCATCTGTCTTTTCATTTCTTCTTTACTCTCAGTTCTTCTTCCTGCATCCTTTTCACTCTTCCTCCCTTCATTCTGCCATTCCTTTCATCCATTCACTTCTTTCTTCTCCTGCTTTTTTCAATCTTTCCTTCCTTATATCTTTCATTTTATCATTCGGTCCTTCCTTCCATCTACTTTTCTTCTTTCCATTCAATTCTGTATGCCCTTCCTTCCTTCCTTCATTCTCATCTTCCTTCCGTCCTTCCTTCCTTCTCATCTTCCTTCCGTCCTTCCTTCCTTCTCATCTTCCTTCCTTCCTTCTCGTCTTCCTTTCGTCTTTCCTTCCTTCCTTCCTTCCTTCTCATCTTCTTTCCTTCTCACCTTCCTTCTTCCTTCCTCACCTTCCTTCCTTCCTTCCTTCTGGTCTTCTTTCCTTCCTTTCATCGTTCCTTCCTTCCTTCCTTCCTTCCTTCCTTCCTTCCTTCCTTCCTTCCTTCCTTCCTTCTTCGTTTCTTTCCTTCCTTTCTTCCTTCCTTCTTTCTCTTCCTTCCTTCCTTCCTTCCTTCCTTCCTTCCTTCCTTCCTTCCTTCTCACCTTCTTTCCTTATTTCCTTTTTCTTCCTTACTTCTTTGTTCCCCTCACTCCATTCCACTCATTGCATTCCTTCCATCATTTTCTTTCTTTTTCCACTCTTCCTTTTGTGTCCTTCCTTCCTTCCTTCCTTCCTTCCTTCCTTCTTCCTTCCTTCTCATCTTATTTACTTCTCACCTTTCTTCTTTCCTCCTCACCTGCCTTCCTTCCTTCTGGTCTTCTTTCCTTCCTTCCTTCCTTCCTTCCTTCTCGTCTTCTTTCCTTCCTTTTCTCCTTCCTTCCTTCTCACCTTCCTTCCTTCCTTCCTTCTCGCCTTCTTTCCTTATTTCCTTTTTCTTCCTTCCTTCTTTGTTCCCCTCACTCCATTCCACTCATTTCACTCCTTCCATCGTTTTCTTTCTTTTTCCACTCTTCCTTTTGTGTCCTTCCTTCCACGCCCCCCCCCAACTCCATTCTTCCTGCCTCCGTATTCCAGTCCTCCTTTCCCTCATCCTTCCGTTCTTCATCTTGTACGTCTGTCCTTCATCCTTTCTTCTTATCCATCGTTCCTTCTCTCTACCCGTCATTCCGTCCTACCTTCTTCCGTCTCTCCGTCTCTCCTTCTCTCTATCCTCTTCCATCCTTCTGTTTCGATCTGTCACTCCCACTTTCTTTTTAAAAACCCGTGCCCTTGCTCCAATGTGTGCATGATGTCGGTGGAACCCGAGTTCGGTCCGCTTTTCCTCGAATATGAAAGCGTGCGTAAATGTATACGACGTACGCGAGTGTTAGGAACGACGTCGCGGTGACGTAATGAATCTGTTTTGTCCATCAAGACACGGCGTCAAGTCAAGACCCTCGTCGGGAAGAATACGCCGCTGAGAGTCGGCCGATCACTGTCAGTGCAGATGAGCACTCACACACACACACACACACACACACACACACACACACACACAGGACGGCTTCACCATCGTTAAATATTCAACACGACGTCTTTGTAGGCTGTTGTTAATTAGTCTCTGTAACAACACAAAGGTCTCGCGCTGGATTACCTACGACAACCTTCATTTGCATGCATATTAAACGCCGCTATCAACCGATAGCTCGCTGATCAAATCAGACGTGCTGTTTTGTTTTCGTCTCCTCCTGTCCGTCTCGTCTCTCCCGCTCTCTTTCATCGTAGGCGGACAGCAATCAAGCACGCCGAGCGCTTATTAAGACGTCACGTATTCCGCGTTTAGTTTCGCGGCCCCTTAAAGGCTAAATTAGCACGGCGAAACATGGCGTCTTCATCCAGCCAATTATCCTCCGAGATTAATCAATCAGCTCCGCTGTAACCAAACGGATTCATTAAATGTACTTACAATGAAATAAAACGCATCGCGTATTTACTCTTTCTTCCTGCAGTCTGTACTTTCTCCATCTTCCTGTTTCTCACGTGCGTTATAGCGGCTGTAAACAGTCCCGCTCTGTCCTGAAGACTTCCCCATGAAGGAACGCTGTTACAAAGCACTGAAACTGGAGACTCCTTCCATAAAACGCCACCATATCGGCGGTTAGTCGTCCTTGGTTACGTAATCAACACGTGTGTGAGCGGCGCTGGAGGCTTTCCGTCGATGGACACGAGGGGATTAAAAAAGAAGGGGGGTGCCAATACTTTTGTGAAGTATTGGAAGCACATGGAATAAAGTTAGCAAGTGGACATGTAAAAAGGTGGAGATGGTAAAGGGATATTTCATGTAGGATGGAAGGAAAGAGGGAAGGAAAGACAGAGGGAATGGAGCAGGGACGGAAGGAAGGATAGTGAGAGAAAAAAGGAAGGAAAGTTGGTCGGGGATAAAAAGGAAGGAAAGAAAGATAGAGGGGGAAAAGTTGGAAGGAAAGAAGGAAGGAAAGAAAGATAGAGAGAATGAAGGAAGAAGGATTGAAGGGAGAAAAGAATGATAGCAGGAAGGAAGGAAAGATAGAGGGAGGAAGGAAGGGAAAATAGTGAAAAAAATGGAAGGATAGAGTAAAGGAAAAAAGAAAAGAAGGAAGGAAAGATAGTGAGAAAAGTAGGAAGGAAAGAAGGAAGGAAAGAAAGACAGAGGGAAGGAAAGATAGAGAGAAGGAAGGAAAAATAAAGGGAAGGAAGGAAAGAATGATAGCAGGAAGGAAGGAAAGACAGAGGGAGGGAGGAAGGAAAAATAGTGGGAAAAAAGGAAGGTTAGAGGGAAGGAAGGAAGGAAGGAAGGAAGGAAGGAAGGAAGGAAGGAAGGAAAGATAGTGAGAAAAGTTGGAAGGAAATTTTGTAGGAAAGAAAGATAGAGGGAAGGAAGGATAGACAGAAGGAAGGAAGGAAAATAGAGGGAAGGAAGGATAGAAGGAAGAAAAGAATGATAGCAGGAAGGAAGGAAAGATAGTGAGAGAAAAAAGGAAGTAAAGTTGGAAGGAAAGAAGGAAAGAAAGAAAGATAGAGGGAAGGAAGGATAGAGAGAAGGACGGAAGAAAGATAGAGGGAAGGAAGGAAAGATAGTGAGAAAAAGGGAATGAAAGTTGGAAGGAAAGAAGGAAAGAAAGAAAGATAGAGGGAAGGAAGGATAGAGAGAGAGAAGTAAGGAAAGATTGTGAGAAGAAGGAAGGAAAGAAAGATAGAGGAAGGAAGGATAGAGAGAGGGAAGGAAGGACAGAAGGAAGAACAGAATGATAGCAGGATGGAAGGAAAGCGAGGGAAAGAAGGAAAGATAGTGAGGGGAAAAAAGCAAATAATGTTGGAAGCAAACATAGAGAGAAGGAAGAAAGAATGACAGATAGAAACAGAAGGAGAAAGGAAAGAGGGAATAAATCAGGAAGAACGTTGGAATGGAAGAAGATGGAAGGTGTAGGAAAGGAGGTTAGAAGAAAGAAAGGAAGAAAGAATGAAAAGAAAAGAGAAAGTATCATGAAGTACAGAAACAGGGAGAAACGAAGTAAACAAGTACGAGCAATTAGACAGATAGAAACAGAAAGAAAAGGAAAGACAGGAAGAAGGGTGGAAAGGAAGAAGAAACGGAATCCGGACAGTGGAAAGGTAGAGTCACCGGTGAAATGCAAAGAGAACAAAAGATTGACAAGTAGGACAGGAAGGAAGGGCAGGAAGGAAGAAGTAGGAAAGGAGGTTGGGAGAAAGAAAAAGACAGGAAGTGTGGATAGATGAAAGAAAAGCAGGAAGAAAGAAAGAAAGCACAGGAAGTACATAATATAGGAAAAGTAAAGACGTAATTAGACAGAAGGAAAGACAGGAAATAGAACAGGAAGGAGGGTGCAGAATAAAGGAATGAAAGGGCCGGAAGTGTGGAGAGTAGGAAGTGAAGAATAAAGGAACGGAAAAGCTTGAGAGGAGAAAAGGAATGGCATGGGGCATGTGAGGAAAAACAGGAAGCAAAGAAGGAAGAATAAAGCGGAAAGAAGGACGGGAATAAAGAAAGGAGAGAACTGGAAGCTCTTTAAACGGTTGTTATTTGTTCTGTAGTACAGTTCTGTAAGTCAAAGATTATTTCACGATCCATACTCTGTTTTCTTTCGTTCTTTTTCTCTTTGTTTTTCGGTTTGAAGCGCTCCGCGTCTCAGCTCTCTGGGTCGAAGAAAATAACGGAGTTAGAGAATGAAATGCAGTTATTATATTTTGCTGAGTTTTGCTCCAGCTGTGGAGCGAGCAGGAGGAATGTGATGACTCGCATGTCTGCTGCACTGCATCCCAGCATGCGAGTGTGTGTGAGTGTGTGTGTGAGTGTGAGTGTGTGTGTGTGAGATGAGAGGAGGTTTGATTGGATTTGCAGGCGATGTGATGGCAGCGGGCCGTTACCCGCAGGCGCTAACGCATGCAGTGGGCCGTGATTTCGGCTGACGTGTGGGTTGGTGTGCTGAGGGAAAGACGGCGGAATGGAGGGATAATAGTATGGAGGAGGATAGAGTGGTGCTGCTGCCCCAGTGCCCCATGGGAGATTTCAGCCACCCAGGTGGGTTTGAGTGTCCGTGGCTCTGCTACGAGTTGTGATTGGGTTTTGATGAACACGGACGGAGCAGAAACGCCGTCAGGAACGAAGGAAGCGTGTGTGAAAAAAAGGAAGGGAAAAAAGACGGAAGGATAGACAGAAGAACGGATTGACGTGTGAGATTAAAAAAAAAAAAAAAAAAAAACTTACGGAGAGACAGAGGAGCGTGGGAAAAATTCGAGCCGCCCAGATGGTCTCCGTGTCCTCGCTCCAGCTGCCGTTCGCTTTAATGAGTACGAGTGGACGGAGACATCATCTGTCCCACAGATCATCATCAGTACCACAGAAAGAGAAGGGAAGAGAGTGAGAGATAGAGAGAGAGAGAGAGAGAGAGAGAGAGGTTGAACGTGAAAAGCAGAGAAAGCCAGACAAGATTCTACGATTTAAGAGCGTTTAGACGAAAAGTGATGAGCAAGGCTGGTTTAAATAAAGTTCGGCCCTTTTGACACTGAGCTAATGAAATCCTGAGGTTTCATGATCACACGGTTAATGGCTTCTTTCCGCCTCAGCGTTGTAAATCTAATTGGATTCAGTGGCAGATTCACAACAGGCTTCACAACATACACCGCGTTTTTGTGAAAAACGTTCTTTCTGGAGCTACAAGGTCGATACAGCGAACAAATAAGGCTGCTTTCACCCCATAAAAATGTGCGATGTAGACAGCGTAACCATAACAACACCGTCTAAGGAAGGGCTATAGACAAGAACGCTACTGTCCAAATGTCCAAAAGCAGGACTAGCTGAGATCGCGTCAAGACCGGGGTTGGTTTTCAGACTTGTTGTGGTCCGAGTGGGATTGTTCCCGGCACTCGCCGCTGCGTTGGACCTTTTTGAGAGAGTTCATTTGCATTCATCTTACATCATCAGATCAGAGATTATGTGCAGCAGTATACCTGTTCTGTGTCCCACAACGTTCCCCTGCCATTCTCGTGTGTCGTGGAAACTAACGACGTCGTCATCAGGCTAAAACACGAGCGGGTTATTGTACTTCCAGAACAAGCGCGGTTTGTATGAGTCCGAGTATGAATCGCGTTCACGTTCATGGGAATCGAGGCACAATTCCAGTGCAACTCAACCTTCTGCAGGTAGTCTCGGGTCTGGTACTGCCGTCCGCATGACACGGTCCGCATGACAGCTTTCACATCACCGAGTTTTCATGCAAACCGTGCTCTGTTTCTGACTAAACGGCCAAAACCCCCTCCCCCACCCTCCCCCACTGCCGAGTCTTCGGGACTGGAAACCATCGATTCCTTTCCGGGTCCAAGACATTACCGTGTAGATGGCTTCATTCATGGATTGCACCAATCCAATACTTTCCCTGTTTTCGAGAAGGAATTTTTTCTTTCTCAAACTTTGTTTTTTTTTTTTTACAAAGTCTCTTAGCACTTTCAGTACAAGATGGCCAACAGGGCAGTTGAGGGTTAACAGTATTGCTCAAGGATCCAAAAGTGGCAGCTTGCTAGTGCTAGGGTTTTAACTTGTAACCTTATGTTCAGTAGCCCAATGAACTACCACTGCACCGACCTAGCAGGACCAATGCCCTGGACTGAAACAAGTAGAAATGCCCATAAATCTTAGACACGTACATTTACAGAAAAACGAATTTGAAGAACAAATGGAAAAGGAGAGCTGAGTAGAAAGGGAGAAGGAATGGCAGGCAAAAAGCAATGATGACGAAGAAGGACGTGAGGATGCCAGGGTAGTAAAGAAAGAAAGAACGAACGGACAGTAGGGAGGGACTACTCTCTGGATTATCCCTGATTCGGATCCGCACATCTCTCCAGAGTCTGATTTACAGGTACTTGGTACACAGTTCTTAGCATGAGCATCGTCATGCGGTGTTTATGTTCCATTTGTAGAAGATAATTTTTGAAACTTTCGTTTGGTGCACTTTTGAACCTTCAACCAGTGACGTTGACATCCTTTCAACATCCTACCTGTTCTGAAAGTTTGAATAAAACCCTCCGTCTTGCTTACTCGACAACTACAGGTCTGTACAAATCGATCTGTGGAAACAATCAGAATCAACGAGATCCAATATGAGCAGATAGGAAAAGAGAGGAAGGAAAAAAGGAGGAAGGAGAACAGGCCTTTGCTTACTCAACGTGGTGGAACAAAAAGAATGATAAACATGGCAAACGCAGCGAGATTAGCCATTGTGAAATCCCCATCTGCTCCGTGCTTGCTTTACTGACACACTCAATCTGTTCTTTCTCTCCCTTCTCACTTCATCTCTCCCTCTCTATCTCTCTCTCTCATTCCTTCATTCATTCTTCTTTCTCCTGTTCTGTCATTCGTGCGTTTTTCTGTGAAGTCGTGAAGTTCTAGTCTGCTTCATCCTGTTTTATACTCAACATGTGTTGCTCTCGGCGTTTTTAGTTATCAGAGCATATACATTCTCTTTTTCTCTCTTTCACTCTCTCTCTCAGGATAGTTATGGCCACAGCTGCAACTCAACACAAGTATGTGCTAGTACACATAACTGCTTTAACTGAAATATTGATGACAAATAATTCGTGCTACAAATAGAACCGTCATGATTAATAATACTCTCTAATAATAGCAGAGACATTTCAGTGACCTTGAAGTCCGTTGGTTCACTTGGCAAAAAAAAACTAACTTGTTTGGGTAGGTTGGACATTGACTTTTACATGTCAGACTATCCAAAGTTGCATGTCGAATTGTCTGATGCTCTGGAGTTGGACTGTGCTGTTTTGAACCTCCTGGCTGGCTCGCCACTCATCATCTTTTGATGCAAAAAAAAAACAAAAAAACCTTCATGGACCTTAAATAGCCCAAACAAGTGAATATGTGAAAAGGTCATTAGCAAGAAGTAAACTTATCTGGGAATTCAGGGCTGTAGCCCTTTAAGATTTTTTCTTTATCCCTGAATAATTCTCCACTTGGAGCGGTTTGTCAGTACGTAACTGAACATCAGTAAAAGAAGACGGTGGTGTTGTAATTTTATATCTATATATGTATATTTATATCAGCTCTCACTTCTGCCGAACACTAGCTCACATCGCCCAATAATAGAAAATGGATATTCCCAGTTTCTTGGGTTGTTTTTTTGTAAACCACTAAAGGGGTCGAAACTAAAACAGTAACATCTTCTCATGCTGAGCAGGAAAACAAGTTGTGTACATGTATATATGAGTTCCAGTTTAAATGAATATGACATGAGCAGAGCAGAAGGAAAGATAATGTATTTTGCATGGCACTGTAGCAGAGCTAAACCCATACGGTCATAGCTTAGCTGTGCCTCCACTTGGCTAGCGACACCAAACTAGCCTAGTTATACAAGTCTTATGTTTGTTCAGTCTCGTAGTCCTACAAACAGCAAGGCAAGTTTTATAATAAAAACACCTTTTTCTGATCATATCATACATTGAAAGCTAAGTTACCTCAAGTTCCATGAAACAAAACTTATCCTACTAGCTAAGCTGGAAAAAAAAAATACATGGAGAAGAATCTGGGCTCAGCCCCTGGTCATTAGTTATTGATTAGTTATTCACAACACAAAGATCTCTGTATACCACACACAAAGTGTCAGACACATCCCCTAGATGGCTCGCCACTCATTAGATTTTTATGCAAGGACCTACTTTATGATGGAATAGACCAATCCAGGACACTCTGGGTGGCGAAGGCATCATTCTTTATTCAGATGGAAAAGACCTCAACCCAAAGATCTCTGTATCCCACACACGGAGTGCCACTAACTGACGCTTATATCACCTACTGGGTTGCTCACCACTCATTATATTTAAAAGGAAGATCAATCTAGCTAATGATTTCAGTCAGTGGATTGACAGACACACACACACACACACACACACACACACATACACACAGAGAGAACTGTGAAATTGCATAAACTTTAGGTAATATTTGAAGATTTGCGTCTTCAGGAATTTCCTTAATGGTTAGCACGTTCGCCTCACACCTCCAAGGTGGGGGGTTTGATTCCCACAGTGACCCTCTGTGTGCGGAGTTTGCATGTTCTCCCCGTGCTGTTGGGGTTCCTTCCGGGTACTTCGGTTTCCTCCCCCAGTCCAAAGGCATGTATGGTAGGCTGATTGGCGTGTCTAAAGTGTCCTTAGGACATGAATGGATGTGTGAGTGTTTATGTGATTGTGCACCCTGTCCAGGGTGTACCCCGCCTTGTGCCCCATGCTCCCTGGGATAAGCTCCAGGTTCGCCATGACCCTGAAAAGGATAAGCGGTATAGAAGATGGATGGATGATTACATATACATTACAGCACAGTGAAATTCTTTTTTTTCACATACCCCAGCTTGTCAGGAAGTTGGGGTCATGAAACGGCCATGATACAGCGCCCCCTGGAGCAGAGAGTGTTAATTGCCTTGCTCAAGCGCCCAACAGTGGCAGCTTGGCAGCGCTGGGTAGTACCCCTGACCGTCTGATCAGTAACCCAGAGCCTTAACCTTAACCCCAAGCCACCACTGCCCCATTGGATAGAATGGGATTGGATGGTATGTAGGCGCTCATGAGGTACTAGGTGGACACCTTTCTAGATGGACGAGGCAAGTGTCGTTGCTGTGATACAAAGGTTGGATAAGGTGGCTAGGACAATCAAATGGTGGACTCTATCCGAAATATGAGACGGATGTCCAGGACAGTTTAAGCAGAGTGCACTGCTTTTGAAGACAGACTGGATTTAAATCATTAATATTTGACGCTGTGTTTTTTATACTATGCATTTTATTCGCTTTCACTTCCCCCATGTGACATGAGTAATCGTTCATCTCGGCGTTCTGGGTCTTCTCGAAAGTTACCTGAGACGTCGATGTTGCTGATGTAAAGGAGATGCAGAGATGAGTGTAGGGGAGCTGAAGGGGATGGAAGCGACGATGGAAGAATAGAGACAACATTGTCCTGTGTGTAGGAGCAGGTCGGTTGAGAAAAGATTGTCTGCTAATGACCACCATCTTGTCTTCAAAGAAAAATCTTCAGCAGCCAGGGATGTGGGCGGTGGAGGTGGAGGTGGGTTCGCAGGGTTTTGGATTGGAGTTTCTCTCTCTCTCTCTCTTATTTTTCTCTCTCTCATTCTACTCGCAGTCACGCTTTTCCTTCCCCCTCAGTTGTGTTCATGCATTTCTCCTCCATATGCTAAGACTCCAGGGAGACTGGGGGGAAAAATCCCCAGAGGTGAAAGCTGAAATATCAGGTTTCGAACTGTTTTTTTATTTATTTATTTATTTTTTTACACTTAAAAAAATAAATACAGGATGCTCCAGAGGTAATAAGACAGTCAAGGACTTTACATCAAAGCCGAACAGGTGTGTGCGGGTGAGAACATGCGCAGATTCAGAGCAAAGCAATAAGGATATTTGCATCAAAAAGGTGGACAGATTCATTCATATATTATTTCGTCAACTTAGGAATGTATCAAGTTTATTTACTTTAGTTTGTGTGTTTGTGTGTGTGTGTGTGTGTGTGTGTGCACGCCCATGGGAGTAGAGTAAAAGACAATAAACCTCTGCTTTTCATTCCCCTGGAGTCTGACAATAACAGTGTATAAGACAATATACAAGAACACACACACACACACACACACACACACACACGCACACTGTTGTGTCCTTATATTTTGAAGTTGCTCTAGCGCTTACGTGAGTTTAGTTAGCAATGTTAGTGCTAGCTCACATCCTTCGATCCTCAGTATTGATTTACCTTGCATGACCTTTCCTCTGCTTACTCTCTCTCTCGCTCTCTCGCTCTCTCGCTCTCTCTCTCACACACACACACACACATACACACGAGCAAAGAGTAAGTGAACACACACACAGGCAGTGAGTAGAGTGGAGGTTTAATAGGTGTATGTTTTGATGGATGGTTCAAGCAGAGATACAAACGAAGTGGAAACACCAGAGCGAGGAGCGAACACACACTCACACACACACACACACACACACACACACACACACACACACACACACACACACACACGGATCGTGCATTGACAAACAAGTGTTTGTCAATGCACAGACAAACAGATGTTGTATCTCACCCCAAAACGTTAGCAGTAGATCTTTTAAGTCCTGGTAGTTTTGAGGTGGGGCCTCCACTTGTTTGTCCAGAACGTCTCACAGACGCTCGATCCGATCGAGATCTGGGGAATTTGGATTTCAAGTCAATACAGTGAACTCTTTGTCATGTTCCTCAAACCGTTCCTGAACATTTTTGCAGTGTTTCAGGACACATTATCCTGCTGAAAGAGGACACTGATATTAGGGAATACCGTTGCCATGAAGGGGTGTACTGAAGGGGTCTGAAACAATGTTTAGGTCGGTGGTACGACGTGTCCGAGTAACATCCACATAAATACCAGGACGCAAGGTTTCCCAGCAGAACATCGCCCAGAGCATAAGACTGCCTACACCGGCTTGCCTTCTTCCCCAAAGTACGTCCCGGTGCCATCTCTTCCCCATACCACATGATGGAAAAGAAAACGAGATTCATCAGCCCTGGCCATGTTCTTCCATTGCTCCATGGTCCAGTTCTGATGCCCAGTGTAGGAGTTTTCGGTGGTGTATTGGGGGTCAGCATGGGCACTCTGACCGCTCTGCATCTACTCAGCTCCGTACGCAGCAGGCTGTGATGCTCTGTGTGTTCTCACTCCTTTCTATCAGATCCAGCATGAACCTTTTCGGCAGTTCGTGCTGCAGCAGATCTTCTGTCAGATCAGACCAGACGGACTAGCCGTCACTCCGCACGCACATCAGCGACCCTCGGCCGCCCACGACCTTGTCGCCGGTTCACCGGTCGTCCTTTTAACTTTTTTTCTGTCCTTCCTTGATTTGTGTCCATCCATCCATCCATCCATCTTCTACCGCTAACTCCTTCTTCAGGGTCGCGGGGAACCTGGAGCCTATCTCAGGGGGCATTGGGCACACGGCGGGGTACACCCTGGACAGACTGCCAGTTGATTTGTGTTTGTTTATTTCTTTTTTAAACCAGCTGCAATATAAAGGAATGAAATATGAACTCCAAATATGATCAAATTTCATCTGAGCTTCTGCTACATTGCCGAATCGGTCAAGGATGAACATCTCCCGAAGACACACGTTGAATATTCAGAAGGGGGAGAAGGAGAGGTGAAGGATAGAGCGAGTGTGAGAGAGATATGTTGGGCATTTTGATTAGATGCGTATGTGCCGGAGTTAAACATGACTCCGGGGGGCTCGGTGCGTGTCGAGTCAGAGGCGGATGAGGTGAAACTTCACCTCAAATCCTCAGAATGTGTGTCTCAGAGTCTCAAACTCAGGTCAGTGTGCACGCGAGGGAAGTTTCGCGTATTCATAACCGTGAAGGTGCGCCCGGGGAAGGGGGGACTAGTCTTTTGTTAGCAACAAGCTAGCTAGCTAACTGTGCTCTATAGCGAACTATATGGGCAGTGCTATAGATTCCATCTCTCTCTGTATCTCTCGCTCCTTTCCCTCAGTTTCTCTTTCAGTCTCCGGTCTTTCTTCTCTCACGCGCTCCTTTTTGAATCACTCGCTCTTGTTTTTGTATCACGTGTTTCTTTTCCTCCTCCCTCTTTTCCTCTCTCTCTCTCTCTCTCTCTCTCTCTCTCTCTTTCACTTTCTCCTCACCTCTTTTCTTTCTCCCTCATCCCATTCTCTATTCTCTCTATTCTTTGTCTCCCGCTCTTTCTCTTTTCTCTCTTTCTTTCCGTTGTACTCCCAGTCTGGCTCCTACTGTACACCTCTTTTCCGTCTCTTTCTCTGTCCTCTTTTTCGGCCCGTCTTTTCTTTCCTCTCATCTCACGCTCTATGCTTCTGCTTTCTCTTTCTTAATATTCCACTTCTTTTTTTTCTTTCTCCATCTCTCTTGTTCTATTTATCTTCCCTCTCTTTCTTCCCCCCCGTCTTCCTCTCTTTTATTCCCTCTCTCACTGCTTCTGTTCATTTTGCTCTCTCTCTCTCTCTCGTTCTCTCTCACTCTCTCACTTGTCTCAGCGTGCCTTTCTCACGTCTTCTTCCTCTCCCCTTTTACTTTCTTTCTGTTTTCTCTTTCTACCTCTATCCTCTTCGTGTGCCTCTCTTTCTCATTTCCTCTATCTCTTCCTCCCTCTTTCTCTCTTTTATTCTCTCTTTAAGCTGTTTCTCTTCCTGCCCTCTACACCTTTCTCTTTTCCTCTCTCACTCTTAGCATTCATTTCTCTTTCCTTTGCACTCCTTACTCCTCATCTCTTTTCTCCTTTTCCTCCCACCTCCTCTTCCTCCTCTCCTTTTCTTTCCCCCCGCGAATCTGATCCCTGCCGAATCTGATCCCTGCCTCTTTTTCTTTTGCTCTATTTTGTCTTTACCCTTCCCCTCTTCTTTCTTTCTCCCCATCTGTCTCTTCTTCTCCGCTAGATTTCTTTCTCCATGCTGACCTTTCTTTCTGTCTTTGCTCTCTGTCCATCTTTTCATTTTCCTCTCACTCTCTCACAATTTTCCCTATCTCTCTCTTTCTCTAAACATCTTTCCTCTGTCACCATCTCACTCTCTCTCTCTCTCTCTCTCTCTCTCTCTCTCTCTATCTCTCTATCTGTCTCTCTCTCTCTCTGTCTCTCTCTCTTTCTCTAGACAGCTTTCCTCTGTCACCATCTCACTCTCACTCTCTGTCTCTCTCTCTCTCTCTCTCTCTCTCTCTCTCTCTCACTCTCTCTCTCTTTCTATCTGTCTCTCTCTCTTTCTCTAGACAGCTTTCCTCTGTCACTCTCACTCTCTGTCTCTCTCTCTTTCTCTCTGTCTCTCTCTCTTTCTCTAGACAGCTTTCCTCTGTCACCATCTCACTCTCACTCTCTGTCTCTCTCTCTCTCTCTCTCTTCTCTCTCTCTCTCTCTCTCTCTCTCTCTCTCTCTCTCTCTTTCTATCTCACTCTCTGTCTCTCTCTCTCTCTCTCACTCTCTCTCTCTTTCTATCTGTCTCTCTCTCTCTGTCTCTCTCTCTTTCTCTAGACAGCTTTCCTCTGTCACCATCTCACTCTCACTCTCTGTCTCTCTCTCTCTCTCTCTCTCTCTCTCTCTCTCTCTCTCTCTCTCTCTCTCTCTCTCTCTCTCTCTCTCTCTCTCTCTCTTTCTCTCTCTCTCTCTGTCTCTCTCTCTCTCTCTCTCTCTCTCTCTCTCTCTCTCTCTCTTCTATCTGTCTCTCTCTCTCTGTCTCTCTCTCTTTCTCTAGACAGCTTTCCTCTGTCACTCTTTCACACACTCTGTCTCTCTCTCTGTCTGTCTCTCTCTCTTTCTCTAGACAGCTTTCCTCTGTCCATCTCTCATCTCACTCTCCCTGTCTCTCTCTCTCTCTCTCTCTCTCTCTCTCTCACTCTCTCTCTCTCTCTCTATCTCTTCTCTATCTCACTCTCTCTCACTCTATCTTTTCATCTGTCTCTCTCTCTCTGTCTCTCTCTCTTTCTCTAGACAGCTTTCCTCTGTCACCATCTCACTCTCTCTCTCTCTCTCTCTCTCTCTCTTTCTATCTGCTCTCTCTCTCTCTCTCTCTCTGTCTCTCTCTCTCTCTCTGTGTCTCTCTCTCTTTCATTAACAGTGGAGTGCTCACTCTAGCAAAGACACCGCCTTGTGTGTGTGTGTGTGTGTGTGTGTGTGTATGTGGGTCACCATTGCGGGGTTTCTTGACGCAGCTCCAGCGGCTCATTCATCTCCAGGGTTATATTTAGGAGGTGTGACATTTAACCACATGACCGTCAGGTACAGGAGTGTGTGTATGTGTGCGTGTGTGTGTGTGTGTGTGTGTGTGCTCTGGGTGACTTTGCCAGAATGGAAAAACACTCTCGACACTCTGAGGAATGATTTCCTCAGAAATCATCCCCCTGAGGGGGGTGGGGGGGTGGTAGGGCTTGAAAAAATTATGGCTGGAAAATAAAACACACTGTGAAAAGGAGCGAGAGCAAGCGCGAGAGCAAGCGCGAGAGCGTCTCTGTGATTTAGTGTTGAATTTGTTTCGGACGGGTTTTGCAGAAAATAAAATAAAACACAAAGACTCACGAGGAGAAGTGCAGGAAATAAACATCTGCTATATGTACTGCTGCGTGAGGAATAAAACACAATGTGGCGTGCTGTTGTAGGAAAATAATCGGTCACGAGTCCAAGTCGAGTCTCGAGTCAGTCGTTCACCAGTCCAGGTCGAGTCAGTCGTTCATGAGTCCAAGTCGAGTCTTTAGTCAGTCATTCACGAGTCCAAGTCTTGAGTCAGTTATTCATGAGTCCAAGTCAAGTCTCCAGTCAGTCGTTCACGAATCAAAGTCAAGTTTCGAGTCAGTCATTCACGAGTCCAAGTCGAGTCTCGAGTCGGTTGTTCATGAGTCCAAGTCAAGTTTCGAGTCAGTCATTCACGAGTCCATGTCGAGTCTCGAGTCAGTCATCCACGAGTCCAAGTCAAGTCTTGAGTGGGTTGTTCATGAGTCCAAGTCAAGTCTCGAGTCAGTTGTTCACGAATGCAAGTCGAATCTCGAGTCAGTGGTTCACGAGTCTATGTCGAGTCTTGAGTCAGTCGTTCACGAATCCAAGTCGAATCTCGAGTCGGTTGTTCATGAGTCCAAGTCAAGTCTTGAGTGGGTTGTTCATGAGTCCAAGTCAAGTCTCGAGTCAGTCGTTCACGAATGCAAGTCGAATCTCGAGTCAGTGGTTCACGAGTCTATGTCGAGTCTTGAGTCAGTCGTTCACGAATCCAAGTCGAATCTCGAGTTGGTTGTTCATGAGTCCAAGTCAAGTCTTGAGTGGGTTGTTCATGAGTCCAAGTCAAGTCTCGAGTCAGTCGTTCACGAATGCAAGTCGAATCTCGAGTCGGTTGTTCATGAGTCCAAGTCAAGTCTCGAGTCGGTAGTTCACAAGTCCAAGTCAAGTCTCGAGTTGGTAGTTCACAAGTCCAAGTCAAGTCTCGAGTCGGTAGTTCACAAGTCCAAATTCGAGTCTCGATTCTGTCGTTCACGAGTCCAAGTCAAGTCTCGAGTCGGTAGTTCACGAGTCCAAGTAACGTCTCGAGTCAGTCGTTCACGAATCCAAGTCGAGTCTCGATTCCGTCGTTTACGAGTCACAAGTCAAGTCGCAAGTTGTTGTTTTATTACGACTTAAGTGCGACTCCAGTCCAAGTCGCAGACTCGAGCTTCCATATCTGGTTACTATAGCAATGAGAAGCAGAGTATTAACATAAACCTGTGGTTTTCATCTGCACTCCTGTCACAGCTGCAGATACACCAACATAATCATCTGTTCAGTCTCTTCTGACCAATCACCATCCAGAATTCAGCAGCGCTCTTATCTTCATATTTTACTCACATTCGCTAGATCGGCCTCGGAGCAGTGACGTAGGGGAATCCAAACTGGCTCTGGCTGTTTGTACACACACACACACACACACACACACACACCACACACACACACACACACACACACACACAGAGCCCCAGGGGGACTCAGAGGGGGTTCGAGTGTTTTTTCTGGAGCATCAGGTGGACACACAGTTGGACCAGCTGGGTTCTAGCTCCAGGACACACACACACACACACACACACACACACACACACTGTATCTGTGTAAGACTGTGTCTTATTAGAGCTCTTGTTGGTGTGTTAATATGTGTGGAAACATACTACATCACAATATGGTTTTGTGTGTGTGTGTGTGTGTGTGGTGTGTGTGTGTGTGTGTGTGTGTGTGTCTTGTCATTGTGTTCCCTGTGGAAATGTCAGGTCTGTTACTGTGCTGTTTGTCTACTCAGAGTTAAACCTGTCAATCAAATAGCACTCTGTT
Source organism: Ameiurus melas (assembly GCA_012411365.1). Lineage (NCBI taxonomy): Eukaryota > Metazoa > Chordata > Actinopteri > Siluriformes > Ictaluridae > Ameiurus > Ameiurus melas. The sequence continues at coordinate 2,825,511 of CM022768.1, forward strand.
TAGAAACGCTCTTTATTCTCTCTCTCTCTCTCTCTCTCTCTCTCTCTCTCTCTCTCTCTCTCTATCTCTCACACCTTTTTCTCATTTCGTCTCTCTTCCTCTATTTTCTCTTTTCTATTCTTTATCCCAGATGTAAGAACCTCACACGCCCAAGCCTTCTTTTGTTTAATGAAAGTCTTCCTTTGCGTCCTCTGATCTTCTCTTCTTTTCTGTCTCTTCTTCCGTCTTTTTTTTTTCCCTCTCTCATTCCTGTTCTCTATCTCTTCTCTACATTAAGCGGAGATGTGGGTTTGATTCATTTACGTGGGTGTAGAATGTGGCCTACCGAGCGTCGTGGTGACACTCGCGTGCGTGCGACAGCCTCGAATCGTACAGAAGGTGCTGCAAACAAGTTGTGTGTGAGTTACGTGTTTTTTTTGTTTGTTTGTTTGTTTGTTTGTTTCCTTTCTTTTTTCTGTGAGACTGACGTGAGGAAAAACGAGGAAGTTAATTGGTTGTCAGAACGCACTCGACACTAGAAGTGGGGGAAATCAGCGTCTGTACGCTGCATTATGATGGTATCATGAAAGATTGTGCTTAAGAATTTTAATTAAGAATTGGTTATTAAAAAGGAACATTTCAACAGGCTTTTTCCATTTATTTCTTTATTTTTTCATTCGGCCGAATCCAGAGGCTTCATAACTGCAGTACATCTGATAAAGCGAGTAGTTTTTGTAGCTTAGTCTGTAGTGAAGTTTCTAAATCGGACTTTTTGAAAACTTTGGGTTTCATAACACAGACGATAAAAAAGAGCGTGACGAGACCTTTTTGGTGTCCCGAAAAGTCTCCATACATAGAGGGAAATCAGCACTTTTTTATTACCAAAAAGCTCTATTCTGGTTTCATCTGACCATAGAACCCGATCCCATGTGAAGTTCCAGTCGTGTCTGACACACTGAAGACGCTCGAGTTTGTTTTTGGATGAGAGTAGAGGTTTTTTTTCTTGAAACCCTTCCAAACATCTTGTGGTGATGTAGGTGACTTCAGATTGTAGTTTTGGAGACGTTCTGACCCCAAGACACGACTAACGTCTACAGTTCTCCAGCTGTGATCCTTGCAGATGTTTTATCCACTCGAACCGTCCTCTTCACAGTGTGTTGAGACGATATAGACACGCGTCCAATTCCAGGTCGATTCGTAACATTTCCAGTGGACTGGAACTTCTTCATTATTGCCCTGATGGTGAAAATGGACATTTTCAAAGCTTGTGCTATTTTCTTATAGCCACGCCCCATTGTGTGAAGCTCAACAACCTTTTGCTGCACATCACAGCTCTATTCCTCGCTCTTACCCATCGTTATGAAGGACTAAGAGAATTTGGCCTGTGTGTTACCTCATATTTATACCCCTGTGAAACAGGAAGTCACGCTTGAACAATTTCCTGTTCCTAGTCACCCAGGTGTGCTAAAAAAAAAAAAAAAGAGTAAAATATCAAATATATTTTTCTCATATGAATTCATAGGGGGTGCCAATAATTGTTGCACACCGATGTTTAACAATATATAAATATATATTTTGATATACCTGTGCAATCTTTTGATATCCATGAGAGCAGAGTATTTTTTTTTTTTTTAACCAAAGGATAAACAATTTTTCTCAGCCTTCTTTGGTCATATTTACCAAGGGTGCCAATATTAGTGTTAGGCTTTAGCAAAAGAAGAACGTGTTGAACTCATTCTCATGGCTGGACCGGCAAGCTGTCGCATGGTTGTGTTTTTACTTTAACAGGAACCATGGCAAGGGCGTCACACATGACACGGTCGCCAAACTTTAGGGACACCCTGTAGATCTATCAGAACATACACCACGGATTTGGTTTTCTGCTAAACACCTTGCAGCTGAGGTACCAATCCCGGGGTTTCTTCAAAGACACGGCCTTACCGATGTTGTGGATCAGGAGGTACTGGGTATTGTTGCATTGTGGAGTCTGCTGGCTGATGGTCCGTAAGAGCCCCCTGCGGACGTTTTGATGCACGTGGCTGAATGAATCTGTGTCCGAACGTGCTCCTGAGCCTCCTCATCTCAGCGTAGAGATGTTAAGAAGGATTGTCCAGGATAGCTTTCAGCTTCCCTCTCATCCTCTTCTCAGTCACTTCCTCCACACCGTCCAGTTCCATCCCCACCACAAAGCTGGCCTTCCTCGCCAGCTCACTCAGTTTGTTGGTCCTAACGGTCCCGATGCCGACACCCCAGCACACCACAGCAAAGAAGAGAACCGCGGCCACCACAGACAGGTGAAACACATTAAAGGACCTGAGAACATCCTGCTCCGCCCTTTCTCATTGAAGGCCTGTGTGTTCTGACCAGTCTGACCACCTGTAGATACTTCTAGGTGTCCACTATCTCCACCCCCCTTATTTCGACAGGCATGGGGAACCTCTTGCCGCGCCGGAAGTCCACCACCAGCTCCTTGGTTCTCCCAGCGTCGAGTTGGAGGTGTGGTTGTCGCACCATCTTATAAGGCTTCCGATAAGGTCTCCGCTTTATCGTCTGTGATACAGCCAGCAATGGCGGCGTCATCCGAAAACTTCCGTAGGCGGCACGTTCCCATACAAACTCCTGCCTTTAAACCTGAATCAGATGTTGACTGGTTTTTTTTTCTCATCGTTTTCAATCAAGCGATGTCATTTTGTCCCGGTGCATTCGCGTTGCACTTTTATTGTCGTTGTTGTTGTTTGTTGTTGTTCTTAGGTTGCGCTGTTGCTTTAAGAGATTTAACACTGGCATTAGTGTACCTCGTGTCTAAACATAGGCTTGCTATTAAAGCCGTGTGAAGTCAACTCTTTCCTTTTTCTCCTTTAGCACACCATGCACGCCTCTGTTTAGAACGGCGTTATTTTATTTATTCCTGTTAATTTAGCCGCGCCGTTAAGTGCTCGCTTGGCTCAGCACTGCCGATCTGATGAAACTGGGCGAGGATTGGGAGAGAGCCAGTGCTGAGCTCAGCTCAACCGAGCGTCATAAAATAATGGAGCTTATCTCAGGAGCTCAGGAGGAGAGAAAGAGACGGGAGGAGAGGAGGGAACGAGGGGAGGAGAGATACAGAGATGCTCCATTACCTCCACCAACAGCTTCATGTAGCTCTCGTTTTCTCTTACACCCACTCTCGCTCTCTCTCTCTCTCTCTCTCTCTCTCTCTCTCTCTCTCTCGTTCTCTGAGTTCTGTGCTTTCAAACAGAATTTGTAGTCAGGATGATTGGGTTGTATTTTCAGAGTGGACACTTCACAGGAGTACGCTAGTGTATTTCAGCTCATACACTGAGATTTGTGCCGTCTGCATAATTATAACACACACACACACACACACACACACACACACACACAGACACACACCAGTGAAAAGAGTTGATGATTCACAGCAAAAGGAGGCGGTTGAGCGAGCGGAACGGGCGGGGCCGAGGGACGTGATAGAGTGGCCAGTAGTAGAGAATCATTCTCTAGACTCTCTTTAGTGATGAGTCATTTGAATTCAGTAATATAAAGAGTGATACGATGATTCGTTCAATCATTTGTTCACTGAATCATTCACTGACGTGTTCACTGCTTCCTTTATAAATCAGTTAACGAATCAGTTCACCGATTTGTTTACGGATTCATTGACCGATAGAAAACCGATTCATCTTATGGTTTGTTCAAGGATTAGTTGACTCACTTTGTTTACGGACTTGTGCAGTAGTTCATTCATCGATCATTTCAACGGTCCCTTCACTGACTTGCTTGGTGAGTTGTTCACTGACTCGGTCGCTGACTCGTTCGGTGATTCGTTCGCTGATTCGTTCGCCGACTTGTTCACTGAATCAGGAAATGGATCCGTGGTTCCCTGATTCATTTTTATGATTCATTCATTGATTTGTTCACTTCCTTTATAAGTTAGTTAACTAATTAGTTCACTGATTTGTTGACCGATTCACCTCATGACTTGTTCAACGACAGTTCACGCCCTCGTTTACTGATTTGTTTACTAGTTAATTCACCGGTTACTTCAACGGTTCATCCACTGATTCGCTCGTTGATTTATTTTGCTCACTGATTCTTCCACTGACTTGTTCCGTGACTCATTCTCTGGTTTGTTCACTGAGTCATTTAACTGATTTGCTCAGTTTAACTTATTTTAGTTCCTTAATACCGCTCTCATAGCTTTTTCAGTCCTGGGGGGCGGGGACATGTTGAGGGGGCAGGCAACATCCTGTATGGAGAAGTCAACCCATCGAAGTACACAATCGTATACACATTCACACACTATTCACACACACACACTATTTAGAGATGCCTATCAGCCTACAACACATGTCTTTGGACTGGAGGAAACCGGAATACCCGGAGGAACCCCCAACGCACGGGGAAAACATGCAAACTCCACACACACACGCGGCGAAGGACGGATTCGAACCTCCAACCCTGAAGGCGCGAGGCAAACGTGCTACCGTGCCCCCCTCTAATGAACTACGTTTTCCAGAAAACACACAAATAAATAATTTAACCTCATCTCACACTGTAGCATAGCGATCAGAGTCGATAGCTTTTTGCACATCTGACAGATTCATGCTGTCAGCGTTACTGGAAAATGACATGCCAAAAACAACACCATTACGACAATCCTATCAAAACAAGACCAAATAAATTCACCGCTAAGGATTTCCTGTTATAAAGAAAGACTTTTAACGGAGTTTTACTGCGCTTAATCGGAAACGTGTTTCTCCGTCTTTCGTCGTCTTAAGGGATCCCAGCCTTGATGCACATATTTATTTTTATTATTGAGTTCCTTGTATGTCATGACACCAATGTTGAGCCAGAATGAATGAAAGAGGGAAGGAGTTTTATTCATGAAAGTTTGAAGCGCTCACAGACCGGAGGTGGTGGAAGTCGGTTCGACGTGCACGCGGTTACGACGCCGACGTCGAGGCTCTTTAAAAAAAAAGACCAGCGTGACTTTTCCCGACAACAACAGAAAGTCGGTGAAAGGAATGAATTCGCAGGGCATGGCAGGAAAACGATATCTCGTTCACCCGAGTGACTCCGGAATATGAAACAAAAATGTCAATAAAACATACAACGACAAAGCTAGGACGCGTACAGCGTGCCGATGACAGGTGCCTTCCACCGAGTGTGCAATATTTGCTCAGTGGTTCACCCTTACCATTAACTGAGTACGGGGGTGCCAATACTTTACATCGCCCAAATGCTGCGTCAATCCAGATGGAATAATCAAAGCTACGAGCTATTTAAGCCGATTGAAATTAAAAAAAAAAAAGCCATAGATGGGAACGTATAAGTCTGAAGAACCGTCTACGATGGAGACGTGCGAGATTTAAAAGCCCATTCGTTCCGACTTTCGTTTCTCCGCCAAAGACTTTATATTCCACACCAATCAATTTAATAATTACACTGAAAACATGAAAACCGCCATTGATTGCGAATGACATTTATCGCACGGTCTGACATTTAAACGCTGTTTAAAACGCAGCTCGTAAATATCAGTTTCTTCTTTCGCGTCTCTAACGCTCGTCACCTTTCATTTCATTTCCAAAACGCTTAGATACATGCGATTAGCGTCCAAATTGGTGTGGAAAAACTATATATATATATATAAATAAAAACATCTTAGCGTTATGGCTTGTCTGAGACTCTGGCACTTATTAAAAGGACTATAAATGTAGGCATCGATCTTCAGTAAGTGCTTCATGGAGGTCAGGGTTACGGTGGATCCCGAGTCTATTCCGGGAATGCCGAGGCGGGAATACGTCCTCGACGGGATGCCGGTTCATCTCAAGACACCATGCACAAACACGCATGGCTAGGATATGCCAAAAGGACCTACGGTGCGATACTTGTGCGCTATGCTATCGCGTTTTGTAGTGTAAATAGTATGAGTAGTGCGTTCACACTGAAGAAGTGCATTTCAAGTACTCGGATGTCGCACTTATTCAAGTGTGGCATGTCGGACACTTCGCGCACTCAAAGGGCCAGGGCTACCAGGCGCTGACTCAACATAAACGGTAACATTTCCATAAACAGCGAAACGAAGAAATCGGTTTTCTTCAACTCTGGGTATTCCGCTAGAGCTAGCGGCATCGCATTGCATCGTTTGTCCTCGGCTTGTAACAATACGTTTGTGTTCCATTTGAGATGATACTACACGTCTTAAATTCATACACTTGACGGTAGGGTACATAACGCATAGTGTAAGTGCACAGTGTCTACGTCATTTGGGACACAAATGTCGCCATTTGTGGGTGTGGCCTATCCGTTATTTTTCTCTTCCAAGGAGAAATGGTAATAGCTGCTGTGATTACAGTGGATCTAAAAAGTCTACACACCCCTCTTAAAATGGCAGGGTTTTTATGTTATTTTTAATTGTTACCTTGATCTTATTCATTCCTTTGTTGATCTGGAGGTTTGCTTCAGGTCATTGTCATGCTGAAAGCTGAGATTCCTCTTCATCTTAAGTGTTTCAGCAGAAGCCTTAAGGTTTTGTGCCAAAATTGACTGGTGTCTGGAGCTATTCACAATTCCCTCCACCCTGAATAAAGCCCCAGTTCCATCCAGCTGAAAGAACCAGCCGTAAAGCATAATACCGCCACCACCGTGCTTCCCCATGGAGATGGTGTTCTTTTGTGTTTTTTTGTACCAACATATCTTTTGGTATTATGGCCAAAACGTTCAACTTTACTCTCATCGGATCATTAGATGCTATTCCACATGGTTTTGGGAGACTGGATGATTTTCTTTTAAAGGTTTGCTACCCTACCCCATCGCCCAGAGATATGAAGAATTCGGGAGATTGCTCTCACATCTAGGGAGCAACCAGTAGTTGCCCGGAATTGCTGCAATTCTTTTAATGTTGCTGTAGGCCTCTTGGCAGGCTCCCTGACCAGTTTTCTTCTCATCTTCTCATCAATTTTAGAGGGATGTCCTGTTCTTAGTAGTGTCCCTGTTGGGCCATACTTTCTACACTTATTGATTATTGTCTTTACAGTGTTCCATGGTATATCCAATGCCTGGGAATTTTTTTTTTTTTTGTAACCCCCTCCCGAACCTGCTTTGTAAGCTGTTTCTGGCCTGCGGGGTTTCTAATTAGATGTTACCAAGAAGATCCTATAGGAACAGCTGTACTTTATTCGGGGGTAATCAGTCACTTTAATTGATGGCAGATGTATAATAATTAGCATTTAACATGAGTTGGAATGTGACTGGTTCATTCTGAACACATTCCCAATTATAAAAGGGTGTGCACACGTTCGAAAGCAGGTTGAGATACTGTTAATATTTTTATTTTTCCGTTTTTTTCCCCTCTAAAGTGATTCATATAAATTTTCCACGTTAATTAATAAGGTAAAATTTTACAGTAAAGGTTGAAACGCTTCTGACGTGATGATTTCTGCTGGATTCATATTTTTTATTATTATTATTTTTTTTATACATCACAAGAACCATTTTATCTGGGGTGTGTAGACTTTTTAGACCCTCTGTATATAGCTTCAAAAGCTAACTACTCAGCTCTTGCACTAGCCTTGCTCTCAGATGAGCAAAACATGCTAGCTGTAGTAGCTAGCACTCATCAGAGGCACCGGCTATCGTCCTTCCAAGCTTTATTTTTCTTTATAATGTCACTTAATGAGAAGTCGTACAGTATATGACAGGATATGCGCATTCTACGGTTTGAACGCACACCTTCCGGCCAATCAGAATCGAGTATTCAGACAGACCATGGTACAAAGTAACGATTAACTAAAGTTCTGACCGTTAGCTAAACCTAAGCAAAACAAACAAACATATCTTTCTGCTATCTTTCTTCTGTTCTGGTTATGTTTACTGGAAGAGTCCTACATGCTGTAAAGTAGAACTGTGAGATGCAAGAGGCCGGAAAACGGCACGTCCCGGGCGTTTAAATAAAGTTCGGCCCCTTTGTCAGCGAGCTAATGAAATCGTGCAGCTTCATCACCGAGCGTTTAATGGCTTCTTTCCGCCTCAGTGTTGTAAATCTAATTGGATTCAGAAAGGCCTTTGAACGATACACTGCGTTTGGATGAACTCTTTCTCTATCTCGTTCGCGCTGTTTCTCTCTCTCTCTCTCTCTTTCGGGTTGTCTCTCTCTCTCTCTCTTTTCCCCCCTGCTCTTCGTCTCAGGGTGGCGGACAGAGTGTGGAGTTTAAGCGAATGGGACAGGGGAGCGTTTACTACAGAGGTGTGCAGGTGTGTTGTGCGAAATTGATGCAGCCGTGCATCAGAAACACGTATTTGCAATAAATTTCGTCAGCAGCAATCTGGAGGCTTCCTTTCTCTCTCTCTCTCTCTCTCTCTCGCTATTGCATAAAAATTTATGAAGGATACGGTTACGGTCAGTAAGGAAGGGGACCCACTTCAGCCTAGCTTATCTTGCTGTCAGTCTGTCTATCTGTCTGTCTACCAAATTTCAGTCCAAATTCACATGTATCCTTCTCAGTGTAGCCAATCAGATCATTCTCTTCATCAAACTAGTGTCTACAAATGTAGACAAATTGTCTGTCTCGTAGCTAACACTCATACTTGAGTTCATGTTTGTGTGTATAAACTCCCAGAAGTCATTGTGTAGTTTTAATGAACTAGCTAATGAGCTCCAAACTCCATAGCCTAAGCCAGTTAGCCTTATTGAGCTAGCTATCTCGCTAGTTCGGCCAATAAACTACCAAGCGATATTACATTTATGGCAAATGTGGATATTTTCACCTTCTCGTTTGTCCCATGATGCGTCTTCTTTAGTTTTCCACCATGTACCTAGCAAATGAAGCGTCCACATTAGCATTAGCAATGTCTAAGCTGTAAAATAGCTTTGCTATCAGCCTTGTTCTCAAACAGACTCAGTGATTTCTAGAACTAGAACTAAAGCACTGAAAACCATTCTCCATGACTCCATTTTGAAGTCTGATTACGTTGTTCTCCAGCTATTAGTTTGGTAAAATTTCATGATAGCGTACAACTTTAAATAGAAATGCTGGTATTTTGGACCAACATACCTAACACACACACACACACACACACACACTCACACAGACCTAGCCAATATCAGCACAACGAGTGCTAATTACGTCTCACTGACGTCACGTGGAGCTGCTTTGCTAATTGAGAAGATAATGTCATATTTGATATCTGTTAAAGTGTGCTGTTAATACGTCGCTTGGGTTCGGTGTGCGTTATCGGGTTAAATGACACACCACAAACAAATAGTTTGTCGATCATGATGAGAAGAATGTCGAGTGAAGAGAGCTTCAGCTAAACCTGTAGGTGTGTGTACGCTATTTTTGAATTAGCATGCGTTTTGGACTACTAAAGAAACAGTCGTCTTAGCCGATCGAGTACATTCGCGCTAACGGGAACGCTGCGTACAAATCCTTTTCGCACACGCTGTCCCTTTAAGACGAAACGAATCACGCTAACCAATAGCGACATCCCCCCACACGGCCGTCACCTCTCTGTCCGATCAGAATGGTAAATTAATTTGTCTAATTTTCCACAGCACTTCATTTAGGCGCGACACGCGATGTCAAAACCTCCAACCGATTTCACACTCGGGCCAGATGGAGAGGGCCGGACGAGAAGCGTTAGCACCTTCTGATAGCCCTGATGTATTTATTCCACCGGCTAACGAAGTGTAGCTAATCAGAAAAAAACGCAATCTCCCAAATCATTTTAGCGCGATTACGCCTGTCCGATTGAGTCGAGCCGGGTCGTCGCGGGCGAAATGGGAACTGACACGGCTTTCAGGGTCGTGACCTCGGGGATTTAAGGAGCTCATTTGGATGACATCATCAGTTACTTAGAGAAACGAGCGTTGACATTTTGTACGTCTCAATTCTGCCCATCTCTCGTTCTCGCGCGCTCTCCGTCATTTAGGACTTTCGCAACATTAAACTTCCTGCCACGGTTTAATGACCCTGACTGCTCATCTTTTTTCATCAGCCAGTCTTTTATGTTGTTAGTAAAATATGGAATGATGATAACTTCCCGAGAGACCGACAATTTTTGTCATTTTTCTGAGGACTTTTATTTTTAAACGAGCCTTCCGGGCCATCCGTGACATTTGGTTGAGTTCAAACGTTCTGTCTGGTGGACAATATTAGCTTTCAAGTAGGAACATAAAAGTGTGTAATACCTGTTCTGCTCGACATATAGAAAATGAAATTGTATATATTTCATTAGAAGCATGTTCTGTAAGTCCCGCATCATAGAGTCAATGCATATATTCATATTTACATATTTGACATTTTATTTTTCCTCCGGTGCTGGACTTATGGGATACCCGGCGCTATATAAAACATATGTGCAATATAGTATACGATCTTCAGTCTCAGCACTGAAATGCCAAATATATTAACATATGATAAAATATACATATATCAAATGTGTACATATAAAATACATATACAGTGTGCATGTGTTATTATTAATATATACATCAAAAGACATGGAAGCATATTTAAAATGATACAATTATAAATATTTAAAATAATATACACTTCCAGATGGAGCTTTTAGGTATTTGTATAATTAATTAATATTATATATATTATAGTAAGTTAGTATAGAGGTGTGGTTTTATTGTATAATTTTTTATAATATATCATCATTATTATTATTATTATTATTATTATTATTATTATTATTATTATTATTATTATTATTATTATTATAAATTTAATTTTTTTTTACCTTTACCGATTTCCACACGGACGTTTATGGAAGTCTCTCCTGTCGCGGCTGAATCTAGCTCATATCGAGCACTACGTAGGTTCTAGAACACCGTTATTTTACATCCTTAACAGGCTCCGTGCTCAGTGAACAGAAAAAGAGCGTTTGGAATATGGCCTGGGCGTGTATTTGTACAGGACTTCGATAATACGACGTCATTCCTGCGTGAAGGCGGGCGGAAGACGGAACCTACGTTGAGGCGGCCCTAAACCGCCGTGGGAAAGCAAGCTCAGAAAAGTAAAGCGAGCCGAATCGAGTCGAGTCGAGCCGAACCGAGCCGTACCGTGCGGTGGAAACGTGGTTTTAGCGAGTCTCCGTAATACCAGATTTTTGTATGTGTGAACGCTCCTGAGAATGAGTTACGGATAAATAAATGCGCGGTCGTTTTTAAGCTGAGAGAGACAGGGTGAAAGGAGAGTTGAGAGAAAATATGACAGCAGCGCTGGTGTAAGAACTGACGAGATGGTGTGGGTCAGTGGGGCAGTTATTAAGCCGTGAACAGGAGGGTTAAATCAGCCATGATAAACTCCCTGAACGCCGAGTGGCATCACGGCCGTCCCACACGCCGTCTACTCGACGCGAACGAGATCAAATAAATGAGCGTATTTGTGCTGCTGGGGTTTTTTTTTTTTTTTTTTTTCTCCTTCGTTTTTTCACACAAAAGAACGAGGGAAGTGGTTATTACTTATGACAGGTGGCAGACTGGAGGAAAATCCTCCCGTCTCACCTCTCGGCTCTTTCTCGCTGCGCGTTTCAAACCCACCGCCGTAATTAGGCATTAAAAGCAATTTAATCACCGCTTCTTTCTGCTAGAACCAGCGCTCTGCTCGAGTCCATCAGCAAGGCCAAAGCTCTCCTGCTTGGAAGAAAACAGCTTCGAGGGGATTTTGACTTTTACCTTTCACTACGTAAGGCAAAAGTGGTACGTTAACGCCGCTCGCGTCACGACACGTGGACGCGATTCAAACAAAAAAAAAACGTCGTCTCGATCGTCGTCATCTTTCATCTTTCCCGCTCCAACATC
>CM022768.1:2844798-2874798 GCA_012411365.1 Ameiurus melas
GAGCAGAGAGAGAGACAGAGAGAGAGAGAGAGAGAGAGAGAGAGAGAGAGAGGGGCAAGAGAGAGAGAGAGAAAGAGGGAGACAGAGAGAGAGACAGAAGAGAGAGCAGAGAGAGAGAGAGAGACAGAGAGAGAGAGAGAAAGAGAGAGAGAGGACAGAGAGAGAGAGAGAGAGAGAGAGAGAGAGAGAGAGAGAGAAAAGAGAGAGACAAGAGAGACAGAGAGAGAGAGACAGAAAGAGAAAAGAGAGACAGAGAGAGAGAGAGACAGAGAGAGAGACAGAGAGAGAGAGAGAGACAGAGAGAGAGAGAGAGACAGAGAAAGAGAGAGAGAGAGAGAGAGAGAGAGATTTAATTAGAATCGGAATTAAAGACACACAAGTGTGAAAGCACTCCGCTGGAGCTCTCCAGAATCACTGAGATTCTCATATTGAAGTGTGTGTGTGTGTGTGTGTGTGTGTGTGTGTGTGTGTGTGTGTGTGTGTTAAAGAAATATATCAGTAAGAATTCAAATAAGTTTTGATATTGTTGTTTTTTTTTTTCAATGCAGTAATGCCAGGTGTCCAAAATTCACTACAGAGTGCACTATTTGGTAGAACATTAGGCGATCACTCTCGACATCCCACAATGCACTGCAGCATGTTGGCGTCCAACTTAGGAGAACCCTGGAGAATATCTAATACCCGTAATGCATTTTGAAATGTGCAGAGAAGAGGCAGTAGGCCATGGTTTACACCGTGCCGTATGTTTCAAACCTCCTTTATTAGATCTTCTCCTTACACAAACCGCCAGAAGAAACACGTTCATGTCACGTCCTGGTTCAGTATTCACGTCTACCTGCGATCGAGTGTCTCTGTTCAGCTCGTCTGAGGGAGAGTTTATTCCGTGCCAGTGTGTAGAGATTTTCAGTCATCAAGGCCGTTAATGTGTTGACGAGCAGTGAATCGAGCAGACCGGTGTTCAGCTCAGTGTAAAGAATTTCATTTCATAAAGAAGCACAGAGAGTGCGTGGAGTCCAGAGACGCTCGAATGTGAAGTGTGAATTTGCTGAAATGATTTGGTCTCGGTTTTAATAAAACTGAAGTGAGTCACGCTCAGAGGAGACAGATGCAAGAGAGAGAGGCATTCACGAGCACCGGCATTCGCGCGAAACTCACATCATCCTCCATCAGGCACCATCAATCACCCATCAGACATCATCTTCCTCAAACACCACACCCATCCTCATCAAATCACGACCATCCTCCTCACATCAGACTCCCCCTCACATCCGACACCACCTCCATCACTCACGACTTCCATTCCTCCATCAAACACCATCATCCTTCAACCCCCCCGTCAGACTCCATCCTCACAGTCAACCCCCCCGTCCTCCATCAGACATCATCCTCACGTCAGACTCGTCATCACATCAGGACACCGTCGGTCATCATCAGGACTGTCGTCAGGTCGTCAAGTCAGACGTCGTCCTCAGATCATCATCCATCAGATCAGTCATCCGTCAGACCGGTCATCCGTAGACAGGTCACCCCAGATCAGGGTCATCTGTCAGACTCAGTCATCGTCGGTGCCTTGTTTGATCATCAAGTCAGGGAGCGTCAGGTCCTCCGTCAGACTCACGGTCATCTCGTCAGACTGCCGTCGATCAGTCGGACGCCGTCGTCCCATCCGATGGGTCATTCCGTCAGGCCGGACTCGGTCATCCATCAGACGCCGTCATCAGTCAGGATTAAGTCAGTCAGCCGTCGCAGTCATCCGCTCACCCCGTCACAGGGCATGGTCTCAATCGACAAGCGGATACTAATGCGTCATCCGTCAGACGGTCAGCGGGCAGGTCACAATCAGATAGGTCATCGGGGACCCCGTGTGGTCATCGTCAGCGCGCCCGCCCACAGGCCCCCCCCCGCCCCCCCGGGGGGCTCAACAGTCAGCGCGCTCCGTCAGAGCCCGCCGGGCCCCGCGGGCAGGAGCAGCGCCCGGCCCCGCCCCCCCAGCGCCGTCGCGTCAGACACGACGGGGGCCCCGCCCCCGACCGCCGACCACCGGGGCGGGCCGCGGGCCCCAGAGCCCGGCGGCGGGCCGGCCACCCCACCGCGGCAGCCGTCGGACGAATTTCGATCCCCCCACGTCGCTCGCTAGGACGAGTCCGGCTCCGTCACGTCAGACGTCTCCACGACTCTCCCCCGCGGTCACGCGGTGATCATCCTCAGCCCGCCCCCCACCGATCGCATCACGTAGCTCCGTCATCCGTCAGGCACGTCGTCATCGTCGGCTCAGGTCTCCGTCGGTGGTCATCGTCAGACACCGTCGTCATCCGTCAGACGCGTCGTCATCATCAGACCCTCTCCCTCACTCACCACAGGCTCATCCTCATCAGCCCATCCCCTCGCTCCTCCTCCATCGGCCTCTCGTAGACCCCCCCGCCCCTCAGACACCGTCGTCATCCATCAGACACGTCATCCTCCTCAGCTAGTCCCATCAGGCTCATCATCCATCAAGCTCCGTCCTCCATCAGACACCATCTGCCTACAGGTATGGATCAAGGCGTGCTCCGTCAGGCGCCATCAGACGCCCATCAGGCTACAGTAACACATCCAGCCGTCGTGTTCTCCATCAGACGCGGCTCAAATTTATCCTCCATCACTCTCACTCCATCAAACACCTGGCCTCTCTCATCAGGCACCCGGATGTCAGCTACATCATTCCTCCGTACATCATCATCAAACTCCATCATGAACCATCATCCTCCATCAAACTCCATCATCCTCCATCAAACTCCATTATCCTCCATCAAACACCATCATCCACCATCAACCACCATCAAACTCCCATGAAGCGTACAGCAATTAACCATCAACCGCCATCATCCTTCCCTCCAAACCATCAACAGAGAGAGACGGGGAGAAAGAGATGGGTAGAGGGAAGCAAATACAGACACTGAGCATGGGAGATGGATTAGAGAGAAATGACGCAAAAGAAAGTGAGAGGCTGAGGGACGCAGAGAAAGATAATGAATGACAAAGGGATAAAACAAGAAAGATGGATAGAGGAGAAAATAGAGAGGGGGAAAAAGAAATAAAAGTAAGCGGAACATTTTTGACAAAAACCAGGATAGACCGAGCGAGCGAGCGCGCGTTCGCGAGAGTGAGAGAGAGAGAGAGAGAGAGAGAGAGAATTCATTCTGAACGAGGGATAAGTGGAGAGGAGGAGTGCGGATGGTTGAAGATTTAATTAGTTTTGTCTCTTGTGGTCAAAGCTGATCGCAGTCCTGCTTTTATTTTTATCAGCCTCCCTCAGAACACACACACACACACACACACACACACACACTCTCTCTCTCTCACACACACACAGACACACACACAAAGCGATACACCACCAATTTATTAAGTGGACAGAGAGAGAGAAGCTTTTTCTATCTCGCAAAGTCATCGAGATGAAACGTTAAATGTGAACAGTTGAAAATTCGAAGGAGAAGTAAGAGTGCCAAGCAATTACACACACACACACACACACACACACACACACACACACACACACACACACACACAGTGACTCAAATTGTACAACTGTACTGTCAAGTGCTAGGTTTTTCTTTCTGTGGTGTAGCGCATTCTACCTTACTTTTAAAAATGACTCATTTTGCAGCACAGAGCAGGGACTAGGCTGACACTGGAGACTCCTTCCATAAAGAACGGCAGGTCGAAGGTTCCGCTGCTCAGTCTGTCTGTTCATGACTGAAAAAATGTCGAATTGGTAAAAAATAAAACACTTGCTTGAGCTTGAGCTTGAGAAATGACTGTTAAGAGTTCATAGTGTCGACACACGGCCTTCGGTTGATTCAAACCCTGTGTGTGTGTGTGTGTGTGTGTGTGTTCTTTCCCATCATTAATAATGAAACTTTCCACAGACAGGTAATGACTTACATCGAGCCGCACTGTGATCCCCGCGACACGCCTAATGGAAGAAGCAACCCTTTTATTAGCCGTTGCAAATCCAATAGCATTAAACATTCATGCTAAATGTAAAGCGCTTGTTACGTAACACGCGCCGCTCCTCTCCACACCGTACACCCGTAAAAGCCCACAAGGCCAGGCTTTAATAACACTTATAAGGCAGCAGCGAAGGCGGTAATTACTAGGCACCATTCTCATGGATGTGTATTTGTGTTCGAACCGTTCTGCTTGTCAGCACGTCGCTAGCATTACATTCATAATTAATGGTGCTACACAAAAATAATAGCGTTTGTATAGGACTCGCTGGAGAACCGTTATGTTCTGTACTTACACATCGTTGGGAAGTCGGGAAACTTTGAAAGTTGTGGGGGGGTTCTTCTATTTTTTCTCTCTCTCTCTCTCTCTCTCTTTTTTTTTTGTTTTTTCTCCATCCTGTGAAAAAATTCTTTTTAAAAGATCAACTGCTCATAAATATTTATTATCTAACTTATTAACATTCCCTTTTGTGCTCGTGCGCAATATTCCTGGACCTTTTTCTTGCCGTATTTATTATTATTATTATTATTATTATTATTATTATTATTATTATTATTATTATTATTATTATTATTATTATTATGTATAAATATACAAATTATGTATATGAACCTATTTGTGTTGCTATGTACTATATAGACTAGGTCATATAATAAGCTGAATGTTATAAAAAAACAAAACAAAAGTGATATAATTAATGCATGGAAAATAAAAAACACCACTCAGACAGACACGTCGGTTACTGGTTGTATAGTGTTATATGACTATTTTTTATTTTTTTGTTTAATGGCTTCATTGTTCATAACTCATAATGTGTGCCTTCGCTTTTACGATGTACGCGCGCTGCAGCTGCAAACTCGTACGGTTTTGACAGATGAGAGGTATTAAAGAGGTCGTTATCAAGAGAACAAAGCGTGAAACTAAAACTCTCTTCGACATAACAGTGTTCATGATTTTCACCCAACATCTCGGTGATG
The DNA here is from genome assembly GCA_012411365.1 of Ameiurus melas. Lineage (NCBI taxonomy): Eukaryota > Metazoa > Chordata > Actinopteri > Siluriformes > Ictaluridae > Ameiurus > Ameiurus melas. Next base: position 2,849,766 of record CM022768.1, read on the forward strand.
GTTCCGTTCAGCTTGAGCGAGGAATCTTCTCATTTCCAACAAACCGATGAAGGTTTTTCAGGTATCCGTGTCATTTGGGCGTTGTGATTAAACTGTTGACCCAAGATTTGCTGCCACACACCAGCGCTCTCCGACAAACACCAACATCCACTACCAAACACACCCAATGTGCTGTTAAGCATCATCGCTCTCCAATAAACACCAACATGCACTGCCAAACCCACCCAATACTCTATTAAATACCATTTCTGGCCAATAAACACCAACATCCACTACCAAACCCACCCAATACTCCATTAAATACCATTTCTGGCCAATAAACACCAACATCCACTACCAAACCCACCCAATACTCCATTAAATACCATTTCTGGCCAATAAACACCAACATCCACTACCAAACCCACCCAATACTCCATTAAATACCATTTCTGGCCAATAAACACCAACATCCACTACCAAACCCACCCAATACTCTATTAAATACCATTTCTGGCCAATAAACACCCACATCCACTGCCAAACCCACCCAATACTCTATTAAATACCATTTCTGGCCAATAAACACCAACATCCACTACCAAACCCACCCAATACTCTATTAAGTACCATTTCTGGCCAATAAACACCCACATCCACTGCCAAACCCACCCAATACTCCATTAAATACCATTTCTGGCCAATAAACACCAACATCCACTACCAAACCCACCCAATACTCCATTAAATACCATTTCTGGCCAATAAACACCCACATCCACCACCAAACCCACCCAATACTCCATTAAATACCATTTCTGGCCAATAAACACCAACATCCACCACCAAACCCACCCAATACTCTATTAAGTACCATTTCTGGCCAATAAACACCCACATCCACTGCCAAACCCACCCAATACTCCATTAAATACCATTTCTGGCCAATAAACACCAACATCCACTACCAAACCCACCCAATACTCCATTAAATACCATTTCTGGCCAATAAACACCAACATCCACTACCAAACCCACCCAATACTCTATTAAGTACCATTTCTGGCCAATAAACACCCACATCCACTACCAAACCCACCCAATACTCCATTAAATACCATTTCTGGCCAATAAACACCAACATCCACTACCAAACCCACCCAATACTCTATTAAGTACCATTTCTGGCCAATAAACACCAACATCCACTACCAAACCCACCCAATACTCTATTAAATACCATTGCTGGCCAATAAACACCAACATCCAGTACCAAACCCACCGAATGCACTGTTAAGCATCATCGGTCTCCAATAAACACCTACAGCCATTACCAAACACACCCGATACTCTATTAAATACCATACCATCAAACACTAACATTCCCCATCAAACAAGCAGGAAAACCCACATGAATACAATCACGTATCTACTGTATGTTTGGTAAGAAACACTAATAAATGTGAATTAGGAAGGACCTTCTAGCGACTTCTCTCAAACCTCTACATCAAAACATGGTGTTTTTGTTTAAGAAAATATTCTTTCCTGATTGTAACAGTATGATTATGAGTAAATATTAATTGAGTCTTTTTCTTTTTTCTTTTTCATGTTTATCCTTCACCCACCATCTGCTTCACACAATCCAGGTAAGAGCAGCTGGAACTTAAGTTTTTGCTTCATATTGCGCTTTGCACCTCTCTCTCTCTCTCTCTCTCTCTCTCTCTCTCTCTCTCTCTCTCTCTCTCAGCTCTCTTTTAGCTCTCTTTCAGTAATCCCACATCAAGGCCATGTGCAATCCATCACCTCCCTCTGGATGAGTGTTTAGCAGCCGCCCTCCCCCCCCTCTCTCCCCCCCTCTCCCTCTCTCTCTCTCTCTGATTGAGATTCATCACCTAAATCACTCAGGGAGGATTTAAGATTGACAGACTCAGGGAGGGACACCAGTCTGTCTCTCCCTCTCTCTCTCTCTCTCTCTCTCTCTCTCACACACACACACACACACACACACACACACACACAGCTTCACGACGTTTCTCCGAAGTCCATTATCCAATCAAACGGGTCAAACGAGTTACAGCCCTTTTACCCTTCCATTTCTCCCTCCATTTTCCGGCGGTGACAGAAACACATGACTATACTCATTTTCATAAACACCGTAATGGAGTTTGAGTCATTGGTAATGCTCTCCGGGTTAACTCGAGTCGAATTGAGCCCACTTCAAATGTTTCAAAAGGTGGAACAATAGTAATAATAATAATAATCATGAACTGCATTCAGTTCAACTGACAAAACAATCAACAGGAGAAACCTGAGCACAGGCTACAAATGACCCTGCAGTACAGGAGCACAATACGTCTACGGTATATGAAGAAGGTCTCTACAATGTGTACCACTACTACTACTACTACTACTAATAATAATAACAATAATAATAATGCTTATTATTATAATAGTAATAATAGAGTTAGTATTTTGGAGCCAAAGTTAGCTTTAGCTATTGTCGTGATGTTAATCTTTTTCATCATATATCTCTGGAGCCAAAGTTTGCTTTAGCTAAAGAAACACTGTAAATATATAAACAGACGGAAATTTTTAAAAGCATCGGCGACTCGAAACGTTGGTTCAACTTGTGACCAACTCCTTTTTGGTTCAAAATCCATTCTAACTCGTGAGCTGGTCGTGTTTACAGCATGGCATTAGCTAACGTTTGATGACAAAGGTTAACATCATGACAATAGCTAATGCTCTAAGATGCTAAGTCTTTATCCGAGCATTTACGCTTGCTTCATAGCTCGTATTTTGTAAGAGCCTGTTAGCCATTTCTTCGCGATTATTTAATTAGAAAATGCCTCGTATGAACATTTCGAGGCTATTATTTCTGCCGGCGCGTTAGGTGACTCGGAGAATCCCAGGAGTTAGCGTCGGTTCACGGCCGTAATTAGCGCGGATAGAAGGATATTACAGTAATTCATTGGAATCTCTCTCTATCCTTAATCCCACTTGAAGAAGGTTAATGAACTGCGGAAGGGGAAAAAAAAAAAAAAAAGGTTTTGGTCACGAGAGGCAGCGAGCATTTCTCACTCCAAATCAAGCGGATTACATCGTCTCGTCTCCACCGATCTCCACAGACACGGATTTTCATTTCGTTTTTTCTTTCACGGTTTCTGAAATCTTTTTTTTTTTTTTTTCCTTCCATCGGTGATGCCACAGTTTCATTCACTTTTCTTAAATCTGTAAAATTTCGCGGCTTTTCAATGCTACTGGACAAGCTAGCGAAAGCTAGGTGGGATTTTTAAACGATGTTTATGAATGCGTATTACCTTTCCTGTTAGCGCCAGTCAGCTAACTAACATGAGCTAACTTGGCAGAGTTTTTAATAGCCTACATATTTATAAATATTTACAGTAATGCCAGTCAGCTACTTAGCTACATCTAGACCGTGTTTATTTAATTTTTTACATTTAATTTAAATTAAAAATCTATTCATAAATGTATACTCATGACATTAGCTAGCAGAGCAGCCTAGCATGAATAATAACATTGCTAACATTAGCCAACTTGAGGTTTTCTGACACGATTTTAAGGCAGGGACCTTTGGAAAATGTGTCTATTAAGCCTGCTGTATCACAATCACGTGCGTTTATATTCAGATTTAGCTTAGCCGCGTACTAACGGGAGGGAGCCTTTTCCAATTAACCTGGGCCACGTCCTCATATGAACGAGCCGCCTAAACAATTTGCTTCAAAGGCTGATTTGCTTGAGTGCAAACTTCTGGCAGCGGGAGATGAACACACACATCTTGACAAATAGATTTTGCTTGTAAGCGCCGAGGACGCTCACATTGATTTGCGAACGGAATAGCGTGACTGTTTGGAAATTGTGAAGAACAGCATTGGGGGGGTGTGTGTGTGTGTGGGGGGGGTGTGATTAGCATTGCAAAAAATAAACAAACAAACCGACCGAAACGCTTTCGATAAACATTCTTATTTGCGGTTTCCAACTTCACACGGCATGACTCTGCTTGCTGAGAAATGCGAGGTATCATCTGAGTCCATTCGCGTAATAACCTGCTGGAATTTGATGAAACGGTGGATGTGTAAACTGTTATGGGTTCAGGTGCGTGTAGCCTCATTAAGGCTGATCACAAGCAGGTGAACAGGGATGACTGTGAGGATAAAGTACACAATTTAGTGTTTACTCGAAGTTTATTTACATCAACACAAACAATCTATTTATTTTATTCTTTCTATGTCTACTAATGTCCATCAGTGTTTATTTTCTTCCCCGGATTAATGCTAGTCAGCCGAACGACACGCGCTAGCTTGACACGAATTTGTTTATTTTTTTCATAAATGTCCACAATCTTCACTTCTAATGCTAGCCTGCTAGCCAGCTCCAGATGAGACAGACTCCTCTGATCAATTATATTCACATACTCCATCTTCAGAATGTTCACTGCTAATGCTGCTCAGCTAACCAACGTGAGATGGTGAAGGTTTTTGCATCTCTCTCTCTATATATAATACTAATCTTGTTTATAATGCAAGTCGGCTCACTAACGTAAGCTAACAGTGACTAGCGTAACGTCACAGGATTTTTAATTCGTGATATTCGTTGCTTACGCTAGTCGGCTAGCTAGCTAAATCTCGGCAGAAGGTTTTTTTGGGTTTTTTTTTTTTTTTGTAAATGATATTCATAAGCTTTGTAATTACTGCTAATGCTAGCTAGTTTGCTAGCAGGAGAGGATTATAACTCGTTGAGAGGATTTCTGAAAAGCTCACGCTCTCTGTTTGGAAATCTGTTCTTTTCTGTGTAATTTTACCCTGGGATGCGAGACACACACACACACAGAGAGAGAGAGAGACAGACAGACAGACAGACAGAGAGAGAGAGGGCTGAGAGGGGTGAGGACATGTCTCTAATGGAAGAGGCTCTAATCTCTCTGTGTGAACTCTAATGAACTGTAATACTGATTTAGAGAAGGATGGTGCCACATTTCCCACAATCCCCCCTCTATCTCTCTCTCTCTCCTTTCATTAGCACCTAATCAGTGCTCAATAGATGAACTTGACGATTCTTTAATTACTATTAGAGGCCCGTTCCTCGGAGAACAAACACACCTCTGGGCTTTAATTAGAGATCATTCGCCTTTCATCCATCTCTCTTTCCTTCTTCTCTCTCCTTCTCTCTTTCTGTCTCTGTTTGCGTCTCTTTTCTTCCTTCTCTTTGTCTTCATTTCTCGCTTCATTTTTCGCCTCGGTTTGTTATTTCTCTCTACCGCTTATTCCCTCCTACTGTATGTCTAACACCACCCTTCCTCTAACACATCTTTCTTTCTTTCTTTCTTTCTTTCTTTCTTTCTTTCTTTCTTTCTTGCTTTCTTTCTTTCTTTCTTTCTTTCTTTCTTTCTTTCTGTTGTTCTTTCGTTCTTTCTTTCATGAACACATGTTCACACCACCTTTTCTTTCTCTATTACCGTTTCCCTTTCTCCCTCCCTCCCTCTAACCCTCATCTCATCGTTTCCTTTATTTCTTTTGCTCACTCATTCGCTCCCGTTCACTTTCTTTCCATCTATCTCCCTCTATCTTTATTTTTCGACGTCTTTCTTTTTTTCCCTTACTTATCATTCTTTTTTTTGTTCACGCTCCCTTCCCCATTCCCACTAATCCTCTTTACCCCCACCCCCCTCTCTCTCTCTCTCTCTCTCTCTCTCTCAATCTTTCACTTTGTTTATCATTTTATTCTTCCTCTATCGTCTCCTTTATTTTTTCATCACAATTTTCGTTCTTTTTGTCTTTCTCCCCTGGATTTTCCTCAGTCTCATTTCTGTATCTCCCTCTCGTCCTCTCTCTGTTTATTTATCTTTATTTCTTCCTGCCTCGCTCTCTTTCTCTCTTTTCCTTTCTAATTTCTACTTCATTTTTTTCATCACTCTCTTTCTATTTTCTTTCTTACTCTGTGTCTTTCTTTCTTTATCGACCCTCAGTCATTCTGTCGTCGTTTTTCTCTCTTACTTATTCGTTATGCCTACCCTGTCCATCTCTCTCTCTCTCGGTCTCTCTTTCTCTTTACCTCACTCCACTTCCTCTCCATCCTCGCCTATTTTCCCCTCACTCTCTTTTTCTCGTCTCCTTTCCATCTCTCTTTTTGCATCATTTCGATTCCCCCTTTCTGTCTTTATTTCATCCTGTCTTTCTCTTCCTGTCCCTGTCATATATTCACACATCACCATGTATTCTTCTGTGTGCGTGTGTGCGTGTGCGTGTGTGTGTTTATCTATCATCTTTCCTATGAGAACAGCTTCAGGAATTGAACTGTCATCTCATGGAAGGGAGTAATCTAAACATCTAGAACATTTTATAATTTAAACGCACACACACACACACACACACACACACACACAGTAAACGAACAGTCGCCTCCATCTTCCTCTTCTGCACACTGTGTGATGATTTGACTCTCATCACCAGGCTGCTTTATTGTCACAGCTGCAGTCCTGTTCCAGGTTCTCACGTGAAGAAAGAAATAATAATGAAATAATAATAAAAACGGCCGCTAATAAAGTTGTTTCTATTCAGATTTTCCTAAAAACAAACAAATAAATAAATAAATAAATAAATAAATAAATACTATAAATGCATATTCAGCGGTAAAGAATGATCGACATTAGGACCAGTATGTTGTAGTTTGATTCATCTAATTCATGTTTATAGAACCACATTTCCAGCGTCTGAACGAGCCGCGTGTCTCACGAGTGCAACAGCGTCATTCGAGTTTTATTCACGCACACTTTAAAACGACGTTTCGTCTTTATAATAAAGTATAAAGTCAAACTTTTAGGTAAAGACCTACACACAAGTACTAATTTCAAAGCCCAGACTCTTCTATTGAGTTTGAGTTTGTCCTACACGACATGGAGTTTAGGATAGAGTAAAACGATGGACAGAGCTTCGTAGTTAGCACGTACCCTGCACCTCCAGGGTTGGGGGTTCGATTCCTGCCGTCACCCTGTGTGCACTGAGCTTGCATGCTCTCCTCATACTTTTCCTTTGGACTACCTCCACCAGTCCAAAGACGTGCGTTGTAGAGCGATTGGCATTTCAAAACTGTCCGTAGTGTGTGAATGTGCGTGTGATTGTGTCCTGCGATGAGTTGGCAGGGCGTCCCCCACCTTGTCCCCCGAGTTCCCGAGGGATAGCGTGTCCCCGAACCTTGTCCCACCAAGTTCCCTGGGATAGAGTGTCCCCCAAGTTCCCTGGGATAGAGTGTCCCCCACCTTGTCCCCCAGAGTTCCCAAGGAATAGAGTGTCCCCCACCTTGTCCCCCGAGTTCCCTGGGATAGGGTATTCCCCACCTTGACCCCTGAGTTTCCTGGGATAGTGTCCCCCCATCTTGTCCCCCAAGTTCCCTTGGGATAGGGTGTCCCCCACCTTGTTCCCCGAGTTCCCTGGGATAGGGTGTCCCCCAAGTTCCCTGGGATAGGGTGTCCCTGTGGTGGTACCCAGATGAGGACGGGTTCCCTTCTGAGTCGGGTTCCTCTCAAGGTTTCTTCCTCTTAAAACATCTTAGGGAGTTTTTCCTCGCCACCGTCGCCACTCAGTGTCTTGCTCAGTTGGAATAAACTCACACCTTTAATATCTGTATACCGCGTTGATATTTCTGTGAAGCTGCTTTGAGACAATGTCTATTGTAAACAGCGCTATACAAATAAAATAGAATTGAATTGAACCTTGTCCCCTGAGTTCCCTGAGATACCAGGCTCCAGGCTCCTCGCCACCCTGTGTAGAATAAGCGGTATGGAACGTGTATGGTTGCCAGTATGTGTAGAACAGTGCTACACACTGTGTTATTCTGGCTCTGTGTAAGTACACATGTTATAACAGCTTTAGACTAACACTGTCAGTAGCTACTGCTGAGTGATGCTCCGAGAGCATTTACAGCGCGGGTGAGGTGAGAGTGCAAGACCAGGAGAGGGCACAGAGGTCAGCCGTGGCGATCGGGCTAATGCACTTGCGCGGTTCTTCAAAATATTTCATCGATTGAACAAACCTGGGGGCTTTGTGAATGATGGATGGAAGCTTAGCAAAAGACGTCCAAACTTGGCTACAGTGCGACTGAAGATCTCTTTGTGATGGTTGTAACGTGGTATGTGTTCATCACGAAGGTGATAGAAATGTTATAGAATGTTCCACTAGAAGTGAGAGAAAAAAAACAACAATGTCCTATCAAGTAAAAAAATCTTGAACGTAGTTGAATCTTTCTGATATAAAAGAAATGATCAAATATTTAAAAAATAAAATAAAATAAAAGAAACTTTTAACTGCCAAACTTATTCCTGATGCAATTACATTAGTGTTTGATAAATGATGAAATCCAGCCCTCGTTAGCGCCCACAGAGCTTCAAAGCCGACTGTCGGCTACAAAACCTCTGGATTCAAAGTCCTTGGCGCGCAGCGTGTACAGCTTCCTTAACTTCTCTTTCTATCGAGTCCGTGTCGATTGATTTCACTATGGGCCGAGCGGACTTTTTTTTTTTTTGGTGAGGGGGGTAGTTGATGGGGGGGTCTAGAGTCGCACAAAGCTCCTTTCACGTCTTGATTGACGTGACTCATGAAGCTTTAATTAAAATTTCACCTCGACGTCTAATGGAAAGTCCTTCAGGAGCTGCGCAGAGAGCGAGACGGAAAAGAAGAAATTCACCAAATCTGTTCTTATCTGCTGTCCGTTAACACGGCCCGGGATGGAAATGTCATGGAGATTACGCTCGCTTCGGTCCTGTTACCAGACTTACAAAAGGACACGCGACGTTTTTAGGGAGAAATGGATCTAATTAAAGATAGACATCAACGTATAATAACGTCAGATCCTGATTTGTCTATGAGTCGTTCTTTATGAAGGAAAGCTCAGGAATATTTCAAACAGGCTTCTATCCATCCAAACAAGTCCATACAGGTGCCGCCAGTCCGGAGCTCGATCACAGACTACTTGTCGTATTAGCATCCGTCTCCGGTTATCTGATCCCGAGACGGACAGACAGATGTTAACACTTGGCAATTTATTTATTTATGTATTATTACTCCTGAATGCATCTCCAATGACGACTCGTGATGGGATTTCATGACCAGCCCTACGTCGACCATGTGGGGCTTTAATGGTGTCCGTAGAGGTCGTTAGTTCCATGCGAAACTGAATCTCAGATACACTGAAGCAACTTTATTTTTTTTTTTTTGCTTGATTTTTCACCATTTTTCCCCCTATCTATTTATCTAGATCTCCTCGTCATATCACATGACCTGGTGTACCACAGGTGTACACTGTTCCTAGCATGCTTTAATTCTCAATTAGCTCCATATCTATTCTTTTTCTGACACACACACACACACACACACACAGACACACAGCACGGTTTGACTGTGACAGCGCACGATGTGTAATTTAAGTGTGAACATGAAAACGTTCTCATATAGCTTTCCATCCTAATTAGCAACCTGCGTGATGTTTCATTTTATTGGATTCGGTGTCAATGTTTGATTAGCGCAGAGAGGGAGAGGGGAAAATATGCAGCGAGAAAAAACGTTTTAGGTTAAGATCGCACATGTCATGTGTTCAAGCCGAGACAGAACCCGTGAATGTCTGGAAATATCTTTGTATCTAATTATAATGAGATGATATATATATATATATATATATATATATATATATATATATATCCTGAGACAGAAATGTCATAATACACTGTTCCAGGTCACATGTCGAAACATTCCTTGAACACTATACCGTATAGCAGTGGTCATCAACCCCCGGTCCGTGGATCGGTACCGGTCCGTGGGTCATTTGATACCGGGCCGCACAGAAAGAATAAATAACTTACATTATTTCTGTTTTATTTATTATCTGGATCTGAAAAATGAGCGGATTCTTTCCGTTACATCCTTCTACGACTCACTCTTGAGGCACGTCAAGACGCTTGTCTCGGTCACGTGATACGTTGAAACCTTACCATAGAGACCGGAGAGCGTTAGGGGGGAGAGACGATGTTACAAGGACGCTGCTAATAAAGTTGCGATTTCACATTGGATTCATGTTTATTATTATATTTTTAAAAAATACCCCAGTTTTTATGCCGGTCCTATCGTTTTATTTTGTTGTATTTATTAAAGGCCGGTCCGGGAAAAGATTGTCTGATATTAAACCGGTCCGTGGCGCAAAAAAGGTTGGGGACCGCTGCGGTATAGTATGTCCTGAAATTCTACGATAAGGGTCGAAAGTATTTACAACGAACTCCAAACCCAATTTTAGATTTCGTATTCCTAGTACTCGGGGGGAAAAGAACGTTACGCGTTAACATATTCGACGGTTCTAGACGCGAATGTACAGCTTTCTGACGCGGCTATTTATTTATTTATTTATTTATTTATTTATTTATATAGTGTTGTCTGGCAAATCACGTGAAACATGGTCATGTTATAGAGTTGTAGCATCATGTTTTAAATAAACCTTACGCAAAACACTCTTTTGTGGGCGCAGATTTTGTTTTTAAATCAGTTCACAGAATACGGTGAAGAAGTGGATCGGTTTACGAGCTGACGTCGATGCCGATGCTGATTCGGCTTTGAATCTGATTCGACTTCAAACGGGAAAGGAAAGGAAACAGAGCTAAAAAATCAACAAGGTACACAAGCTAGCATAAAGCCGGAATATCCACAGTACAAAGGTAACTGAAGTGATTTAACGGGCTTAAACCTGCCAGCATGTACACCTGGGCCTCCTCCTTTTACATTCTACATACAGTCATGGCATCAACGTAGCAGTGCACCAAATGCAGATCTCTTCCAGCTGATATGAAAGCTGCAGTTGGGTCGTGGTTGGATCTTCCAGCAAGACAGTGGCGCTGGTTTATTGACTAACTAAATAAATAATCCCGTTTTTGACATGGCCAATTCAGCACTCTGAATGAAACCTGGTGAAGATGAGAGTCCAGGGAAGAGGACCGAGGACCCCGGAGGGTGCAATCTTTTAGTGCGAGTTAATTCCGTGCGAGAAGTCGTCGAATCACTGCACTATTTTTTTTTTTTACCCATCTGAAGAACAGAGCAGGTTATTACCCTCTGGCTCGATTAACACATTGGAAGATTATAAACTTTACACAGTTAGCAAAATCTGTTAGTTGCTGTTAGAGCAAAGGAATCTACACTTTCTAACCAATCAGAACCCAGAATTCAACTTAGCTGTTATAGTAAAGGAATCAACACCTTCTAACCAATCAGAACCCAGAATTCAACTTATCTGCTGTTATAGCAAAGGAATCAACACCTTCTAACCAATCAGAACCCAGAATTCAACTTATCTGCTGTTATAGCAAAGGAATCAACACCTTCTAACCAATCAGAACCCAGAATTCAACTTATCTGCTGTTATAGCAAAGGAATCAACACGTTCTAACCAATCAGAACCCAGAATTCAACTTAGCTGCTGTTATAGCAAAGGAATCAACACCTTCTAACCAATCAGAACCCAGAATTCAACTTATCTGCTGTTATAGCAAAGGAATCAACACCTTCTAACCAATCAGAACCCAGAATTCAACTTATCTGCTGTTATAGCAAAGGAATCAACACCTTCTAACCAATCAGAACCCAGAATTCAACTTATCTGCTGTTATAGCAAAGGAATCAACACCTTCTAACCAATCAGAACCCAGAATTCAACTTATCTGCTGTTATAGCAAAGGAATCAACACCTTCTAACCAATCAGAACCCAGAATTCAACTTATCTGCTGTTATAGCAAAGGAATCAACACCTTCTAACCAATCAGAACCCAGAATTCAACTTATCTGCTGTTATAGCAAAGGAATCAACACCTTCTAACCAATCAGAACCCAGAATTCAACTTATCTGCTGTTATAGCAAAGGAATCAACACCTTCTAACCAATCAGAACCCAGAATTCAACTTATCTGCTGTTATAGTAAAGGAATCAACACCTTCTAACCAATCAGAACCCAGAATTCAACTTAGCTGCTGTTATAGTAAAGGAATCAACACCTTCTAACCAATCAGAACCAAAATTCAACTTATCTGCTGTTATAGCAAAGGAATCTATCTACACCTTCTAGCCAATCAGAACCCAGAATTCAACTTGGCTGCTGTTATAGTAAAGGAATCTACACCTTCTAACCAATCAGAACCCAGAATTCAAATTAGCTGCTGTTATAGTAAAGGAATCAACACCTTCTAACCAATCAGAACCCAGAATTCAACTTATCTGCTGTTATAGTAAAGGAATCAACACCTTCTAACCAATCAGAACCCAGAATTCAACTTATCTGCTGTTATAGCAAAGGAATCAACACCTTCTAACCAATCAGAACCCAGAATTCAACTTATCTGCTGTTATAGTAAAGGAATCAACACCTTCTAACCAATCAGAACCCAGAATTCAACTTATCTGCTGTTATAGTAAAGGAATCAACACCTTCTAACCAATCAGAACCCAGAATTCAACTTAGCTGCTGTTATAGCAAAGGAATCAACACCTTCTAACCAATCAGAACCCAGAATTCAACTTAGCTGCTGTTATAGTAAAGGAATCAACACCTTCTAACCAATCAGAACCAAAATTCAACTTATCTGCTGTTATAGTAAAGGAATCAACACCTTCTAACCAATCAGAACCCAGAATTCAACTTATCTGCTGTTATAGTAAAGGAATCAACACCTTCTAACCAATCAGTCTGGATTCTGATTGGTTAGAAGGTGTCGATTCTCCGAGAGTAGCGCAGATACAAAGCACACCTTTATATTAACGCGCTTGTTCGAATACATTATCGTTTCTATAGTAACCTTGAATAAATCAAAGGAGTGCATATAAAGTAAATTGATATATATATATATTTTTTAATAATGCATGTAACCATTGATATGGTCATGGAAGGTGTCTATTAATCCTTACTTATTAAAATGTCACAAATGCGATGAGAATATATAACGATCATCTCGTCACATGCGTCAACCGGACCGGAAACCTTAAAATCATCGAACCCTAGCGCGAGACAAAGAGGAAGAGGGAAGGAAAAGAACGACAACAACAACAAAGCTAGACATGCCGATAAGAAAACATGTCATATCGTCACGACGGCTGCCGTAACCCCGCCGCCTGACGCTGGTCGACAGAGAGGTCCGCAGACATCCGTCCGCTCGCTGAGTGAAGATGTCATCACACACACGTGCACCCGGTGTTTATCCGCGGTTCGCTTTGTGTTGCCACTGTGAGACGTGTCATAAAAATGCGTCACTTCGTGCTTTCACTGAGCTTTTTGTATGGAGAGGCCAGAGATCAGAGATGTGAGGGAAGTATGGATGGGCATACCACACACACACACACACACACACACACACACACACACACACACACACATGCTATCCATCTTGTTCACACTTAAGATCATTTTTGTCTTTTCAGCACCAACAAACACATTCTTTATGCTTAAACTCTAAGATAAAAGCATTTAGTTTCCTAAAATAACACAGACGCACCCCATGCCTCCGGGGTTGCCAGAAAGCCGTTTTGTGTGTATGTGGGTTTGAAGGATTGGGTTTGTGGGTTTTTTTTTGTTTGCTGTCATTTGCAATATGGTGTACCATAAAAGCAAGCCAAAACAATCAATGCACCCCAAACAAATAAATAAATAAATAAATAAAATCATGGTCTCTACAGAGACGATCCGTATTTATTAATCCCGCTGAATGCCGTTCCCGATCCTCGAGTGTATTTACAGTGCAACGGCATGACGTATCGTGGTTACATCAAGCTTTCTGAGTCAGCGCCGATCCTCTGTCACCCGAAGGCATGCATTGTAGGCCGATTGGCATGATTGGAAAATTGTCAGTAGTGTGTGAGTGTGTGTGTGTGTGTGTTTGTGTGTGATCTATCGGCACCCCGTCCAGGGTGTCCCCTGCCTCGTGCCCCGAGTTCCCAGGGATAAGCTCCAGGCTCCCCATGACCCTGGATGGATGGATGGATGAAATGACCACATTATACATAGCGTAGTGTTGGTTTGATAGCTAAAAGATGTTCTGCTGGTGTTTGGGTTTCCATAGAAACGACTACCTTCTGAGTCCTACTCAAAGAATCTTCGTCGTCATCCGTGAATCCGACACACCAGGCTACGTCGAGGAATCTTATATCGCACTGCATTGATTTTTGCGAATCGATGCACGCCAGAGGTTTTGAATATGTTATTAGTTTAAAAATAAATGATGCTATTCAGCTAACGTTCTAGTCCTCCGACTCCATGGGCTAGCGTTATAAGACTCTAGTGTGATGTAAGGGATGGATGCGCACCTGTCAGCCAATCAGAAATGATTATTTACCTCGGCCCTGGTATAATGTCGTATACTAGGCACTTCGATATACAGCAAATATGCTATGATGCACGAGCGTGAAATAAAGTGGAAGTCAAAGCCATCAGTGAAAAATGGGATTGTGTGTGTGTGTGTGTGTGTGTGTGTGTGTGTGTGGGCGAGTTCAAGAGAAAGCCAGAAATCAGATCCATCACACAGAGCCTCTATTGTTTCCCTCATTGAGATGGATTTGGCGTTAAGTCTTCATCCGTCCCACCATCACACTGAGCTGACGTGAGGTTCCATCTGTCTTCACACACACACACACACACACACACACACACACACACACACAAAATCTGCATCAGCCAAATAAATAGGCAGATATTCAGAGCCGAATATCTGGACCCACATTCATCTGGGTCCAAAAGCCTGGGTGCTCTAGCAATAACTGTCATTTCATCCATTCTCATCATTTTGCCAAAAATTTCGACAGAATGGGAAAAATAAATAAATAAATAAATCAACTCCGGTTTGTACCCCAAATGGATCGACTACAAGGAACATTTTGTTGTCTGAAGTTTGCGCTAGTTTTGGCTGACGTAGAGAAGAGGTCGGCCGAGCTTTCACCGGTTTATTATCTTTACCGATTACCGCCGACTTCGATCAGCTTTGGTGTGTTCAGAATTTAAAGCCCTGAAATGAAATCAGAACGGAAGTCCCGGGGCTTTTTGTATGAAAACGTTCGCCTTGCGCTCGTCTATAAGCGATTGCGCGCCAAAACAACGACGCGTTTAGAAGAGTCTCTCGCTACCACCGATTTTGATGACATCATTCTGCACTTCAGCGTCTCATCAGATGTTCTGTACAATCGAAACGCTCTCGGGAATCTGAAGTGTCCCGCCCCTGACGTTCTACAAAACCACCTTGCCGAAGTGAGTGTTGTTGAGTGCGAGAGAAATCGCATCGGCAGGCATGGGTCGTAAACGTGCCTTCGGCTGTTCGAACGCGTTTACGTTTACGGCATTCGGCAGACGCCCTTATCCAGAGCGACTTATACACTTATACACCCGAGCAATTGAGGGTTAAGGGTCTTGCTCAAGGGCCCAACGGTGGTTAGCTTGGCAGTGCTGGGGCTTGAACTCCTGACCTTCTGATCCGTAACCCAGAGCCTTTAACCACTGACCAACCACTTCTCCACGCGAGTTTTATTCAGTTTTCCGACCGTAAGTAGGTTAAGAATGGGACTCGGGACTCGCATCCATTTTCCCAGGCTGTGAGGTAAGCTAACCGCTATTGGCGTTTTGAAATGTTAAAAGGGGGAGGTGCCACATGATATGTCCCACCCTGACGTCCTGTTTCAGTGGAAATCACGCCAACACGTCGGATAACGGTACACGTTTCGAAGCACTTCACGGAGACCTGAAAGGATTTTAATCTAAAAAAAAAATAGACAAAAGGACACCACAGAGATGTACCCAAAAAATTTATAAATTAAGTTATAGTTGAATCATTTTTGTAGTTTTTAAGTTGATAAATCAAAAAAAAGTTGATAAATCAATGTTTTTACGCCAAATACATTTAAATATAACAAAAATTCAACTCAAACTTTGTAATTTAAAATGAATTTTTGTTATATTTAAGTGGATTTGGGGGATTTGGCGTAAAGACATTGATTTATCAACTGAAAAAAATGTAAATTTCCTCCAAAAAATTAGTTTCCTCAATTGTTTTGAGTGGAATGAACCGATCCGGTTTGACAGCCCAGGAGGATTGGACAGGATTGGACAGGATTGGACAGTACGTGCTGTTTCTCAAACGGGGGCACCGATGATACGTGCTGTAGGTAAGGAATAAAACACTCAGTGTCACGCTGTTGTAGGAAAATAATCAACAGTGGGGTGGTGTGGAGTTACTGTTAACATCTCGACGTTCAATATTCTCCGAAAATGCCACATCTGGAAGTGTTTCATTCCTCTTACACCACAGCAGTTCGCAGAAGAGATCCATTTTTTTTTTTAAATAATATTTTTTTTTAATCTATCTATTAAATTGAAATATTTATTTATGTATTTATTTATTTCATTAATTGAAATATTAATTTTTTAATTTATTTAAATATGTATTTATGTCAATTTTATGTATTTGAATTTTTATTGATCGATTTAATTATTTATTTATTTATCCGTTTTTATTCGTTTTTAAATTGTATTTATTATTATTATTTAGAACCGTTATCGTTATTATTCTAAGATGAATTCTCATGAATGACGGATGACTCAGAGACTCGGGAGCGTGAGTGGCGTTCCGGGAGTTTGTCTAGCTGGATCTATCAAACCCGACGAAACCAATAAAACAACGTGCGTGCCGTCTATAACGGAGTCTCTGTGACTCAGCTAGGCGTAAGTCATAATCAGTAATTCCCCACCGGAGTGGAGAGAGAGGCTCATCAGGGAGAGGCAGATTAATTGAATTCGCACTCGTTCTAACCGGAGCACACTTCTGCACTTCACTAATCATCCGATATGAGCTCTTCATCTCGCATTCATATCTCTAATAAGTCCCTAATATGAGCGTCCTGTTTCCGAGCGCTAACCTTCGAGAGACGGGTTTATTTATTCGTTCTGGGGACGCAGAGCTGGGAGGAGAGAGAGAGAGAGAGAGAGAGAGAGAGAGGGGGGGATGAGTGAGGAGATGAATCAGATGCAATCAAATGAAGGTGGAGACGTTCATCACTTGGTAAAGATGACATTTAAAGGCGAGCTGGTGTGTGTGCTCGGCGAAGTAGCTGGAATCGCTCGGCTGTCTCTTCGTCACTTTCTCGCTTCCGTCTCGCAGTCTCGTTAACGGATTCATTTCTTCACATGTATTTTTAAAAGCAATCACGCGAGCTGAGACGATCAAAAGGTCGAGGGATCTCTCACTCGTTTACTCTCCGTCCACGTCTTCATCGGTCGGCCGTCTCCTTCACGTCTTCTTATTTTGAATTTTTTGATCATTTTTTTTATCATTTTTTTTTTTTTTTAATGAGCACTTTACGTCGTGTGAGGATGATTAAGCTGAACTCCGGTTTTAATTAGCACCAATCTTAATTTAAACACTGCTAATCTTGACCTCTGACCTTTTCTTATCCCCCAGCCCGTCACCCCATAACCACCCACCGCTCCCACCACCACCACCATCTCTTATTTCTCCTTCGACGTCTCCATCCTTTTTTTAAGCGTTTTGGGCTGTCTGGATCAGAGCGAGCCGTATCTGTAATGAGCACAAGTATTAAAGATTGCTCAGTGGGACTAAAGCGAGAACATTAGCCTGAACAGCGCGTGCTAGCTCAAGCCGGCTTATCACCGAGCACGCTGGATCCCAATTTATTTCCTCGTCTGAACAACGGCGTAATTACAGCTAATTAAAAGACCTAGGAGTTTTTCGGATGCCCGAGCTTTAATGAGATTTTTTATTATTATTTTTTTTAATAAGATTTGACGGAGTTTATTAAGGGAATTTAGGTGAATATGAACACTGTGAGATTTGGCTCTTTTAATGGTTCAAGTCATGGGCGTAACCAAGCATTCGTTGGGGGAGGTGGGCGTGGTATCCCCCACAATGTTGAAGAAATACCAATCTGTCCATGGGCGTAAACCACGCATTTTGGGGAGTAACCACGCATTTTTTCGGGGAGTGATGAAAAAGTCCTGAACACGCTAACTGAAATGTATTTAATTCTTAGTGGAGACGCCTTTGTTTGTAATGACGCTTCAAGACTCTTCCTGTATGAAGAAATTAATGCGCCGCAGTATTTATATATGATTTTGTTCCGTTCTTCTAAACAGATTGTCTTTAAATCCTGTTCAGTTGGATTCGAGTCAGGTGATTGACTAGGTGATTGATTTATTTATTTTTTCTCTGAAACCAATTGAGAGTTTCCTAACCCAGTTAATATTAATTTGCACTCATAGGGGGGTATAATTACTTACGGATTTCAGCTGGTTCCTTGCCTTACCTTGTCTTGGAGAACTGCTTTTTCTTAGCGTGTTCAATACTTTTTCCCCCGTGTCATTCTACTTCATTACACATAACTTCATTTATGGACTTTAACGTTGTCAATTCTTTATATTTCTGGATTTCTGGAGTTAATACTGATGTCTGGTGAAAATTTCATGTGAATGACCTCATTGGAAATATAGTTACTGAAAGAAAATGTATATATATATATATATATATATATATATATATATATATATATATATATATATATATATGCATGTCAAACCACTACGAGAGAAACACACAATCAGCCCTAACAAGTTGCACTTGTTGTATAGTCATGTCTTGTCTTTTCTCTTCTGTTGCCTCTCTCTCGCTCTCTCTGTCTCTGTATCTCTGTTTCCGCTCTCTGCGAGTCTCTGTCTCTGTCCATCTCTCTCAGACAGATGTAAGTTGACAGGCAGATGCAGTAATTGATAGACAGGTCAGGTTCCTGTCTGTGTCAGCGTTTTACGGAGAGAGGGAGGGATAGAGGGAAAGGGGGAGAAAAAGAGGGAGCGTGAGAATCAGCCTGATGATTCTAGATGAGGTTAATTTGAGACGCTTCCTCTATCGATCCCTGTGTTGTCCCTGATGGCTCCGGCTCGTTTAGTGAACCGCATCATAATGATGCCAATTTCGGATAAACGGATTTCGTCTCGCTGCTATTTTAAACCTGGAACACACCGAGCCAACATTCTCTATTCAACACTGGTGTGTGTGGTGCACTGGTGTGTGTGTGTGTGTGTGTGTGTGTGTTTAAACATTTCTGAAATAATTTATGTAAACAAATATTTATACTGATTACTTTGGATTATCAAATATTTGAATGAACTAAGCTTGATGACAACTTGAGAAATGTAATGAATGTTGATTTAATAGTTTGGTGGATAATGTTGGTGTTTGTTGGAGTGTGTTGGTGTTTTATAGTGAATGTTAGTGTGGTTTGATGGTGTTTTTGGGTGTCTGATGGTTATTTTTGGTATGTGTATTGGTGAATGTTGGTGTTCAGTGGTATATGTTGGTGTTTAATGGTGATTCTTGGTGTTTGTTGGTGATGTTGTGGTCTTCAGTGGTACATGCTGGTGGTGAATGGGGATTCTTGGTGTTAGTTGGTGATGTTTTGGTCTTCAGTGATATATGTTGGTGGTGAATAAGGATTCTTGGTGTTTATTGGTTTGTTTGTAGATTTTTGGTCTTCAGTGGTGAACATTGGTGTTGGATGGTTATTATTGGTGTTTGATGGTTACTGCCAGGGTCTGATGGTCATTGGTATTCAGTGTTCGAATGTGGATTGGTCTTCAGTGGTATCTGTTGGTGCTTAATGGTGATTCTTGGTGTTTTTTGGTGATGTTGTGGTCTTCAGTGGTATATGTTGGTGTTTAAAGGTGAATCTTGGTGTTTGTTGGTGATCTTTTGGTCTTCAGTGGTATCTGTTGGTGTTGTTGGTAATCCTTTGGTCTTCACTGGTATATTTTGGTGTTTACCAGTGAATTTTGGTGTTTGTTGGTGATGTTTTGGTCTTCAGTGGTATAGGTTGGTGTTTCATGGCGATTCTTGCTGTTTGTTGTTGATGTTGTGGTCTTCAGTGAGATATGTTGGTGTAGAATTGTGATTCTTGGTGTTAGTTGGTGATGTTTTGGTTCTCAGTGATATATGTTGGTGTAGAATTGTGATTCTTAGTGTTTGTTGGTGATGTTTTGGTCTTCAGTGGTACATGCTGGTGGTGAATGGGGATTCTTGGTGTTTGTTGGTGATGTTTTGGTCTTCAGTGGTATATGCTGGTGGTGAATGGGGATTCTTGGTGTTTGTTGGTGATGTTTTGGTCTTCAGTGATATATGTTGGTGGTGAATAAGGATTCTTGGTGTTTATTGGTTTGTTTGTAGATTTTTGGTCTTCAGTGGTGAACATTGGTGTTGGATGGTTATTATTGGTGTTTGATGGTTACTGCCAGGGTCTGATGGTCATTGGTATTCAGTGTTCGAATGTGGATTGGTCTTCAGTGGTATCTGTTGGTGCTTAATGGTGATTCTTGGTGTTTTTTGGTGATGTTGTGGTCTTCAGTGGTATATGTTGGTGTTTAAAGGTGAATCTTGGTGTTTGTTGGTGATCTTTTGGTCTTCAGTGGTATCTGTTGGTGTTGTTGGTAATCCTTTGGTCTTCACTGGTATATTTTGGTGTTTACCAGTGAATTTTGGTGTTTGTTGGTGATGTTTTGGTCTTCAGTGGTATAGGTTGGTGTTTCATGGCGATTCTTGCTGTTTGTTGTTGATGTTGTGGTCTTCAGTGGTATATATCGGTGTTTAATGGTAAATCTTGGTGTTTGTTGGTGATGTTTTGGTCTTCAGTGGTATCTGTTGCTGTTGTTGGTAATTTTTTGGTCTTCAGTGGTATTTTTTGGTGTTTACCAGTGAATCTTGGTGTTTGTTGGTGATCTTTTAGTCTTTAGTGGTATCTGTTGGTGTTTAATGGCGATTCTTGGTTTTAGTTGGTGATGTTTTTGTCTTCAGTGGTATAGGTTGGTGTAGAATTGGTGATTCTTGGTGTTAGTTGGTGATGTTTTGGTCTTCAGTGGTATATGTTGGTGTAGAATTGTGATTCTTGGTGTTAGTTGGTGATGTTTTGGTCTTCAGTGATATATGTTGGTGGTGAATAAGGATTCTTGGTGTTTATTGGTTTGTTTGTAGATTTTTGGTCTTCAGTGGTGAACATTGGTGTGGATGGTTATTATTGGTGTTTGATGGTTACTGCCAGGGTCTGATGGTCATTGGTATTCAGTGTTTGAATGTGGATGGGTTTATTATTGGTGAATGTTGGGGTTTTATGATAAACATTGATGCATGAGAGTAAATGTGTTCATCAGAGTAAACAGTGTTTGATAGTTAATGTCGGTGTTTGTTGGTGAATGTTTCTTTTTTATTATTTGAAAGAAATATAGTCATTTGGGGAAAAATAGTTAGCCCTTGAAAGAGAATATTGGTGTTTCAAGGTAAATACAGACGTTGCTTAGTGCTGAATGTTCACTTGAATGGTTGGTTGTTGAATAATCTGTATGTTGAACCTTGTTGAAGGTATTTGTTGAAGAATATTGGTGTGTGTGCTAATGTTTAATTCGTTTGCTGATTTATTTTATGATGGTTACGTCTGACAGAGAAAACGTTTTTGTCGGTGAAAGTCGGTATTTAATACAGAATGTTGTTTTGTCTCTCTCTCTCTCTCTCTCTCTCTCTCTCGCTCTCTTTTTAAAAAAAAACTGGACATGTCTATCTCTTGTTTTTCTGTTATCCAGATATTTATGTCTAAACATCTCTGACCCTTTACATTCTCTTTATTCATCCTTCCCACACACACACACACACACACACCACCACCACCACCACCAGCAGCAGCAGCATACTCAGACCAAAGCCCCGCGCCACAGGGGCTCTGCTTCCTGCAGCAAACAAGACAACTTCTCTCTGATTTTCACACCTCTTCTGTTTCCAGTTTCATCCTCTTCCATTCCTCTGTCATGTCTTCGTTCATCAAGTACCTATCTGTGCTGGCATGATACAAAATTCAGAACACAGCCTGGAGTGAAAACACACACACAAACACACACACACACACACACACACACACACACACACAAACACACACACACTTATCTGGCCTTCCTTTTATCCTACACATGTACACAATCAAAACCTGTTTCATTTCAACAGTAATAAAACACTGCATGTTGCGCTGTTACTGTTAACACCATGAAATGGATTATTTTCCTATAACAGCATGACCTGAAGCGTTTTATTGCTCTTATACCACAGAAACATGCCATTGACGTCATTTTATAAAGGATGAGATATATCATATCGTATGTTTTAGCAGTTTGTAGTTATTTTGTGGAATGTTTTCCGTTGAAACAGCGTAGTTCCTGTTACTGCTTATGTTATAGCAGCTATAAACAGCTGTTCACTCACCAGCCTCTCTCTCTCTCTCTCTCTCTCAGTTAATAACACAAATATGCCCAACTCGTCATTTTACCAAGAAACCACGAAGAGCAATGTAGCCTATTTTATGACTGTTACAAAGTGCTGACACTGGAAACTCCTTCCATCCTCCAATTGTCACCAAATCAAGCATTTTACTAGGACTGATTATTTTACAAGATTTGTCTATTTACAGTAGAACGTCTATTTATTGGTGCCCCATGGGAGGACCAGCACCTACAGGTATGGTCCAGAATTTGAACCCTGGGAGGCCCAGAACCTTGCATGTCTGAGGATGGGGGTTCGAATCCCACCTCCACCCGGTGCGGGTGGAATTTGCATGTTCTCCCTGTGCTTTGGGGGTTTCCTCGGGGTACTCTTGTTTCCTAATTGTCCATAGTGTGTGAATGGGTTTGGGAATGTGTGTGCAGATGGGTTGACACCCCGTCCAGGTTGTCTCTCATTTTTCCCTGAGTTCCCTGAGATGGGCTCCAGGCTCCCTCCACGCCTGTGTAGGATAAGCGTTAGGGAAAATGGATGGATGGATCGATAGATGTATGGATGGATAAATGAATGGTTGGATGGATGGATGGATGGATGGATGGATGGATGGATGGATGAATGGTTGGATGGATGAATGAATGGTTGGATGGATGAATGAATGGTTGGATGGATGAATGAATGGTTGGATGGATGAATGGCTGGATGGTTGGATGGATGAATGAATGCTTGGATGGATGGATGGATGGATGGATGAATGAATGGTTGATGGATGGATGGATGAATGAATGGTTGGATGGATGAAATGGTTGGATGGATGAATGGCTGGATGGATGGATGGATGAATGATTGGATGGATGGATGGATGAATGAATGGTTGATGGATGAATGGTTGGATGGATGAATGAATGGTTGGATGAATGGCTGGATGGATGGTTGGATGGATGAATGAATGGATGGATGAATGGCTGGATGAATGAATGGATGGATGAATGGTTGGATGGATGGATGAATGGCTGGATGAATGGTTGGATGGATGAATGAATGGATGGATGAATGGTTGGATGGTTGGATGGATGAATGAATAGCAATAAGCATTTAGACAGACAGATTTAAAAAATTAAAATAAAAGATGGACAGACTGAAATACTTTCTTGCTCAGCATGCAGTCTGATGTCGCTCAGGCAGGAGGTATAACGTTTCAAGGAGAAGATGCATGCTAGAAGTGACTGGTTGGGAATTCTCTATGGTTCTAACATCCTCGGATTACTATACTAATTGTAAGATATAAATCAAAGAAAAGTGCATTTCTAGATGTTGCATTAACTGCTAGTAAGTTAAGTCTTTCTGCCTTTCTACTGGTTTCATCCAAAAAGAACAAACTGTACTGGACTGATCTTGGGATATGAGATCTACGGAGTCTTATTAAAGCAATATCATTAAGCAAAACGAATAAAAAAAAAAAACAGATTTCATTGGCGTTAAGCTAAACAGAGCATGAAAGAGTTAAGGATTCGTGGATGCAGTCGGATCGCTGCGAGGCACAACATTTCAAAATATTACATGACTTTACCAATTATACATTACATGAATAGCAATCAAGGATACTGAACATAATTACACTGAGTTTTCTCAGATGGCAGCAAATAATGGCATTTTCTTTGATCAGAGACAGCAGGGAGTCTCAGAGAGACACACACACACACACAGTCACATTAGCTGTGTGTGTGTGTGTGTGTGTGTGTGTGTGTGTGGAGTTTTCCCCGGAGGGTCTCGTCCAGATGAAATGTCACTTTTAATGGAAAATGAAATGGAATAGCAAGAGATTGCTTTTTGGAATACGGCGTTATATTACACAAACGTGGCGGGGAGAAAAAAAAAACAAACAAAAAAAACCCAAAAACGTTTATTCTCTCATCGTCAAGGTTTTGTCTCGCAGTAGAGAACTTCTCATTTTTCCACGACAATCGCTTTGGAAAGTTTCTGATTTGCTTCTGAGTTTGATGAGCTTTTAATGTGGAAGCTCGTTGGCTGAGACAAATGTTTGTCGTTAAAATGGAGACACACACACACACATTTGAAGTATATATACATATACACACACATATATATATATATATATATATATATATATATATATATATATATATATACACGCTTGTATGCTGCGGATCAGTTATAACCAGCTGAATCACACCCATGTCAAAAGTGCTTATTAATTTAAAAGCAAGGTGCTTAGGTGTGTAACTGGATAGGATTTATTATACGCAGGGTTGCCAGGTGCGTGACAAAAAGGGCTGTTATGGAGTAGTTTAAATCACTTTAGGAGGCATTAAGATGGGGTGGGGTGGGGGGGGGGGGTAAACTTTTGAACATGATGATCGGTGTAAATTGTTAGTACTTTGTCTTATGTAGCTCCTGAAGGGCAGTACTAACTGAAAGATCTTTAAACAGAAGAATAACAATAACACCAGTCATCCTGTTCAAAAGTTTACACCCATCCCCCCCCTCCCTGGTTCTTCTTATACCTACTGTAATCATTTTGTAACCATTACTTGTATGTCTTTGTTAAAAACACTGTAACAGTGTCGGATTATATGACGCGTCTGCCGTACAAGTCACCGTGTCCCGTAAGATCTTACTACAGAAACGATAACGGATTAGAATCAGCACGTTAATCCTGCTCGAAAGAAATCGCATTGCGGTGTTCAACTTTATA
>CM022768.1:2879798-2924798 GCA_012411365.1 Ameiurus melas
TTTTCTTTGGGATGAAGAAATAAGCCATAATGCTCCAAGACTACTTAACGTTTGTGCTGAAGATCAATGCATTTGTATTTTAAATATGCATATTAGTTGTTCCTTATCCCATTACCATATATATATATATATTTTATATATATATATATATATATATATATATATATATATATATATATATATATATATATATATATATTTGCCATCAAGATAGCAACAGTGGCCCAGGGCTGTTGATTCTCAAGGTAGTAGAAGAAAAAAACCCGGAATAAACAGAAGAGATGGAAACGAGTGCAAGCGTATATATATATATACATATATATATATATAATATATATATATATATAATAACACACGCTTGCACTCGTTTCCATCTCTTCCGCTTATTCTGGGTTTATTTTTACATATATATATATATATATATATATATATATATATATATATATATATATATAGTCACAACAAGTGAAGCAGCATGTCATGTGTATGTGTATATATTAATACACACACACACACACACACACACACACACATATATATATATATATATATTATATATATGTATATATATATTGTGTGTGTGTGTGTATTAATATATACATATATACATGACATGCTGCTTCACTTGTTGTTACTAGACAAATCCATCCATTCTTGTTCTAACTTGCACTCGTTTCCATCTCTTCCGTTCTTTCTTCTACTACCTTGAGAATCGACGGCCCTGGGGCCACTGTTGCCATCTTGTGGAACAACTATATAGTGCAAAAGAATTATATGCGCACGTGCGACGTGCACGTGGCTCGAAAGATCACTCTGCTAATGACGAAATTTGCGGCACGCGTACTGTACACTGTTCCTAGCGTACGTGTCAGAAGTGAAGTATACCTCGGGGTTTCTATTGACACTATATGCTATGCCTCTGAGCTAAAAATCTAAACGAATTCCTTCAGCCTGAGTGAATTCTATAAGCAGAGCCAATGTAAGCTTTCAACCGAGGTCAAAAATATGTTCTGTATTATGAATGTACAGATATCACTGATGAAAAGCAGTACGTAAACATTATTGGCATTACACACCTCTGAACCTGGGTGCGAGACCAGGTTTATTCTCAACCTTGGACTGGTGAATTGGTTTCGAAAATTTTCTTGCCAGCAGATTGTCCACAAAAGCCTCATTCAGTCAGATACCTTGTGACTAAACTTCATCTCCTTTAGCACACGCCAACGTAAAATGTAAAAAAAGAAGAAAAAAAAAAGAGCAAAATGTCGGTCCATTTTCTCTTTTTGCTCGTTTTTTTTTTTTATTTATTTATTTCTGACCTTCATTACCCTTCAGCTCTGGCATTGACAAGAAGTACAAAGTTGGTCCAGACTGAAAAGTTGTCGTTTATGTCATTCACTGGTAACCTGCATATCACTCCCCAAGGCCGAGGTGACAACAGCGTGGCCATGGTTTCATTTCTCGATTGTCACCTATTTCGATGCTGGCCCATCGATCTGAAAGTGTCGACTCAGAAACATTGATTCTTTCCCAGGTGTTGATGGGAAATCTCCCGCGGCCGAGGTGTTAGCCTGGTGCTAGATCACATTATAACGACGAATGGAGACACAGACATATATATACACACACATCGATCTGAACACGTCCCCTCAGATATCTGATTCATTCCCAGGTGTTGATGGAAAATCTCCTGCGGCGGAAGTGTTGGCACTGAGCTAGACCATAATACAGCCACAAATGGACGCTCTATAATTATGGCTTATCCAAAAATACATGTCCCGGGTCAGTATCTGACCTTTGGTATGCAGTCTTCCTCATATGCGGTGGACAAATCATAATTCATTAGCATCGTGCTAATGAATGTGAATGTTTCATTATGCTTGCCCAATCCCATGCTTTAATTACCAGGAAACCCAATTAACAAGGTTAAAAAGTGGTACCTAGTGCAGGTTAATGAAGTTGGTGTATTGGGCAGTGGTGCTTTGGTGACTCTGGACTAATGATTAGTTTGATGAAACCAAGCTACCACTGTTGGGTTCTTGAGCATGAACCTTAGCTGTGAACCGCTAAACATACCTTTGCATCACGTTGGATTAGCAGAATAGAATGAAAAAGTATGACAAGCTAGCTAATCGCATTAATGCACAGTACGGAAAATGAGCAAGTATTCAAATTCCTAAGCCATAGTCTTTAAGTTTCAGTTTTACAGAAAACACAAAGTTTAAAAGTCTCCCTGGTTCAATTCCCATGATGCCACACCCTCTGGGTGGGAGGGATGGCATTATCGCATTTCTCTTTCCATGTCAATTAAACAACACTAACAAATCGTGGGTTTCTGTGAGCCGACGTATGCGGAAGAGGGTAGATAGCACTTTCCACTAGGTTTACAGCTGCCCTGTGATGTAGCTTTGGCAGCAGTTACGAAGAAGATGCAGTTGGCTGGCTTCATGAGTCTTGGAGGAACCACGTGCTAGCCTATACTTTCCTGGTTTGTAGCGGTTGAGTGATAGGGGAGAGCTAGCTAATGGATAGGACTTGGCAAATGAGCAAATTGCAAGAAAATGCGGTAAAACAACCTTCCCTGGACGATATTCTATCCCGTGTCTGGTGTCTACGTCAGTAACATGGAAATGGTGTAATGGTGATGCTAGCCAGTCGATCTGGGTCTCCGTCCACTCTGATGACTCTGATGTAGCATGTCATGTTTGTGCCCTAGATAAAACACCAGCAAGATTTTGGCTAACATTTCAGCTAAGAGCTGTGAAAAGACAGTAAAGACAGTATTTTCGTCATGTTAGCATTATTATTGGTCAACATGTTCACCCTACTTGCCCTAAAGGCAAATAATAATAATAATAATAATAATAATAAAAAAACTTGATAGCCTAGGTACATAATCTGATTGTCACCAGTTAGCGATTTGTCCGCTGCTGCTTATAGCTCCAGTGCTAAATTAAAGACCTAATTTGGATAAGGAATGTGTCTTGGCTGATTAAATACATTAGGGATAGGATGGAAAAAGCCCATTTTGCCCCACAAGAAACGTGGCACATACGGGTACATATAAATTTACAGGACTCTTATTTATCTTTGTTACCTGAGCTTGTTAGCCATGGGACGCTTATTCGGTGTTATTTCCCAGTGCGTAGGTCTTTATCAGCAATATCAGCAGAGTCAGGATCTTTGAGGGAAGTCCGTCTCCTTTCTGAGTATACACAAATCGCTGTAATTTATTCCGGCTCACGTGGCCGTGGCTCTGGTCGAACTAATGAGCATTTTGGGACGGTGGGAAGAAATTTTAATCAGACGCTAAGTGGGGAGGAGAGGAAACGTCCAGCTGCAGATGATGCCTCTCATCATGTATTCAGTGTGGAACGGAAGAGAGCATGAGAATGAGGAATGGAGATGATGTAGGTATATTAGCACTCGCCGTGTTGTCCAATTTGCTGCTAGAGTGAGCTCGATGAGCTTGTGTGGGATTAAGAGCATCATATGCCGCTGGATTAAAGTGACTCCTGTGGAAACGAGACACAGAAAAGCGGGAGAGCAAAAATATTCATTCTCGATTCGAATGAATACCTATTTCTGAGAAGAAGTTCATACGTATTTACTGCTTATGAAGCTAACTCGCTAACCGCGTGCTAATCTGACTGCATCTCTAAGAAGGAAATATTCACAGTCTATGAAGCAAACTGCCCGACAATGAGCGAGACTGACAAAGGTTTTGAGAGAAAGTCACATTCATGTGCTTGTAATCTTCGCTAATAACGCTAGCTCGCGGCCTGGCACGAGCTAATTCGACAGGGGTTTTGAAAGAAAGTGATTCATAAACCGCGTTCATAATCTTCACTGATCATGCTAGCTACCTGGCTAATTTCACCAAATCCGGAAGGGTTTTTTTTTTGAGAGAAAGTGATATGCAAGTGTCAATCTAAATTCATATCCAGGTGTTCATAATTTGCACCGATTGAAAATGCTAGCTATAGGTGAGCCAATCTAACATGATAGTCGGGGAGAGAGAGTGATATGTTAGCGTTAATAATCTTCACCAATTACACTTTGCATAGCTCGTTAACGTGCTAATCTGACACGATGTCTGAGGGAAAGTCATATCCACGTGTCCGTAATCTTAATGGATCATACTAGCTAGTTGGCTAAATTGAAGTGATGTGACAGTACGACACAGAAAACTACTTCGTAAGATGATTTTGATTTCATATATGTGCGCAATGACACACACACACGCACACACACACACACCCGGTTGTTTCTACATTTAATCCACACTTAGCCACCGCTAGTCAAGTTCAGACGTGTACTCAGCGATTTTATTTATTTTTTATTTATTTATTTAAAGAAAACTCCGTTGAGCTTCATTTCTTTCTTGAACTCAGACGTCTTGGGCTACTATTTACATCTCCGTGTCCCCGCTTTAGTTTTAACCCAAATGACAGCACAAATGAGTGAAACTGGACTCGTTCGTCTCGACCGGTTTTGCTAGCTCCGCATGTTTCAACAGCGCTGTTTCACGTGTACGTCAGTTGGTGAGCAAACGCTGAATGATGAACCTTTTGTCTGTATGCAATCAGTGGCGTAAACATAGACTCGTGGGTCATGTGTTAGTACTGTGTGTCCAAATTGAAGCCTTCCTCTGTGCATCCCTACTCGTCTTTTCGTATGGTGAACGGATAAAGAAAGACACGAACGGATAAAGAAAGACACGGAGAAGGACTGAAGACCCAGAGTTTCCAGTGCTCACTGAAAATCTGGATGGAAGAAGGGAAAGAATTCAGCTAGTGTTTATTCCTGGGAATCCAAATATCTGTCCTGTCCTTTTCCTCAGGAATGGAAGGAACGCTGTCTTTTTTGGGGGGCATTCACCCCTCTCTCTCTCTCTCTCTCTCTCTATTCCAGCTGTCTTTGGAACAAAGTCGTAGTCTTACTTACACCCTCAAGTCATACTCCACACACACACACACACACACACACACACACACACAATTAGTCAGCTTTAAAAAATCCGTGTTTTGGAAACACTAGACACTTTGTTTTAGCCTTTTCTCTCTCCTCATTTCTCTTCTTTCTTTTTTTTTCCTCTTGCATTTCTTGTCCTTCTTTCCATTCTACATCTTTTTTTTTCTCTCCATTCATCAACATCCTCTTCACCCTCTACTATTTTTGTCTCAATGTGCCTTTGTCTCTTCTTTTTTCCCCCTTCCCCTCCTCCTCTACCGCTTCCCCCTTTTTTGCATTTATTTTCTCTAAATTATTTATTCCTCGCCTTTCTTCGTCATTCTCTTCTTTCTGTTTTGCCTCTTATAAATCTCATCAACTTTAACTTCTTCTTCTGTTGTCTTGTCTTCCTTTTCACCAACTTCTTTTTCTCTCCCCATTCCACCTTCTCTTCCTCTTCTTCTTCCTTTGATTTCTTTTGTATCCTTTGCCACTTTTGTCTTTTTGTGCCTCTTTTGTCTTATTCCAGTTCTTCTGTCCCTTCTTCACTTTTTGTCCCCATGTCTTCCAGATTTTCATTCATCTTCTATCTGTGTCTTCACTTCCTGTTTTCTCCTTCTTCTGACTCGCCTTCCTCTTCCTTTTGTTAATCTTCACCTTCTGTCCCATTATGTCTTCTCTGTGTCTTCTCTTGCCTTCCTCTTCTGTCCTATCTCACTTTTATTTATTTTCTTCTTCTTCTTCTTCTTCTTTTCTTCTTCTTCTTCTTCACCTTCTGTCATCTGTGTGTTTTGTTTGTTTTCCTTTACTCTGCCTCGTTTTTCTTTTTCGCTTTTCGCTCTTCTTTTTCATTTACCCCTCTTTTCTTTCTTCCTCTACAATTTTCTTTTGCTTTATCGTTTCTTACGCCTGTCTTTTTTTTTCTTTTCTGAATTGTCTGTCTCTTTTTTTCTTCTAGATTCCTACCTTATTCCTCTGTTTTCGCCTCTTCGTTTCTTTTCTTCTTCTTCTTCTTCTTCTTCTTCTCTCCTCCTCCTTCTGTTTTTGTTTCCTCACCATCTTCTTTCATGCTATTCTTTTGGCTCTCCGAGTTGTATCTGCCTGTGCCTCTTCTGTCTTCTTCTTGTCTCTTTTGCCTCTTCATTTCCCTTCTTTAACTTCTTTTCTTCCTCGTCCTCTTCTTTTTATTCTTTTCTTTATTTAATCCCTTATCCTTATGCTTCATTTTCTCTCTCCTTTCTATCCTATCCATTCTCTTATCTCTTAATGTCTTATTCGGAATCTCTTCTGTCTCTGGAGCTCCGTCTTCTCTACTGTACGTCTACTCTGAGGAAAGCGCTGTCTGCCCTCTTCTGCATACATGAGCTCACTGAAGTGCACGGTTGGCTAGTGTCGCTGTGATTGACAGAGAAAGCCCCTCCCTCCCTCCCTCCCTCCCATAGAGCACTTCTCCTCTCTTGCATCGTGTCTCATGTTTCTTTTCTGCTCTCCAATGCAGAAATTCTTACATTTTTATGCACATGCACTCTGTCTCTCTCTCTCT
This sequence comes from Ameiurus melas, assembly GCA_012411365.1. Taxonomy (NCBI): domain Eukaryota; kingdom Metazoa; phylum Chordata; class Actinopteri; order Siluriformes; family Ictaluridae; genus Ameiurus; species Ameiurus melas. The sequence goes on from CM022768.1 coordinate 2,886,295, forward strand.
CTCTCTCTCTCTCTCTCTCTCGCACACACACTCTCTAACATTCTGCTTGCCTCATGCATTCTCTCAGGCGTGTTTTATATTAGCCTCCCGGTTGCCGGTAGCGATACCGGAGTGTCTAATTGCTTTGGCTCTAATCCCTTTAATGACAAGGTTTTAATGGCCTCGCCGATGATTGCATTTACTTTCAACTGTGCTATTTCAGTAATCAAACACGGCCACCATTTGCTTAAAAGCTTCGCTCTTCTGTTTCATAACCAGGCTGTAGGTGTGTGTGTGTGTGTGTGTGTGTGTGTGTGTGTGTGTGCACGTATGTGTGTCAGTGCCCAATTCCGTTTGAGGTTAGTGTGATGAAACAGAAGCCCATTACTTTAAATGTGTTGTGTTCATGCGCTGGACTGTAATGGACTCATCTGTATGCTGCGATTAGAGACACGTAACTGTACCTGATCCATATCAACCTGCAGCTCTCGCCTGGTTTCTCACTGACCTAAGCAGGGTTGAGCTTGGCCAGTACCTGGATGGGAGACCTCCTGGGGGGGGGGGAAAGCGGAGTCTGCTGCTGGAAGTGGTATTAGTGAGGCCAGCAGGGGGCGCTCACCATGTGGTCTGTGTGAGTCATAATGCCCCAGTATAGTGATGCGGACTCTAGAGTGTAAAAACAGCACCGTTTTTCGGGTGAGATGTTAAAAATCGCAGGACACTTCTCATAAAGAGTGAGAAAGTCCGCCATTGTCCCTTAATAATCTCCATTTTTGAATTGGCTACACTAATAGCTGGTGTGTGCTGGGCGTACTACGGTACTCTGGCGCACTATGGCTGCCGTCACATCATCCAGGTGAACGCTGTACACTAGTGGTGGTTGAGAGATCCCCCTCCCCCCCCTCCCATAATATGTAAAGCGCTATATAAACGTAACTGTAACACAACAGCAGCTTATCGACAGCTGTGTCGTGCCTCATAAACGCTAAAGCTCATCAGCATGCGCTGGTTCTCTCTCACACACACACACACACACACACAGTGTGTGATACACAGCAGGAAACATCGCCGAGCAAATGTTAAAAATGTTAAAAACTTAGGAAGTGTACAGAAATATCTGAAATTGGGATAACATTTGCTATGATGTTATATATATATATATATATATATATATATATATATATATATATATATATATATATATATATATATATATATATATATATATAGAAACGAGTTTTTCTTATTTACTGTGTTTTAAGAGGTCAAACCTACACACTGTTCCTCTTCATCTTCAACATAGTCGATCGGCCAATTAAAATGCTTCGTTCTTTAGTTGTACGTGGAGTCTACGAGGCTAACGTAGCTAACAAGTAAGGACGTCGTGCTTCATGCAAAGTCAGGTCTAAAGTCAGTTTTACAGGCTACGGTGCTTGGCTACGTTTCGTCGTTGCGTCATAACTCATCACGTCTCCTCGTCCATGACAGGTCAGAAAGGTACGTGGCAAAAAAAACCAAGTAAAATATGGTAAATGGCACTCTTATATAGCGCTTTAGACAGGTTCTCATTCACACACACACACACCAATGGTATCAGAGATGCCATGCAAGGCGCTAACTTGCCTTCGGGAGCAACTCGGGGTTCAGTGTCTTGCCCAAGGACACTTCGGGTATGTGGAGTCACGTGGGCCGGGACTCGAACCGCCAACCCTACGATTAACGGACCACCCGCTCTGCCACCCAAACTACAGCCACCCCGAAGTTCTGTAGGTTTAGTCCTGCTACTATTATCGTGAGGCATTGTTTCAGTTCGTCATCGATCAAGATGGATGATGTAATTGGCGGCTGCTGTATGGGCGGCTGTGGCTCAGGTGGTAGAGCGGGTTGTCCACTAATCGTAGGGTTGGAGGTTCGATTCCTGGCCCACATGACCCCACATGCCAAGGTATCCTTGGGGGCAAGACTCTATAGGTTTAATCCTGTTTCTATTATACCGAGGCATTGTTTCGGTGTCCTTTGGGGCAAGACACTGAACCCCATGTTGCTCCTGATGGCAAGTTAGCACCTTGCATGGCATCTCTGCTACCATTGGTGTGTGTGTGTGGGTGAATGAGAACCAGTGTCAAGCGCTTTGGAACCGTTAAGATTAAAAAAAGCGCTATATAAGTGCAGACCGTGCGTAATTAAATTGGCGTTTTTATCAAGATCATCTAATAGAGTGTGACATCGCAGCGATGAGATTCGACCCCGGGTCTCGATCGTGACCCCTTTTCTCTCCGTCCAGGAATACATAGAAATTAGCACGGGTTTTACGTTTGGGAGACCGAACGTCAGCGTGTCTACGGGAAAGATTTCGAGTACCCCTTAGCTACGTCAGGGAAGACGGAAAGTTCCAGCACTAAACACGTCTCGGATGATCGACTACGTTGGGGGGGGAGGGATTTGGTTCAAACTTGATTTTTTCGCCAAACTGCTCCTACTATGTCAAAGTCGCCATGTTTTTTCTATCATCATGAGGACATTTAGTCCTACACACACACACACACACACACACACACACACACACACACACGCCGCACTGTGATGATGGATCCAGATGTTGCTGGAAGTGATCAGTTTAGTACATGGAGAGCCAAACCCTTGTCTCTTTGCCTGCTGCATTCCTTCCAAGTCTGTCTGAGATGACTTTTTCTTTCTTTCTTTCTTTCTTTTATTAATCACAGCAGCACGATCAGAGAAGAGAAAACACAATTCCGTTTTTTTCTTCTCGTCCTTTGTTCACTCACTTTCGGATTTCCGTTTGAAGCTGTACGTCTGTGTACACTCTTTTCTGCTAATACATCTGTATAAACACTTGGCTGTTTGCTTCTTTAGCTTTCATTCCCCGGAGCTACAAGTAACATGACCACCAGTGTAGCGTTCTGCATGCTACATGCTTAAACCGGATCCAATTCGTACGTCTTTTTCGTATCCCCCACAACCCACCCACCCACAAAAAAAAAACACCCCAAAAAAACGGTAAAACACTGAACTAGATGCGTGGTCGATGTAGTCGAGGCGTTTATTTTTTCTTTTTTTGCCAAAGGTTTCCTTTAAGAGAGAGTGCATTTTAAATATAAATTCAGCTCTTTATCAGAACGATACACAGCGACTGGGCTGTAGTTCTGTAATGTAAAGGTCCATTAAAAGCCTGACACACGTTAAAGCTGTTGCGCAAAAAAACCGGAGAGTAAGGCAAAAGAGAAGGACAGCTCAGACGAAGCGGGGGAAAATTCGAAAAAAAAAAAAGAGTGAATGACGAACCGAGAGAGGAGAAAAGGACACCGAGCCGAGAAGTCTGAACAAGATGAATGAACCCTGCCTTATCTCCGGTCCCACTTTGTCTTTATTTAAGAGGAAGGATCTGGATCGAACTACCATGCTTTTAAGAACTTTTAACTTTATTTACTTTTTTTTTTTTTTTTTTTTTTTTTTTTTTTTTTTTTTTTTTTTTTTCTTTTTTTTTTTTTTTTTTTTTTTTTTCTTTCTTTTTCTTTCTTTTTTTTTTTTTTTTTTTTTTTTTTTATCTCTCTCTCTCTCTCTATCTCTTGTTTCTCTCTCTCTCGCTCTCTTGGTTTCTCTCTCTTCGCTTTTTTCTCTCTTGGTTTCTCTCTCTCTCTCTCTCTCTCTATTCTCTGCTTTCTCTTGCTTTCTCTCTCTCTCTATCTCTCTCTCTCTCTCTCTCGCTCTCTTGGTTTCTCTCTCTTCTATCTCTCGTCCTCTCTCTCTCTCTGATCTCTCTCTCTCTGGTTTCTCTCTCTCTCTCTCTATCCTCTCTTGGTTTCTCTCTATCTTCTCGCTCTCTTGGTTTCTCTCTCTCTCTATCTCTCTCTCGCTCTCTTGGTTTCTCTCTCTCTCTCTCTCTCGCTCTCTTGGTTTCTCTCTCTCTCTATCTCTCGCTCTCTTGGTTTCTCTCTCTCTCTCTCTATCTCTCGCTCTCTTGGTTTCTCTCGCTCCCATTTTGCTAAAAATGTACAGTACACCATTATTAAGTCAAGGAAAAAGGGAAGAGTAATCCTGAGCTGCTGTAGGTCACCCTGACAACCCTGGAAGAGGGTTTCCAGGGCTCAAATCAGCTCAGAAACGTTCCACATAAACCAGGAACGTAAACCTCGAGGAGTTTGCCATTTTCAGAAATGAATGCAAGATTATTCTTTCGAAATTACCGCAGATTTTCCCGCAGATTTTTTTTTAAAAGCACAAAAATTAAAAAAAATAAAAACATTGCAGCAGACAGAGGATTCTCCTCCCGTACGGACTGATAATCACGCTCAAAAGACTCAAAAAGAGCCGACCTTAACATTTCCGGTCCGGCTTCGTACTGTAGCATCGCCGCACTCTTCTGTAAGCTAGTGATCGTTTGCCTAGTCATCCACCTCAGCGGTGTTTGTCGTATTCTCGTGTTTTATTCCATTTTCGTGTTAGATTTAAGTCGAAACGCCGAGCCGCTCACACTACATCACTCGAATCAGACAGGGCTCACGCATTACACCATCTTTCATCTGCCGAAGCAACACCTGATCCCCCTTTTCCATGAAAATAAACACGAGAGCTCGCTATCACGTGAGCTCTTTTTTTTTTTTTTGTACGGAAAACAAGAAAAAGTGAAATGAGAGGAAACCGGTCGGGGGAAGACGCCAGAAAGTGAGAACGGTCTCTTGTGCAAAGAGAACGGGAGCTACAGTGAGGAACACAGAAAGGGATATTTTTATACCACCAGAAATCATGACGTGTTTATTTATTCATTTATTTGTTTGTTTATTCATTTATTTGTATATTTATTTGCGGTTCCGGACGACCATTTCAGTAGGAGTTGCCAGATCAGTTCTTAAACAGAAGCATCATTCGTTATTCGTGCTTACACTTCGCCCTCGCTCTTACACACAAAGAGATGGAAGATCAACTGGATTCAGGGATCTGCTGCGCGTGGACGCAGATGAATCTGATTTCCTCCCGGACTCTGCGTCGGGTATTGCTCATTTCTCGTTGCTGTACTTGCCTCAGAGCGGTTCGGACGATGCGATTCATCACCAGGAAAGTCGAATACGATTGAAAACATCCCGCTCTTGTTTACTGAAAACTAGTCGACTGCTGAGACATCGGGGGTAAATTCATGTAGAGTTGGCGTTGTTGCGTTGCTTGGGATGTAGTATAATCCAGATTAGGTCAGGTTGTACACGTCGGTATGTAAAAAAACACACACACACACACACACACACACACACACACAGTGTGAGCGCTGTCACTTTGTCACTTGCTAGTGTGTTAGGATCAACTGAGTGCACTGTTAGTATTAGTCATTTCTAACTGATGAAATGAAAACACCCTGCTGGTGCGCTCAGATATCCGGAGCTGACTGCGTGTTAGTTTGTTTCCTCTGAACACACACACACACACACACACACACACACACACACATTTACCGCACAGTCTGTGGTTATTAAGTCTCCGAGCTGCACGTGTGTATTTGAAAAAGGCCTTCGTCGACTCTGTAAAGGTCACACACACACACACACACAGCACGCGTGAGTGGAGGAGGAAAGCGAGGGATGAGGAGAACGGATGGGGGAAAGGTTTCATTAATGCTGATGAGGACGCTGGGTGGAAATTGGACGTTGTGGAAGGTCACGTGTGGGATGGAAATGAAATGTTTGAAGAAACGATGATATAGCGAGCCTATTAGAGGCGTACACGCTTCGATTGTCCCGCCGCTGTAAGCTTAATCGTTCTATACAGTGCTTCTTTATCAGAAAGGGTACCACGTAGAGTACAGTAGAACCCCCTGAAGAACCGATAAAGACGTAGGACTGTCGTCATGGTGCTGGTGTTCAGAATATAAAGCAGACAGACGAGGGTGAAATCACATACCGTGTACGTTTCTTTCTTTTTTTTTTTTTTTTTTTAAATTCACGCCTATTTTAGAGATTTATAAGTCGCTTGGTTATAATTTTAGCGGAGATATTCTGCTGGCCAAGATGGCGTGAAAGGATTTGTAGAAATTCTTTAACATGGTTAGTTACGACCATCAATTCAAAAAGAATAATAAAAACAAAAAAAAAAAAAAAAAACAGCAATATTGACAGTGATGAGATCCAAGATGTCTGATGCTAACGTAATTAGCAAATAATACTTATTTGTGAAACTTTTTCCAGTAAATACACACCCATATAATACAGTCGTCAGGTCCATAAATATTTGTACAGTGACGCATTTTGCCTCTGTACACCACCACAGTGGATTTGAAATGAAGCATGAAGACGTTCAGCTTTAATTTAAGGGGTTTAATAAAAATACTGCATTAACCGTTTAGGAATTACAGCCATTTTTATTAATATTATTATTTTTTTTTTACTGAATCCCTCCATTTTCACTGGCTCAAAAGTAATCGGATAAACTAACATAATAATGAATATTAGGATTATTTTTAATACTTGGATGCAAATCCTTTGCCGTCATTGTCTGCCTTAAATCTGGAACCCATAGACATCAACAAATGCTGGGTTTCCTCACTTGAGACGGCGTTTTACCGCCGCTGCCTTGAGTTTCCTCTTGTTTCTAGGTCTTTCTTCCTTCAGTTCGTCTTCTGTAAGTGAACAGCAAGCTCGGTCGGGTCGAGGTCAGGTGACTGACTCTGTGAAAATGGAGGGACTCGTTTCAAATCCATTGTTAGTGGTGTACGGAGGCAAAACGACGAAAATGGTCTCGCTGTCCATATATTTATGACTGTATGTATACACATGCTTAGCGATGAATCAAGAGATTGGATGAAAACGATTGGATAAAAATTCGCCCAACGCGTCTGAGATGAATGTCTTTAGGAAATATTGGTAAACCTTTCAGTAAATACGCGCCCATGCAAATACCAGACTTGCTTAGCGATATATAGATTTCAGCTACAATTCCACCTTTAAAACTTTGGAAGTGTGATCTAATTTTGGAGAATATAGGTTTTACTTTAACCATCAGACTCCAGACATCTTGCTTGAAAAATCTATTTGAACTCTTTTACATTCATGAGCATCGAGTCCTATTAAAACCTATTCGAATTTCCATATCCGAGGAGCCATCGACGTAACTACATGCAGCGATATAGATCGGATCGGATCGGACAAAACTGCAGAATATTGCTTCATTCATTGGTCCCGTTTACCTTCAACCACTTTACCACTTTATCCCGGTCAGGATCTGGAGACTAACCTGGGAGACGGGAATACGCCCTGCATGGGATGCTAATCCGTTCACACACTTATATTCTAAGGGGGATTTAGCATAACCAATCAGCTTACTGCAATGTTTTTAGGAGGTCGGAGGAAACTGGAGAACCCAGAGGAAGCCCACATGGACTCTGGGAGAACATGCGAAGCTGTGAGGCACTAACGCTACCCACTACACCACATTGACTCGCGTACCGTACCGCAGGTTGCTATAAATAGCCGAATTCACGTATTTTCCTTAAACCAAACACCATTTCTTATATCGTTTGGTGTTGATTTATTGCGTCTAGATTACCATGTGTAATGTTAGCATCTGCTCATACTCATCTAGCTTAGCTTAGCTTAGCTTAGCAAGTTCGATTAAACAGTCAGCTGAACAATTACTGGAGTTTAAAAAAAATGAAAAGCAGCTAAACAGTGTCAGTTTCCTCACAGCGTGGCTGGATCGCTAAGTTTATTAAGCTAACGAGCACGTATCTCAGTGTGTCTTGTTTTTGTTTGTTTTTTGTTGGTTGGTTTTTCATTTCTGCGAGTTTCTAGGAGATGTTTGTTTGTGGTTGATATATTTTTTTTTAATGAGTCATGGTTATGTACAGTAAATACACACTGAGCTGACAGTTTATTAGCGACTAGATTGATGTATTTAATAAATCAGAGGCTCGGCGTACAAAGGCGTAAGATGTTCCCACTAGAAACGGAGAGAAAAGTTGTTTTGAGTTCAACGTGAATTGTTTTTAATTACCTTTTCGTAGCCTTACTTACGCACACCAATTATCATGTTGCGTGCTTTAGAACAGGTGGGTATTAGCGTGAACGTGTGCGTGTGTGTGTGTGTGTGTGTTTTTTCTCTCCCATGGTCCACACGAGTGCAATGACTGCTAGATTTGCTCTTCTTGTATCTCGCTGCTCTTGACAACTGTTGCCTGGTGATTTCACTTAGCGCTAGCGCTGACGCTAACTCCATTCCCTTTGCGTTGCGGCGCATTAGTGGCAATAATTAATCCAGACGAAAAACCCGCAGCGTTGCACAATAAATATTTTCCGTTTTCATTAATAGACAACTCATTAGCGCCTAATGAGTGCGAGCTAGACTTTTCCCGGTACGCCACAGACCGCTAGTGTAATGCGGAATCTAATTAAAACGCAATCCCGACACTTTGTGCACGCCGCTTTTCCCTTTTTCCCTTCCCTCCGGTTAGAGGACACACTGTGCTGGCTCACTTCTGCTTTCATGAAGCATTGCAGCTTTTTTCTTTTTTTTTTTCCTTTGCTTTGTTTATAAGTGTTGGAGAACATAAACCTGATTAAAAACATCACTCTCTGGAAACGAGGCCGCTTTGCTTGTTTCTCTTTCCGTCTAAACGCGTATCTCGGTATAAAAGCAGTCGTTAGGAAGCAGTAGTCATATTTTTCAAGGTACGCTCTTAGATGAAAGGGAGACTCTAAAGAGAAGCCTTGCTGAAAGGTTGAACGAGGAACCTTTAAGACTTTTTCCGATCGGAACAAACGAGATGTTTTCTCTTTTTTGTTTGTTTGTTTGTTTGTTTGTTTGAGGTTTATTTAGTTTTTGCGAGGGACACCTCAGGGGTATTCCTTGTTGAAGGATTTAAGGACCAAGAGGATTGAATTAGCATTACTGGACCTTTAGACCTTCTACTGTTTGTAGTTTTTCACTATTCGAAAACAGGTTCCTCGAGAGTTCTTCTACATCGTTGACAGTTTTCTACAGGGTTCTACATGGAACCTGTTTTGAAAGAGAACCTAGTGACATAAAATAGGAAAGTTCCCAGACGGACAAACCATGAAACCGTTTAGATTTACATTTTCTTACGAAGAGAACAGAACGTTTTTGGTTTTTTTCTGCCAGTTTATATGATCAACATAGTGAGCGTCATTGATGAGCTTTGGATTCCAGAAATATATACACCGATCAGCCATAACATTAAAACCACCTGGAATGATATTGTGTAGGTCCCCCCTGTGCTCCCCAAAACAGCTCTGACCCATCGAGGCATGGACTTCGCAAGACCTCTGAAGGTGTCCGGTATCAAGATGTTAGCAGCAGATCCTTTAAGTCCTGTAAGCTTCGAGATGCGACCTCCGTGGATCGGACTTGTTTGTCCAGAACGTCCCACAGGCGCTCGATCCGATTGAGATCTGAGAAATTTGTATGTCAACTCAACACCTTGAACTCTTTGTCATGTTCCTCAAACCGTTCCTGAACAGTTTTGCAGTGTTTCAGGACGCGTTATCCTGCTGAAAGAGGACACTGATATTAGGGAACACCCTTACCATGAAGGAGTGTACTCGCTCTGCAACAATGTTTAGGTAGGTGGTAAGTGCCAAAGTAACATCCACATGAATACCAGGACCCAAGGTTTCCCAGCAGAACATCGCCCAGAGCATCACACTTCCTCGACCGGCTCGCCTTCTTCCCCAAGCCTTCGCTCCCCATCTACATCAATGATTCTTGTGCGCCCATGATCCTGTCGCCGGTTCACCGCTTGTCCTTCCTTGGACCACTTTCGTAGGTACTAACCACAGAATACCGGGAACTCCCCACAAGACCTGCCGTTTTTTGAGATGCTCCCACCCAGTCGTCTCGCCATCATAATTTGTCCCTTGTCGAACTCCCTCAGATCCTTACACTTGCCCATTTTTCCTGCTTCCAACACATCGACTTCGAGTGTGATTAATTCATTCATTCATTAATAACAAGACCGTGTTGACATCGATAACAGACTGAAATAACAACAAAAACAACGACAACAACAAAACGAAGAAATCAAGAGCACGTGGAGAACGGAGAACTGAGAAGTGCTCACCATGCTATGGAAGCGCCGAGAAGGGGAACTGCTAAATGACCCGAGAATTCAAAACTGCTGTGGTAAAATGATAAATATTATTTTTTAACTCGTTATTTATGTATTTATTTTTTGGAACAATGAATGATTTTGTATCCCTTTTATCAGAGTCCCAGGGTCTGAAAGACAGACGTTTCATTTCCCTTCGACTGTAAAGTCTTTACACTGACGATGCCCGCGTTCGTTTGTGGCTGGTTGTTGTTATGGCAACAATGAATCAGAACGCTTAATGAGAAGTTTTCCGTTCCGAGGCGAACTGTTAGTCACCTCGTAGAGCTTCAGAAGCCTTTACGCCGTCGATAAAAGACGTCGGACTGAAACGTCTGCGCTCGGGTCTGTGCCGCCGCGTCTCTGACGCCGTTCTGTAAAACCGCGTCACGTGCGTCCGCGTGGCTCGTCCACGTAGCGCGACTCGGCGAGTCCTCGCCCGTGCCCTTCCGACGCTGCGCTCGGTGTTTTTTCCTTTCGGCGTGCCATTTTTGCTCTGTGAACTTTCACCGGCGCCGTAATTGAGTGCCTCCCGTAGCGGAAAATGGAGGTTGAGTCTTGTTTGTGCTGCGCATCAGCAGCTGACCTTTTCCCGAGAGAGAAAGCGAGACAGAGGGAGAGAAGGAGGAAAGAGCAGCGTGCATCATCATCAGGTCGAACGGTCATGTAGGTCCTGTCATAACAAGCGGCGGCTCGTGATGACTATTCATCTGCCAGGCAGAAATAATCCTGTCCTAACAAGCCAGTTACCTGACAGATCCGTGTTACAGCCACTTGTTGATAGAAACCCGCCGTTAACGAGGTCCGATCTCGATTTCTTCAACCGAGAGGAACGGAAACGCTGACCCACCTTTAGACCCTGCAGTGAACCTGATTTTATTCACTGCTGAAGCTGGAATATAATTCCTGCAGTGCTTAAACAAACACCGGCATCGGCGCAATGTCGAACACGCTGGCACGTTACGCAGGAAGTCATTACTTTATCGCTTTACTTTAGAAAGATTTTCAGTTATTCACATTTTTTATTTTTTTATTTTTTTTATTTTACTAACGTCTTTTACTTTTACTTTTAAACAAATCAGTTACTCTGTAATCTAATCTAATCTAATCTAATCTACATACTTTTTTAATTCATCATGGGTTTGAAAACTGCGGTAAAGAAGCTCGGTGTAGAATGTGTTGAGTTTTCCGCGGAATATTTTATTTATTTTTTTTCCATTTTTGAATGAGGTTGGGAATCTTGTTTTATTTTTATTGTTTAGTAAGTTTAATAATAAGTACGAATATTTTTTTTATTAGAGTCAATCATTTATAGTAAGGCAAATTTTTTTTGAGTAAGCTCAGGAATCATTTTAGTTTCTTTTTCACAAGTATTTTAATTTGAATTTTTTTTACGCTTAACGTTTAAAACTTTAATAAGGTTGGAATTTTTTAAGCATTTTTTTTTTTTTTAGTCGGGATGGGGATGATTGTTATCTCGTCCCGTCTGAAGTTAGAAAAAAAAAAATATATATATATATATAAATGATGGCGATTTAAAAAAAAATACAAAAAAATTGAGACACTGTTCACAAAAAGTGAATCTCTTTCAAGGAAAAAAAAAAAAACCTAAACCACTTAACTATCTAGTGGAAGAAACTTGGAATCTTGCAGCTGACGTGCTCCTTTTTATCGTTGATGTTTTGTGTAGTATGTAAACGTTTAAACTCAATTCAATTTAACACACACACACACACACAAACCCGTTGATCCGTTTCTTCTGACCAATAGACCTGTTTGTAATAGTCTCCCAGCGTTAATCTGTGGCCTCCTCACACTGTGCTCCTAAGCCTGTGGCCTTATAAACAGCCTCGGTGGGAATCATTTTAATTAGACTAAAAAGATTGTGTTCGATTTTACACTCATGAAGCAAGGAGCAACAGGGGTTTATACAGACAAATGAAATGGCATTAACACCAGGAGACACATCGGGATGGCGTGTGGGGGGCGGGGGTGAGGGGGGCGGGGGTGTCTGTGTGTGTGTGTTGGGTCTTGGGCATGTTTTTATATCTTGGTAGCCACTGAATGTCCCTATAATGATAGGAATACATGACTGTGGCAGTTTTATGGGGACCGGCCAAATAGGAATCTGACAGGTTTGACTTTGTGGGGACATTTGGTAGGACTCTTCTCTTTTCTTTTCTTTTTTTTTTTTCTTTCCTTTTCTTTTTTACAAAACCCTCAGCTTACAGAGGTTATGTTTAAGGTTAGCATAAATGCATTGATAATTATGTCCATGCATGGTCACATGTCCCCACAAAATGCACTGGGGGTTATGTCCATATTATCCTACTGGTCATGCTACGGATCGCGGCAGCTCCTGCCCCAGAGGATTTTGGGAAAGTGTGTGAGTTCACACCCACAGCAGGAAGTGTGAGTCCCTGACTCCGTGTGTGAATCGCTCGCTCCATGAACGGCTTTGGCGAAATAATCACATTGTGTCTCAATTCGCGTACTTATTAGATCGTTTTTTTGTTCCGTTTTGGGTTTGTTTTGTTTTTTTTTGCTTTGTTTTAACACTAACCCATTATCCTACGACGGATAGAGTTTGAATTTTTTTATACACCTCTCATGTATCTGACGTTACGTCAAAAACGATAATGTTTTCGAAGGACCATGTTAATATACGTAAACGCGCGATTTGTAGCAACGCTACCGTCAAAGCTACTGTTGTAAAAAAAAAAAAAAAAAGGGGGAGAAGTCTGATTTTGCGAGAACGTATAAACTCTATACACAAAAGTGACAACTTGCTGGGTTTATATTCGACCCCCGTTCTCCACCTTGCTCAGTTATGCGGCCACGCGGTGTGGATTTCAGGTCCGCGTGTTTTGTTGCGTGTAGAAATCTAACCAGCCTTCTGGCCAAAAATCGTTCCCGTCTCCGTGTGCGCTCTCAGCGAGGGAGCTAGCATGAAGCTCTACGGATCAGCAAGCTGAAGAAAATACCATCTGTCATTTTACATAATAAATCACTCGATTTAAAAAATAAATAAATAAAAGAAATGGAAGCGTAAATTAAGCAATGTTCTTTCCAGCTGTGTTCGTCGGTACGTTTTATCCGACGGCACTGCTCAAACAGTCTCGCGTGTGAAAAAGTGTGAAAGTCGAGAAGCTCAAAATCCAGATTCATGAGTTATTTACTTATAAACCGCACTGATGTATTTTTAATGCTAACGGATGGCTGAAATATTGCTAGTGCTCAAGTAATAGTGCTTAAACATTGGCAGCTGCAGATTTTTTTTCCATCGGAGAGTCTGCTAAAAGATCCACAATCCAACATTTTGGCATATCTTTCTACTGTCAAGTGACCATAACTAAATACGTGTGCTGGATATGGTTACCATTTTTCTCTTAGGGCTCTTTCACACTTCTTAGAGCCTGAATCATGAGTCAAATGGATTGTTTTGGTTCGTTTGCCATTCGCTCAGTGGTTAAAGGCTTTGGCTCACTGATCAGAAGGTCAGGGTTCAAGCCCCAGCACTACCAAGCTGCCTTTGCCCTTTCTGCTCCAGGGGTGCTGTGTCATGGCTGAGCCTATGCTCTGACCCCAACTTCCTAACAAGCTGGCCTATGTGAAGTATGAATTTCACTGTACTGTAATGTATACGTAACGAATTGATGCTTCTAAACAAACCCAAAGGGACATGTCGGGCTGAAAATATCCTTGCGAGTCGCTTTCATTCGTTGGTTGGTCGGATCTACGGTGCCAGTGGCATAAACAATCGAGTAAACAAAGCTTTAACATGTGTACAAAAGTCAGAAATCACAAAAATCAGTCGAGCGCAGAAAACACTAAACTGGCGCTCGATAAAAGATTAGATAATTATATAAATAACTAGTTTAAAATGTTTCTCATTCAGCATTTATTTCCTCTTTTTCCTTGCCCAAATCTCCAAGAACAGATGGCATTTCTGCAGCTTTGTACTTTGGCTCAGTTTGCACCTCGCCGCTCTGTTTAGCAGTTCATAGCCACCAAAAAAAAAAATAATAAATGCTGCAACCCAAAACATACGACATGTTCAGTTCACTTCCTGCAGTGGGGCCAATTCACTTTCTCGCTGCAATCGAACCGCACTACAATTCACTTAGAACTGGAATGAGACCACCTCACTCAGACGCTCTTGGGACCGCACCTGAATACAGACGAAGCGTTCTCACCGAAGCTCAGACGAAGCGTTTGGTTTGTCTCTTTCAAGCAACCCTTGAAGGTTCAGGGAGAATAGATTCCCCTATCAGAGAAGTTTCCAATTAGACATCTTATAGTTAGAAGAGTTATTGAATTACAGATAGAACATTTAACCATCTGAAGAACCTTCGAGGAACCACAAGCATGGATGTTTATACAGCACTTAAATTTGTGGTAGAGTCCAGTTCAAGCAGTACTGTGATTTTAACTCCAGTCGTTACAGATGTGGCCATGATGCGTTTTTTTGTCTTCTTCACGTGGTATCAGAAATGGAATGTGTGGTCGAATGGTTCGCATAAAATATTACGTTTCTCGCCAACATTTTTGAATAAAATTTGAATAAACGTTTGAATTAAAAACGGGCCAGCAAGCCGTGTTTATTCAAATTAAACACAATTCCCCCCTACTGGTCAGATATTTCCAGTGCCGGCAGCATGCGTGTGATTCCGCGTGATACCGCAATCGTAGGATCCCTTTTCCTTTGACATGCATTTTCAATGGCCACATCTGTAATGTCAGAATGTTAACCACTAAGCCTGGTTTCTTTCAAGGTTTCTTCCTCATGTAATCTCTGGGAGTTTCCTTGCCACTCTCGCCTCTGGATTGCTCATTAGAGATCTCGCCCAAGACCCAGATATCTAAAAAGCTGCACTGTGACAAAATGTTAGACTAATTAAATTGAATTGAACTCCTACTGCCACAGAAAGTCCTCCGTTTTTGTGTATAATGGCTCAGTCTAATTATTGTGAAGTGTTGCTTGTGATAGCATCATTCACGGAGAAATGTAGGTCAGCAGTGAGGAGATCTTGGTAAAATATCGCATCTTGAAGGGAAGCCGTAGGCGTTTATATGTACAGAAGACAGAAGTGCAGCCAGTCTTTAAAGTTGGGGTTTTCCAAAATTCATAAAATCCACTGAAGGGAATTAAAATACAGACACAGGTAGCTGTGCCTGCCAGTGTTTTTCGTGTTCTTCTTTTCTTTTTTGTAAAGATTTACCATGCTCACCCTGAAAAAGATAGGTGACAAGGTAATTCTCGGTAAGTTGGCTAATTAGCTTTTAATGCTATTAATCAATGCTTTTTTACTGTTCACATACCAGTGATTCCCACAAAAATGAAGCATGGAACACTGACCTAACACGGGCTCCTG
The DNA here is from genome assembly GCA_012411365.1 of Ameiurus melas. Classification (NCBI taxonomy): domain Eukaryota; kingdom Metazoa; phylum Chordata; class Actinopteri; order Siluriformes; family Ictaluridae; genus Ameiurus; species Ameiurus melas. The sequence continues at coordinate 2,901,754 of CM022768.1, forward strand.
CTCCTATACAATGTTTAGGGCACACACTTTGGGTTATTAATTCAATGCTTTTGGGAGAGGACAGGATTGGTCAAACTTGCAGTGGGAGCAGGCGGGATTGGTCATGATTGTCTGCAGGAGTGGAGGAGTTGGTAGAGAGTGTCTGGAGGAGTGGAGGAGTTGGTTAAGAGAGTCTGAAGGAGTGAAGTAGTTGGTCAAGAGTGTCTGCAGAAGTGGTGGAGTTGGTCAAGAGAGTCTGGAGAAGTGAAAGAGTTGGTCAGGAGTGTCTGGAGGAGTGGAGGAGTTGGTTAAGAGAGTCTGCAGGAGTGGAGGAGTTGGACAAGAGAGCCTGGAGGAGTGGAGGAGTTGGTCAAGAGAGTGTGTAGGAGTGGAGGAGTTGGTCAAGAGAGTCTGGAGGAGTGGAGGAGTTGGTCAAGAGAGTGTGGAGGAGTTGGTCAAGAGAGTCTGGAGGAGTGGAGGAGTTGGTCAAGAGAGTGTGGAGGAGTTGGTCAAGAGAGTCTGGAGGAGTGGAGGAGTTGGTCAAGAGAGTCTGGAGGAGTTGGTCAAGAGAGTCTGGAGGAGTGGAGGAGTTGGTCAAGATAGTCTGGAGGAGTGGAGGAGTTTTTTAAGAGAGTCTGGAGGAGTGGAGGAGTTGGACAAGAGTGTCTGTAGGAGTGAAGGAGTTGATCGAGAGTGTCTGGTGGATTGGAGGAGTTGGTCAAGAGGGGGAAGTGGGAATGGCTGGGATTGGTCAGATTTCCTGCTTGAATAGGTGGCATTCATCAAAAATTTTATGGTAACAGATGAAATTGGTCAAACTTCCTGTCGTATGCACATCTCTACTTCAAGGTACTATATAGTCAAGTTCACTGTGTATAATGTATGAATATAGAGCATAGTGATAGATATGAGACTATGTTACCACCATCTTGCCTCGTTAGACTGTTTCTCTTTGCTTTACTCCTCATCTTTATATTTTGTCCAGGTTAATTTCTTGCTAACGTAGCATTAGCAAATTTGCATATTAGCTGCTGTCTGTCTTTTGTCCCATTGACACTTGGCTCTGATTCCCAAAGCCCAACCACCAATGGATTGAAAACATGGCTGAAAAAAACCCCAAATCCACTCACAAACTCCATGCGATGAATTGTGATAATTCTTTTCAAGGTCTCAGCATCTCACAGCTCGAACCTAGAGTGAAAGCAAAGAAGAAAAAAAAATTTAAACTTGCTCTAATGCTGTCAGAACTTTAAGTCTACATGAATTTGGTTGAAGGGGAAAAACAAAATCTTCCCTTCACGCTGTGTATCTCCATCATCCACTGCTGAGAGAATGTGTAATTACCATTTTCCCTCACTCTTTCGCTCATTCGCTTCTTTTTCCATCACATTTGGCCGTCATGCGCATAATGATGATAAAAACACACATTCGCACTGCGCTCGAAATAGACTCGGCTCCTCTCCCGCAGTGAGAATACACACTCGTACCCTCGCACTTGGCTCTGAGAGTCTGAGAGAATTATGGAGAGATGTTTTTATTCCAATATTTTACTGAGCTCACTATACGCACTTACATATTTGGATTGAGGCAGTTTATTTACTTCCAGTCCTCCGTCAATCCGTTGAAGAAAATCTTTCTTCTGTTTTACACTCGGCGCTTACAAAATGTTCAATTTTATTGATTCAATTTCAATAAAATCGCCAATTACAAAGTTGAGCTAATGCTGTAGCAAACAGTCATTATACAGTATTCGCAATGACATGCGGAGGGCGCTGCTGAGCGAGTTACTCCAGCCAGATTAGCAAACTTGAAGAAAATTTATTGGAAATTGTAGAAGGTGATTTTATATATATATATATATATATATATATATATAAAAAGGGGTTGGTGAGGGAGTGATTTTTTAATAGCCACTATAACCTAACTGATAACTTGTTTCACAGACAGAATATTAAATGTAACTATAAATGTGTGTGTGTGTGTGTGTGTGTGTGTGTGTGTGTAATCAGTTCCGCTGCTGTTGTGTTCTTGCCAGGATACATCACTTGCTCTAGATTCAAAAGATTTAGCTCAAGTAACTTTACAGCTTTACAGATCTCTCTCTCTCTCTCTCTCTCTCTCTCTCTCTATCTCTCTCACACACACACACACACACATATTAAGTTACTTTATGATATCAGTTACTTTTTAGTCGGTGCTTAATTAAGTGGGTATTGTATATCTGTCTATTCTAATCAATAAAGTTCATTTAAGACGCTTCTACAGTAAACAGTGTATCAGTGTATCACTTCATCTCTGTGTGTGTGTGTGTGTGTGTGTGTGTGTGTGATAAACGATGTCTGTATCTCTCTTTTTTTTATCTGCATAATTCCCAGCGCGCTGACAGCAAATACCACACTTCTCTGTATTCATGATTCTGTTCGTTTCTATTCGATTCGATTCGCTCCGCTCTATTTGACTCGTTTCGATTCGCTCCGCTCTATTTGACTCGATTCGATTCGATTCGCTATTTTGTCTTTTAATTGTTCTATTTCATTTTGTCTTTCATTACTATTTTACTTTATTTGATTCTATTCAATTTTTTTCCTGTTCTTTTATTTTTTCTATTTGTTCTCCATTCTAAAAAAAAAAACCAAAAAAACACCGGGATAAAAACAACCCAAATTGGGTTATTTTCTGCCCAGCGGCTGGGTAAATATAGGGCAGAACACATTCTGGGCTACACTAAACCATCAAGTTGGGTTCATTTTAACCCAGCAAAAGGTATATATGAAATATATATAAAAAGTATATATATATATATATATATATTGAAGGAAATGACTCAAATATGTCATATATATATATATATATAAGGACGAAACTTCAGATTTTGATCAAAGGAACCGCTTAAAACATCCAAACCCCCCAAGAACTGGAGTCGATGCATCTTCTTGCAAATCTCTCGGCCATCTGGGAAGACAGGAGTCCCATGACCTCCATGTGACCTCCATGTGACCTCCACTCATCTAATGGAACAAAATAGCGCTGTAGCCTCAGCAGGAAAATCGACCTAACTTCTGACTCTGCCTGTTCGAGCCTTTAGCACCATCTATTCTATTCTGTTCTATTCCTTATTATATTTTACTTCCTCTTTTCTATTATTTCTATCTCTATTCCATACAATTTGCTGTATACTACTTGTTCTACGCCATGCTGTTCTATTCTATCCAACCCCCCATTCTACTTTGTTCTATTCTGTTTGGTAAGTTCTCTTCGTTCTTCTCCTGTTTCTTCGATTCTACGTCTTCTGTGTACCACTAGCCTGTTCCCTTCTCTTCTACCCTATTCTATCTGTTCGACTTGTCCTATTTCTCTCTCGCAAATATGCGACGGCACGAGAAAAACCTTCACCTGGTGAAATTTGGATATTTTTTTCACCTACTCTTCTGAAACGGACAGACTTCAGATGAACCGAAACTTGTTTCTCTTTTTTTTTTCCCCCCCCCTCTATTTTATATGAGTAAAGTTTTAAAAACGACATTTAAGCATTTTATCCCGTACTGTACTGTAGTTCAGGGGCATCGCAGACATTTTGACAGCTGCTCTGAGATCACAGCGGGAAATGATCAGGCTCATGCCTGTTCCCGTTGTGACATTTGCTATCCAACAACTTGATCAAAGCGTGACGTTCACTGTGCGAAATATATTTGTGTTGTTTTGGTTGGGTTTTTTTTTTGGCTGTTTGTTTTGTGGTTGTTCAGCCACAGCAACATCCTATGGGTTTTCACAGACCGCCGCGCATTATTTAGGTGGTAGATTATTTTTAGCTGTAATATACACTTTCTGATGCGTTTACACACACACACACACACACACACACACACACACACACAAAAGAGATCTCTTTCTCTAACTGGATGGAATGCATGTTAGTGTGGGTGTATTCAATTCTTTCGTGTTGTGGATCTGAAGTCTGCTGGGAATGCAATACAAACACAGACCAAGAAGCACTTGCCATGAGGGTCAAAAGGTCATCCGGCATGCGCTAGGATTTAACCCATTACAAAACCATCTCTTCTGAGTATCATTTCCATAATTTAACTGCAGCGCTGTGTGGATTTTGGTGAATAATTTGCTTATGGAGACACTGTGGGAAATCTGGGCAGGTTTAAGACGTGATCTGGCAACGAAACCCCTTTCTCTGTCTTTCTCTCTCTCTCTCTTTCTCTCTCGCTTGCTCTATCTCACTCTCACTCCTTCGTGACTTCTTGTTTCGGGCTTTGAGCCAGCGTAAAATCGCTCGAGGATGTCCAAGCAGCGAAGAGACGGGCGTGTAATATATGATTTTATCCTATCTGGATGAGTTATTAAATAAGGATGAAGCCATGGGGAGTATACAAACAGTGTCCTTGTAAAAAGGGTTTACAGCAACAATAATCCAGATTTACAGTATTTACTCTCTCTCTCTCTCTCTCTCTCTCTCTCTCTCTCTCAGACACTCTCACTGTGTCAGTTTTTTTTTTTTTTCCTCGCTCACGCGCTTTATTCAGCTCTGTCATCCCTGGTTTGTGAAAAGTTTTGGCTCGTGTCAGCGCTGTTTTCACCTTGCCATTAAGAATTAGCATTTAGCAACAGATTAAGACGACGAAGAGAGTTTGTACCCTCCAAGTCACATCTCCTGTCATTTTATTTCAACTTAAACAACTTGTAGGATTTCAACACGCTTCAGATTTCGACCTCACGCTTTCCGACACGTGCTGAGCTGTGAATTTAGGTCGTTCTGCCTCGGGTGCAGGCGCTAGCTGTTGAGAAAACTAGGTAACACTTTGAAAAAAAATAAATAATATTTGAAAAAGGGAATTTAAGGGGTCACTAGTCGGTCATTTATAAGCAAGTAACGCATGATTTTTCTAAGTAAAGAACCGCTTCGAGCTCTTTTCGATGTTTTTAATTATTTATTTATTTTTTTTAAACGTGACTAAATATAGTATTGGTTAAGCGCTTGGAAAATAAATTGGGCTTGAAGTCTAAAAAAAAAAGAAGAAAAAAAAAAAAGGAATTTATTCCTAAATGAAAAAATAAAATCGTTAGGATTACAATTCGGAAAATGGTGACGCCTACGACCTATTTTATACTTAATACAATATCATACATATATACATACATGGTTGAATTAAATGTGTAACTATAAATTAGACAACACGTTTGGCGTGTAGTTCTTTAGTATTTGTTATTTTTTTCATGTACTGTAGGCTAATTGTTGATAAACTGCTGTAGGATGGAACGAATAAAACACTCGTTATAGGAATGATGTGCTGTTGTGGGAAAATAATCAGCTGTTTGCGGTGGTACCGGGTACTGTGCTTCATCACACTAGTGATTATTCGCCATTCTTGAGCTTCCCCGGGCTGCATTAAATATATATGGGAGGTGCTTTATGAATCATTCTTTAATTCGTTTAAAGAAGAGCCTGCATTAATGTCAACATGCTTTACCTTCTGGGGTTTTTTTTTCTTTCTTTCTTTCCTCTAACCTCTTTTTTTTGTGTTCTCTTCTCATTTCTAGACACCTTGCTGTCATCAGGAGAAGGTAGGAATAAACCTGTGTGCATGTGTGTGTGTGTGTGTTGTGTGGTCATTTATGCAGCAGGCTGTATGCTGCGCGTGTGAATAGTTCCATCGTTGTAATTCTACTATGTTTACGCTGGATTTCGAGCCAAAAACGACAGGATGGAATTTTTGGAAGCGGAATCTTTATGGCGTTGTAGTTACCTTGGATTTCCGTGGGTTGAGGTTGATGAGATCGTTCTCATCGAGGGGCGACTTTCTGCATGAGTGTATTCAAAACGATTCTTGTGTGGGAGAGGGGGAGGGAAGGGGAAGGGGGGGCTTTGCATCGATCAGTTTTATTTATTTCCTCCATTGTTCAAAGTCGAGTGTTTCTGTGTAAACGAAATATTCTCGAGAGACTACGGTGCAACGTATACCCATACAGCAGCATGGCAGGGTCAGATGATATTCATGCCCGTTTATTCATCAGTGTACTGGGATTGTAACAAAGAACACGTAAGTCCATCCTGGGAGACAAGCAGGAGACAACCGAAAAAGAGGCTTTCAGGACAGAACAGCTGTTCGACAAAGCTGGGGTTTAGCAATTTTAGGCCCCATCAGATGGAAGGAATCGGAACAGATTGAAGGAAGTTCTTTGTACTTGGTGAGCATCTGCTAAAACGATCCACAGTTCAGTGATGGAGTACAGGCAAGTCGAAAAGTCTTGAGTCCGTTACCGAGAACTGTTTTTGCTTTAAGAGTTCTCAAATTCCTGAAATTCTACCATGATTCATATGTGTGCGTAAGTTTAAAATTCGATTTTTATTGGCTGAAAGCAATATGCGTATATACCACATAGAGGACCATGCTCATGAAGACACGTTTTACCAATTGTACCCTTTCATCTAAGGAACTCTTAAACAGACTTAAAATTTATGATGCAGGACATGGTGGGAAGGCTGTGAAAGGGCGGTGGAGGACTGTCAGGATGAATGAGTTAGTACTGTTAGTTAGGATTGTGAGAAAGGAGGCTGAGGCAGGATAGGGCGGGAATGACTGTTAAGGAGTGTCTTTAGGGAGCACCATGTGTTAGCATGGTGAGAGAACATCACGAGGCTGTTGTTGAAAAGGTAATCCATCGAGGACATTGAGTTGTAAAAGGAGTACGGTTAGGGAGGACTGTCGGGGATGAGGTGAGGAATTGGAGCTTGAGGGAGTATGATGGCTGTCAGGAAGGTCTTAAGTAAGCAACTTTTGAAAAGAGGATGTCAGTGGAGGATAACGAGGGATGGTGATAAGAGAAGATAGAGGACAGTAAAGGAGGATGTGTAAGAGCTATTATGAGGTAGAATTGTTAAGGAGGAAAGGTCTTAAAGAGGGTTTGAGTAAGGATGAAGATCATTTTTTGGGGAGGATTGTGTAAGAAGATCATTATGGAGGATGGTATATGACAGTCTTTAGGATGGATGATGAAGGTACATCATTAGCATGGATTGTAAGGGAGGTACTGTGAGCCATAATTTTTGGGGAGGATCTTAAGAGTTGGTGGTGAAAAGCAATCATTATGGAGGATGGTGAGAGAATAACCTCAGGGAGGACTGTAATGATGATCTTTAGGGTTAATAGTGAAGGAGCATCACTGCGGTGGGTGGTGAAGGAAGATCCTAAGGGAGGATCTTTAGGGTTGAGGGTAATGGAGGGTCATTAGCATCAGTTGTCATAGAGAATCATGAGTGAGGAAGTAAGGTCATCAGGGAGAATTTTTATGAAGGATGTTGAAGGAGGATCATTAAGGTAGATGGTGGAAGAGGATTGTTTGGATGGTGAGGGAGGATCTTTAGGGTAAGATGGAGAAGGAGGATCATCTAGAAGGACTTCAGGGAGATTCTTTAGGATTGATGGTAAGGGGGATTATTAGGGTTGATAGGGAGGTGGATTATCAGTGAGTAAGCAAGAGAAGTTCATGAAGGAGCGTTATTTATTTATTTATTTTTTGGATAATGGTGAAGGAGGATCATTAGAGTGGATAGAGATTGATCATCATAATAATCAGAAAAAGGGGGTATTTATGGTAAATGTGCACTTATATAGCACTTTTATCCAAAGCGCTTTGCACTGTGTCTCATTCACCCATTCACACACCAATGGTAGCAGAGCTGCCATGCAAGACGCTAGCTTGCCATCGGGAGCAACTTGGGGTTCAGTGTCTTGCCCAAGGACACTTCGGCATGTGGAGTCACCCGGGCCGGGAACCGAACCGCCAACCCTACGATTAGTGGACAACCCGCTCTACCAATACCGCCCCTATTTAGGGTATGTAGTGAAGAAGAATAAATTGAGTAGTATGTGAGGATCTTGAGGGTAGAATGTGAAGGAGAATTCTTGCTGTGGTCAGGGAGAATCTTTAGTGTAGATCATGACTGAGGATCATTAGGGTTTTGAGAGAATATCTTTAGTGTAGATGGTAAAGGAGGATTGTTTGGGTTGTGAGTGAGGATCTATACAGTAAATCGTAAAGGAGATTCATTTGGGTGGTGAGGGAGGATCTTTAGGGTAGATGGTAAAGCAGGATTGTTTGGGGCGTGGTGGGGATCTTTAGGGTAGATGGAAAAGGAGGACTGTTTAGGGGTGAGGGAGGATCTTTAGGGTAGATGGTAAAGGAGGATTGTTTGGGGGTGAGGGAGGATCTTTAGGGTAGATGGTAAAGCAGGATTGTTTGGGGGTGAGGGAGGATCTTTAGGGTAGATGGTAAAGCAGGATTGTTTGGGGGTGAGGGAGGATCTTTAGGGTAGATGGTAAAGCAGGATTGTTTGGGGGTGAGGGAGGATCTTTAGGGTAGATGGTAAAGGAGAATTGTTTGGGGGTGAGGGAGGATCTTTAGGGTAGATGGTAAAGCAGGATTGTTTGGGGGTGAGGGAGGATCTTTAGGGTAGATGGTAAAGGAGGATTGTTTGGGGGTGAGGGAGGATCTTTAGGGTAGATGGTAAAGGAGAATTGTTTGGGGGTGAGGGAGGATCTTTAGGGTAGATGGTAAAGGAGGATTTTTTAGGGGGTGAGGGAGGATCTTTAGGGTAGATGGTAAGGTGGACTGTTTAGGGGTGAGGGAGGATCTTTAGGGTAGATGGTAAAGGTGGACTGTTTAGGGGTGAGGGAGGATCTTTAGGGTAGATGGTAAAGGAGGATTGTTTGGGGGTGAGGGAGGATCTTTAGGGTAGATGGTAAAGGAGGATTGTTTGGGGGTGAGGGAGGATCTTTAGGGTAGATGGTAAAGGTGGATTGTTTAGGGGTGAGGGAGGATCTTTAGGGTAGATGGTAAAGGTGGACTGTTTAGGGGTGAGGGAGGATCTTTAGGGTAGATGGTAAAGGTGGACTGTTTAGGGGTGAGGGAGGATCTTTAGGGTAGATGGTAAAGGTGGACTGTTTAGGGGTGAGGGAGGATCTTTAGGGTAGATGGTAAAGGTGGACTGTTTAGGGTGAGGGAGGATCTTTAGGGTAGATGGTGAAGGTGGACTGTTTAGGGGTGAGGGAGGATCTTTAGGGTAGATGGTAAAGGAGGATTGTTTGGGGGTGAGGGAGGATCTTTAGGGTAGATGGTAAAGGTGGACTGTTTAGGGTGAGGGAGGATCTTTAGGGTAGATGGTGAAGGTGGACTGTTTAGGGGTGAGGGGAGGATCTTTAGGGTAGATGGTAAAGGAGGATTGTTTGGGGGTGAGGGAGGATCTTTGGGTAGATGGTAAAGGAGGATTGTTTGGGGGTTGAGGGAGGATCTTTAGGGTAGATGGTAAAGGAGGATTGTTTGGGGGTGAGGGAGGATCTTTAGGGTAGATGGTAAAGGAGGATTGTTTGGGGGTGAGGGAGGATCTTTAGGATTTGCAGGTTATATGGTAAATGTGGATCATTTACATGGTGAGAGAAGATCTTTAATACAAGATGACGGAAGGGAAATATTACGAGTGAGGCTTGTTTGTTATAATATTTTGAATTTTTGCTAATACTATCATCATTTGCCAATGTGTCATCAGGATGGATGGTGAGGTTCCTAATAATTTCAATGTCGAGCTCTTTTTCACATTTACATGTAATGGCAAAATGAGAAAGACATTCTGCATAACATGAAAGATATGCTGATCGGCAGCGAACAAAAATAAACAGTGCATGCAGCACTGAACAAAACCTGCATATGGGCACATAGGAATAAAGAGGGTCATGAAGAAGGATGGTGAGAGCATCAGGATAGATCATAAAGGAAAAATCGTTAGGGTTGATAGTGAAGGAATATCATCAGGGAGGATTGTTGGCGAGGCTCTTTAGGGTAGGTGGTGATGGAGGATCATTGAGTGGTTGGTGAAGGAAGATCATCAAGAAGGAATGGTACAAAGGATTGTGAGGAAAGGTCATCAGGGGGTGTCTTGAGGGTTGATGATGAGATCGGAATGCTAGGGTGGATAGTGAATGGGGGATCGTCTGGGAGGATTGTTAGGTTGAATCTTTAGGGTTGCTGGTGAAGGAGAATCATTAGGGAGGTCTGTGATGGATGAGTGGGCGTCGAGAGTCAAAGCTCACTTATACCAGTGTGCTAATGGCCAGCAGCACACAGCAGACCACTTACAGCCTCTTAACATCCTCAAATTTAGAGTTGTTTTTCCTCTCATCTTAATAAAAAAAAAAAAAAAAAACCATGGATCTGTTAATTTATTTGAATTATTTATTTATTTGTCTGTTTTATTCATTAATTAAATTGAACGGTTAAGTGGCATTTGCAGCATTTCTAGTTTTCAGAGTGACTTTGCGCTGACCTTTTTCTCATTAGCTGTACAGCATTAGCTAATGGACAATCTCGTTCTCCGTTCTCGTTGAGATGGGAAGTTGTTTTGATGAAAAAAAAAAATAACACACACGCACGCAAAGAAAAAAAAAACAACACAAAACAACCGCCTAAGTGTTTACTCTTCATTTGAGCTGATTTTAGCGGAAGCCGAGAAAAGGTGGATGCTATTAAACTTTTAAACTTAGGGCATTGAAAGTAAAGTTTCAAAAGTACCATTTTGAAGCTAATATTATGGTTTACTGTCTGAAGTGTGTGTGTGTGTGTGTGTGTGTGTTGTGTTGTGTTGTGTTTCTTGTCCTTCTCTAAGGGAATTAGCGGTTTTATCTGTAATTCAGAGGTCATATCCGATCCTCTGACTCTTCTCCCCCTCGAGAGCGTAGTTAAGCACCCGTCCTGTCAATTAGTCCGACCGAGAATCGATTCATCACTACAGCCATTCATTGATCCTGTGACTCATTAATACGCTTTGTAACGGCTCCGGGTGTTTAACCACACTCGTTAAGCTTTCCAATCTGACAAATTCGCACGCTCTTTCCTTTCTTTTCCTTTTTCAGAAATAGTCGCAATTTCCCTGTAATTTTCCACAGGGTGGAGCAGAAAATCAGGAGCGGCCCTGGTGTGAGGTGCTTTAGTTTAGCGATCAGCTAATGTTAGCTCGAAGGGACAGCCCTGGTCGTGTCTCCTACCGGCTCATTCGCTTAGATAAACTCTGAGCAAAGTGAAATTACCAGCTACTGGAAGAGAGAGACTGATTTTGTCTTCCCGCATTCCCTCCCATTCAATTCAATTGGCTTGGTTGCCAGACTAATTTTATTCACGTTCAGACTGACCGCCCTGTAACTCTCTTTTGTCTCTTCCGTCTATCCCTTTCTCTTTTTTTTGTTCTCTTGCACTTCTTGCTTTTTGCCTGTCTCTGAATCTTGATGAATTTTTTGTCTCCCTCTTGTCCACCTCATCTCTTTTTTCCCATTAGTATGCCTCCATCTCTCTCTCTCTCTCTCTCTCTCTCTCTCTCATATCCTTGCTATGTATTGATTCCGAGATTCCGAGAAGCCAGAGGTTGCAGCAGAGAAATGTGCTCTTGATAAAAAAAAAAACCCAAAAAATAGTGTTGAAATTCTGAGCTCTACTATTCATTTTCAGAAAAAAAAAAGGAAGAGAAATGTACTACTAATGTTTTAGTTCATTATACATCGACTACTGATGCAAACTTTAAGGGAAATCTAAGAACAAAGAAGATCTGCACTGACCAAAGCAGCAAACGAAACAAAAACAAAGCAAAACAGGGCAAGTAAACGCACAACAAATGGTAAATGATCTGCACTTATATAGCGCTTTAGACTGGTTCTCATTCACACACACACTCACACACCAATGGTAGCAGAGCTGCCACGAAAGGCGCTAACTTGCCATCGGGAGCAACTTGGGGTCCGGTGTCAAGGAAACTTGGTCATGTGGAGTCACGTGGGCCGTAAATCGAACCACCAACCCTACGATTAGTGGACAACCCGCTCTACTACCTGAGTCATAGCCGCCCAACAAACCCCCAACAAGGAAGACAACACAAGGCAAGATATGAAAATATATATATATATACTGGAAAGGGAATTAATTAACACACACAGTCGGCTGTGGCGCAGGTGACTAATCGTAGGGTTGGCGGTTCGATTCCCGGCCCGGCTGATTCCACATGCCGAAGTGTCCTTGGGCAAGACACTGAACCCCAGGTTGCTCCCGATGGCAAGCTAGCACCTTGCATGGCAGCTCTGCTACCATTGGTGTGTGAGTGTGTGAATGGGTGAATGAGACACAGTGTAAAGCGCTTTGGATAAAAGCGCTATGTAAGTGCACATTTACACAGTCAAGAAAGGTTATAGGAGAATTAATTGTCTTCTTCTTACACCAAAGTAAAGGTGAAAGATCACTCAACCTAAAAACCACATGAATTTACACTGTCCATAAAATATTGAATGGATATATCTTTAAAAATAACAAACAAACAGTTTTAACGGTCAACAGAATTTTAAAAGGAAACGCTGGTGGAACTTTAAAAGGGAACAGTCCACTGCGGAACAGCTGCACTGCTACTACGGAGATAATCCACCCATCAGAACTGAACAGTGTCAAGACGGAGAAAAAACTCCACAATGAAAAAACACTACTGAGCAACCCAGAAATCGTCTACGCTGAATACACAGAGGAGCAGGGTGAAAAAATAAAGACCAACATGAGCTCATGTTCCTCACCCACCTGGGCACCAACAACCTGGACTGAAGCTCTGTGTTCCTCTCAACCCTCTGTTAAAAAGACAGGAGTGTGCAGCGGCTGCCCGCTCGTCATCCACACTGAAGAAATGGACAACACTGTGCCTTTACATTAACACCTAACACTGGCACAGTCCTAATTCAAGGCGACTCCGAGAACCTATAACAGTTTGAGTGGAATTTTAACAGCCTGAAGACCAAAGTTAATGAGGACAAAAATCTGTCACCACAAGAAATTAACAAAACTCCTGAGCCTTGTCCCTATACTGCTCCAGCAACAGAGTTCCCTCAACATGCTCTAGAAAGCTAAGCCTAGCTCAAAAAAACTCTAATCAAAGAGGAAGCCACTTCTAGAGACACCTCACAAAAACACTGGTCAACAAGACAAATATTTCAACACCATACAAAACAGAAACACAAGGAGAGCCACACGTACCTGGACTCGCACCCAGACTCACACCCAGGCATGCACTAGGACATGCACCCGGACTCACATCTGGACTCGCACCCAGGCATGCACTAGGACACGCACCCGGACTCAAATCTGGACTCGCACCCAGACATGCACTAGGACACACCACCGGACTGGTACCCAGACTCACACCCAGGCATGCACTAGGACATGCACATGGACTCGCACCTGGACTCGCACCCAGGCATGCACTAGGAAACGCAACCGGACTGGCACCCAGACTCGCACCCAGGCATGCACTAGGACACGCACCCGGACTCACACCCAGGCATGCACTAGGACATGTACCCGGACTGGCACCTGGACTCGCACCCAGGCATGCACTAGGACATGCACATGGACTCGCACCTGGACTCGCACCCAGGCATGCACTAGGAAACGCAACCGGACTGGCACCCAGACTCACACCCAGGCATGCACTAGGACACACACCCGGACTCGCACCCAGGCCCACAACCGTGCGCGCACCCGGACACGAGAAAGACAAATTCTGCCTAAATATTGCGCAGGTACTCACGATTTACAAATTGAAAAAGGAAGACACACTAAAACCTTTAAACTCAGAGAACAAAGACTCTGCAAACACCGTGAGCTACAGGAAGTAGAAACAGAGACTAAAATATAACTGCATCAGACAGGAATATTACCGTAAATTCACAGCCATCATCCCAAACTCTCCTCTCTGAGCACTGAGCACAAACTGAGCTGTGTTTGGGGAACATGAAGGAAGTGTGCGGCTGGCTGCTATGTTCATATCCACTCTTCATCATACAAGAAGCACAAATCACCTCTAATCTAATCTAATCTAATCTAATCTAATCTAATCTAATCTAATCTAATCTAATCCTAACACTGTCTATTATCATAGTTCATAGATGTGTATATGTATATAGCTATGTATGTATATAAATGAATCAAATACTGCATATATTCCTTTAATACATCTGTTAATTTTCTTTGTTCATTCATATTTAATGTTTATTTTTATTGATTATTGCTTTTCTATTCCTTTACTTGTTGTTATTGATTGCTCTCTCTCTCTCTCTCTCTCTCTCTCTCTCTCTCTGTATATAAGTGAACTGAACTGTACGTTATTTACCTCATTATCCGTGCTAAGTCTATTTGCGTCATTATCTCTCTTTTATCTTTTATCTCTCGTCATCTTTTGCTTTTTTCCATCAATATGCCCCCCCCCTCTCTCTCTCTCTACCTAACTTTAATTATCTTTTCTAAAAAAAAACATTCTCTCTCTCTCTCTCTCTCGTCTATCACTTTCTTTATTTTCTCCATCATTCCATCGCTCTCTGTAATTATCTCTCTTCAAATCTTTCGTCTGTCAAACCGTTTCTGTTTTTCTGTACCGTCTTTATCCTTCTTTTGCTTCCCTTCGACGCGTTATCTCTCCATCTCCATGGTTTCTCTCTTGCAAAATATTTGCCACTTATTTTTGGTCCTCCTCTTAGCTCAAACTTTTTTTTTTTCTTCTCTTCTCCCTTCACGTCTATAACTCCTACTTCTGTGTTTCTCTCTCTCTCTCTCTCTCTCTCTCTCTCTCTCTCTCCGATTTTATTTATTCTCTCTCTCCATTTCTGTAATTAATTCACTGTCACTTCACTGCCGTGCTGTCTGTCTGTCGTCTATCATTCGGTTTGGTTAAGTCTGTTTATTTCTAATTCATTTCCCCACAGATCCATCAATGGCATTTGCAAATTAATATAAGTTTTTAAGTTGTGTTTTTTTTTATTTTTATCTATGCATGATTGAATATTAAACACATTTATTTCTCTCTCTCTCTCTCTCTCTCTCTCTCTCTCTCTCTCTGTCTCTGTCTCTCTCTCACCCATCTGATTCTCCTTATCATCCAAACCCACAAACACACTTCATTGATCATTCAAACAGGCAGCATGGCTTCAGATCTGCCGACATCTGAGACTCAACTAATGACAACTCGATTTCTGAAGATTTATCTTGTGGGTGTTTTTTTTTTTTTTTTTAATCCCACTTTTTGACAGGAAGTAAAAGAAATGTGGGAGGACGTAAAAAAAAAAAAGAAGGAGAAGAAGTAAACAGCTGATTAATTTCGCATGAGAGCAGTCTGTGTGATGGACGTGAGGGACGAGACTTTGCTTTATGTAGCGTTTCTGTCCACATGGGATTGACACTTGTGTACTGGTAGTGACATTTCACACGTGCACACACACACACACACCAACCATCATCATCATCATCATCATCATCATCATCATCATCATAACCACTTTGTTTTGTATACTCCTTACAGTCCCCTCGGAACGTTCCCGTCAAGGGTTTGCCAGCTCGACGACTTTGTTGCTAGTTTTTAAACTCCTTTAGCAACTTTATTTCAAATCTAGAAGATTAGCAACTGTTTGAGCAGATGTCAGTGACTGTCCTGAACCTGCTCCAGCTCTCCAGGTCACGTCACAGCTGCTGTTATGTGGGTTGAGAGACGCGTTTGCTCGATTCACTAGCAGTCTGTAAAGCCTGACTGAGTTGCTCTTGAGTGTGCTGATGTCCCCAATGACACTGATCAACATTCTTTCCATGAGCCAATCTCTGACCACCATTTCCCCTAACAACTAATCACTGATCCGGTTTGTATCCAATTGTCATGTAATATAGGAGAAGGACTAGAAACTACGATTCCCATCAGCCACTGCATCTTGTCACATGGCTAATCTCAACTGTTTCACGTTTTGGCTCATGAGCACTGGGGTATACGTAGTCACGTTTGGCACTGCACTATTTGTCTTGTTAGGTCGATATATCTGTATGACGTTATGCTCGTCCTTGTTTCATGTAGGTCTCGTTTTTGTGATTGGTTTGGTACGTTATTAAACGCTTCACTTCAGTTCTGCTTTTGCGTCCGTCTTTACCTACAGTCTTGACTCCAATTACCATTCACTGATCGTTGTTCCCTCTGACCAATCTCTGATGACCATTCTTCCCAACAATTAATCACTGATTCAGTTGTTTCCAATCACTAATCACCATTGTTCCAAACAACCAATCACTAATCACCATTATTCCCACTGACTAATGACTGAGCGCCATTGCTCCCACAGAGTAGTCACTGATTGGCATTGTTCTGAATGCCTATCACTGATCACTGTTGTTCCCAAAAATCAATCACAGATCACCATTGTTCCCGAAAACCAATCACTGATCACCATTGTTCCCGAAAACCAATCACTGATCACCGTTGTGCCCAAAAACCAATCACTGATGAACATTGTGCCCAACAACCAATCACTGATCACCTTTGCTCCCCATGACCAATCACTGATCACCTTTATTCCCCATGACCAATCACTGATCACCATTGTTCCCCAAAACCAATCACTGATCACCGTTGTGCCCAAAAACCAATCACTGATCACCGTTGCTCCCCAAAACCAATCACTGATCACCGTTGCTCCCCAAAACCAATCACTGATCACCGTTGTGCCCAAAAACCAATCACTGATCACCATTGCTCCCCATAATCAATCACTGATCACTATTGTTCCCCAAAACCAATCACTGATCACAGTTGTGCCCAAAAACCTATCACTAATCAACGTTGTGCCCAACAACCAATCACTGATCACCTTTATTCCCCATGACCAATCACAATTGTTCCCCAAAACCAATCACTGATCACCATTGCTCCCCATGACCAATCACTGATCACCATTCCTCTCCATTCATCAGCCCCTGATCCCTGTTGTTATAACAAACTATAATTTATTTCATCTTAATTGTCTTCAGAAAATCTTCTTCATGTAACAACTTTTGAAATGCAGATAAGTCTCTGGCACCATCTTATGACTTCTAGCAACTTCTTGAGCATGCTTTAGTTACTTTTCCCCCCAACAAACAAAAAGAGTCGAGTACTCCGTTGCCTTCTGTCCTAGAACAATATTTGCAGCGAGCAGAAAGGTTGCTAGTTTCTCGTATCCGAACGCTGGGAGAGCATTTGGCCGTGTTAATTCATGCACACATTCACAGATGTGCATATTCATGCTGAAGGAAGGCAGCGAGAGAAGACTTTACCCTCCACCAAGCCGACAGTCACGCCAATTAAACAAACGTCTCGCTTCTGCAGTCTTTCCCTCCTCCTCCTGGAACGTTAAAAAAAAAAACAACAAAAAAAAAACTTGAGAAAGTGTCGCCACGGAAACGGCAGATGGGTAGATGGGCCTTCATTCCTCTACAAAAGAGTAGGAAGGAGGGGAAAAAATAAACAACAAAGTGGCGAGGATTCTGCGGGGAAAAGCGTCTTCCCATCGCAAACGGAGGCAGCCAGAGATGGAACGTTTGTTTGTTTGTCTTCTTTCTCAACTTCTCGTGCTAATCTGTGAGAAATCAACTGAGATGGCGCTGCCGTCTTGTCTGAAACCAAGCGGCAGAAAAGAAAAAAAATGAATAACAACCAAAAAAAAAAAAAACAAAAAAAAAAAACAAAGCAAATATCCAGAAATGGAAATACGATCCATTTCACACCTTTCGTAAACAGAAAAAAAAAAATGCTATTTTCTCTATTATCCGGTCGTCTTCTTTCTTAACTTCTCAAGCTAATCATCGAGATCAGACGACGCTGCCATTGTTGTCTGAAACCAAGACAGAATAAAACTATTTTTTAAGAAACAACAACAAAAAGCGCTGACGCTACTCCCTTTCGGAAAGCCCTTCGTTTTTTTGACACCCTGCTAACTCGTGTCTAAAAATAATTTTTCCTTTGTTTCTTTGTCTTATGCCAATCTGTGAGAACTAGCCAGCCCAAATGCTGATGTTGCTAATAGCTAATTCTCAATAGTGGAAAGTAGTTACACTCCGCGAACCCGTTCCGAAAAAAAAAAAGAAAGAAAGAAAGAAAAAAATTCAGATTACGCTTGGGCACGCGATCGTTTCTATGAGAAGTACTTCAAATCTTCTTTCGTCTATACTATCCGAGGCCTTGCTAGTTCTATCTTTGAGTACATCTTTTAGCCTAACAGCGCACACCATTTGATGATAAACCTCCCCCACTGTCTAACACCGCACTCCCAACGTGTTTGCACAGCGAGATGGATGTTGACCTTCAGCGCTGGATCGGAGTCGGATTTCTTCTCCAAAAACTTCAAATCGTCGAAAGCTAAACAGAGAAAAAGTGCTGGCTGGAGGCCGCGCTTGTACGAGGCGAGCGTTTCTTTGATGAAAATGATGAAATACCGCTGAGCCAAGAGGGTCAGTTAGCTCTGAAACAAGCTTCACCCTGATCCTTTGCCAGTTGTATAAATATACACAAATTTGCCCGTGTTTTTTTTTTTTTTTTTTTGCTACGGATAAACATTGCAGAGGAATGGGAACAATAGAGCGAGAGAGCAAAGTGCCTTCGCTTCTTCATCGCCTGCAGCCATAATTGATTCTACTACCGTGGACGTTTATGTTCACCCAGAGAGACAGAGACGGAGGAGTGGAACGACAGCCAAGGTAAACACACAAAACACAGAGAAAGAAGGATAAAAAAAAAATAATAAAATAAACTAAAAGAGAGCAAGCGCCAGACTAAACACAGCCACCCGGTTGATGGTTGCTGACCGGCTCCAATGAGCTGCTGTAGTTCAGGGGAACTTTGACCCTCGAATAGAGGGACGTGTTACTGAACTCGAAGACACGGGAGTAAAGAAAGAGATCAAGAAAGAGGAGTGAAGAGCGGAGATAGCCGAAAGCATTTCTGTAATTCTTTTACAACTGAGGTCAGATTTCCAACCCATGTTTATCCCCTGTCCATACAGTTCGCCCACTCACACTTTGGTATGTTCTCTGTTTCTTTCTCCACAATATTTATTCTTTTAAATGAGAGGTTCCTCGTGGTAGGCTACAATCGACACCGATGTCAATACACATCGATCAACGAGGAATTTAAAGAAAGGGGGGCTGGTTCGGGGGCATTCCAGGCTGCTTTCCAGCCCCGTCTTTCTCCGGTGTCCGTTCGGTTCACCAGCACACACGACCTGGCGTGTTGTCCATCTTTTAGTTCTCTCCGTACAACTTTCACCTGGTCTTCTGCCTCCTGTCACAGATCTTCTCGAGCATTCTGCAGCCAGGGACAGCTTTTACTTTCAAACGAATTCCAAGGACCCTGATGTGTTTGATGAATATTTTACAACTCAAATATTAGCCTCTTTATTTAATTGTGTGCAATCATATGAAAGCTAATTATTAGAGCCGTTAGGAGACATTAGGTCCAATTATATACACGATATACAAGACATTATTTATAAGCGACCATGAGAGAAGTTAGTCCCGGGATATCGCTCATGTTAGGGTTGGAGGTTCCTCTTCTTTAAGACAACTCTAGATCAAACTGGCTATGCTTCATGGAATCCACTTTAAGACTCATTGGTGTTTCTTGTGGAGAATTGCGAATAAAAATAAATAAATAAATAAATGAATAAAATAATAACAAGGGGGAGAAGAATTAAAACGAAAGGGGAAAAAACCCAAATGAACCATTCTGATATCCAGTGACCATGTGACCAGTCAGGTGGTACTGTAAACAGGTGAGAATAACTAGCTAACTAGCAATGAATAACGTCCTAACAGCTACCGGTTTTGGACAGCTCAAGCTAAGAGATGTAGCAGCTGAAATAGAAGCGTTTGGCAACCCTGACTTATATTTCAGCTAGACGCAGAGGCTTGAAAGGATGATTAGAGGCTAATTCCTTCCAGAAATTAGCCTTTAACCATCAATAATTCATGCTAGTTCTTTTTAACCATTAAGCCATCAGACAAGCTAGATAGATCCTCTGAAAAATTATGAGGAGAACTTGAGCCAAAAAGCTCATTAGTACCGGCTAACCGTGCTCCGAAATGCTGATGATGGACTAGCTTTGATGTTAAGGACCCCAGAAGCAGCGCTGGGGAAAAGCACAGAAATTCTTTACTCAAGCAAAAGTGCAATTACTCATGTAAATAAATCCACCGGTAGAAGCTGAAGTAGATCTTTCGAACCAAATCTACGAAAGTACCCGTGAAAGAAACGTGAAAGAAAAAGACCCGAGAGCGTCTTTTCTCACTCACCGTACAGTCATATCGAATCATATTCGAAGACGCTGGTCTTCGAATCCCAGAATGCAACGCAGCTATACAACACTGTAGTACGTCACCCTGAGTTACGGCAGAGACTACGAGAACACGGGCGGTTTGATGAGCACGAACGTTCGAGCTGCTCTGTTTGAGCTGAGAGATAAAGCACCGCTGCATCGCTGTCTTTAGGTAGAGATGGAGCGAGGGATAAGTCTCACTGCACCGCCATCAGCATGGCATTGTGGGTAACGTAGGAATCCGCTAACCAAAGTCGAAACAGATCGACGTTTTAAAGCACGGACATCGACCGTGCGTTATGTCAAGTCACGTCGGAAAGATTTGCGAGTATTTACGACTCGAACGCACGTGAACGCCACCACAAAGTCGTAATTACCAGTTGGGAAACTCGGGATTGACTTTAAGCGCGGAGTTTCCGAGTCGGGGGCGTGTCAGTGAGGAAACATGGCGGAATCAATGGACGCGGCGTCCGTAGCTGACGCCAAATCTGTTGAAATTGAACGTCTCGGAAGCTGAATATTTTGGCAGACTTCTCAAGTCGTAATTACGAACTTCCCAGGATTAATCGGACGCACACTAATCAACCCGGAATGCCGGTTCATTTCCTATAACCGCCATGTTTAATATCTTCTTTATCATACACACACACACACACTTCACATTGCACCAAGAACCATCGTGAGTCTAGCGATAGCGTATATGACGCGGACGTTTCTTTTTGAAATGCAGTAAAAGTGAAACGTGCTAGTTGAAAGAAACGCTCCAATAATGGAAGACATTGGAAAGTAATTGTACAGCGGCGGCGCTATTACGACGATGGCCTCTGGTAACGTCTCAACGATCGTCTTTCTTTTCATGGTCTTCTCTGCGCCTTCGAGATTGTCAGTTTTGCTACCAAGTAGTTATAGTTTGGGCCAGAACGGAGCCCATAAATGTCTTCTTCAAGCGAGGGTAACTCTCTCTGATGTGACTCTGGCTCGCTCTCCTACTTGCGCACCATCTCTCTGGAGCTCTCCATTGCTTTATTTCATCCATGAGGCTGACAGGTCTGTCTGAGAGAGAGAGAGAGAGAGAGAGAGAGAGAGAAGAGCATGGTGTGTGTTTTTTTTTTTGCAAAAGCTGGCACCCAAGTGTTTTTTTTTTTGTTTTTTTTATTCCCACCTGAGTGAAGAAATCTGCATCTGTCCTCTCGGCCCAACGCTCGAGAGCTCTCCGTCGCTCCTCCACGGCATCTGTTTGAGGGACGGATCTCTCAAACATCGCCGATGTTCCCCAGGGAACGGAGTGACTTTGAGAGAGAAACGAATAGGACTTCAGGAAGCGAGGGACTTTCAGACGACCTTTGTTTTTCCTCATTCTGCCACTTCGAGCGTGTGAGATGAATGAACGGTTATAAATGGATGTTAGCGTCCAGGTGTGGGCTTTGATGAAGCAGTTCATCCGTTTCGCCCGTAATGAAGATCCACACCTGAGATTTGTACGCTTCTCTTTATTCCTGTGAACGTCGCAGCTTGCCTTTGGGGCATTGTCGCTGTTTACTGTTTTGCGCTTCTGCGTCGATATTCAAGCCTTCGTCAACGGTATGCAAATCGGTTTCGGTGATAAATGAGGCCTCGCAAGTAATTTCTCGCCAAATATGCACGTTCGCTCACATTATAAACACACGTACGGCATGTTTGCTTGGGTAGAAAAGGAAAAGGAGGGGGAGGGGGGAGGGTGGGACAAGAACAAAAACAAAACAAAAACGTTCGTTTCCCCCGCCATGAATATTAATGCCAAAACCAGCCATATGTGCAAACAAGCTAATCACAAAGCGTTTCCCCGAACACCGAGCCACGCTAGCACCGGTTTGAGGAACAAAGGCAGATAAAGGGAAGAGAAAATGAAGAAAAAAGAAATAGAAAGAAGGGGGAAGATCAGAGAGAAGTCGCAGGGAGGAAAAGAAGAAGGAAAAGAAGAAAAAAAAAAAACCAACGCAGTAGAGGTTATTTTCATGGCTCCCCAAGTCGAACGGCATCAAACGGAGACAGATCTGGGGTGTCACTCAGAGCTCTCGGTGGGAATCAGTCACAGAGCGGGAAGATTACGGGAAAATATCTTCTGGAGATGAACTTCGCCGAGGGGAGAAATCCAGCCACAAGGGAGGCGGATTTACTCATCCTGTCCCCTGATGCGCCCTCAGAAGGGAGGAGTATCACACTCGGCTTTCTTTTTCTCTTCTGCTTCCACCTGCACAATGTGCACACGTGAGGCAGACGGTACTGAACTTCCACAGTAACTTTGCATGCTTGCCTCACACCTCTGGGGTTGGGGGTTCGAATCCCACCTCCTCCCTGTGTATGCGAAGTTCGTATGATCTCCCCGTGCTCTCGAGGTTTCCTCTGGGTACTCCAGTTTCCTCGCTCAGTCCAAAGACATGCAGAATTGTCCGTAGTGTGTGAATGTGTGTGATTGGGCTCTGCGATGGGTTGGGATCCTGTCCAGGGTGTCCCCCACCTTGTCCCCAGGGTTCCCTGGGATAGGCTCCAGGCTCCTCACAACCCTGTGTAGGATCAGCGGTATGAAAATGGACAGATGGATGGTTATCAGTGAACATAAATCTTCTTCCTTACGTCATAGCAGCTACAAACAGTCATTCTTTCAGTTCCTTTTTTGTTCTCTCTCTCTCTCATAATTAATGGGACAGTGGTGGCTCAGTGGTTAAGATGTTGGGCAACTGATCTGAAGGTTGTGAGTCCAAATCCCTTAACCCTCAACTGCTCAGATGTATAAATGAGATCAAATGTAAGTCGCTCTGGAAAAGGGCGTCTGCCAAATGCAATTAAAAATAAATAATCCCCTGCCCTGAAGATGTCGGAGAACTTAAAGTTAGAGGTTTGGCT
>CM022768.1:2929798-2937298 GCA_012411365.1 Ameiurus melas
ATCGTTGGCGGTTCGATTCCCGGTCCACGTGACTCCACATACCGGAGTGTCCTTGGGCGAGACGCTGAACCCCCGAGTTGCTCCCGATGGCAAGTTAGCCACATTGCATGGCAGCTCTGTCACCTAAAAGCGCTATATAAGTGCAGTACCGTTTGTTTCCTCACGGCTTGACTACCGCGACGCTCTCCTCGTCGGTCTACCTGCGGATTCTATTGCTAAGTCACAATATATTCAGAACTCTGCGTCTAGACTCCTGACACATCCCGAGCGCTCAGCTCACATTACTCCGATCCTGTCTGAACTGCACTGGCTCCCGGGTTCATTTCGCACTGAATATAAAATGATCCTGCTCACAGTTAAATCACTTCACCGCATCTCCGCTACAACCCGACCCGCTCTCTCAGGTCCTCTGGGCTCGGACTTCTCTCTGTCCCTAGAGTTCGTCTCTCAACCTGCCAATGGGTGGCAGGCCTCTCAGTGTTATAGCTTCTAAAATCTGGGATTAGCATTAGCATCACGTCCATCTCCGAGTTTCAAATCCCAGTTAAAAGCGTTTCTGTTTTCTCCGCGTCTTCCGTCCTAATCTGTTATAACACATTTTCTCACTGACTCTACTGCGTATTTCTTTTCTGTGTTTTTCACACTGTGTGTGTTTGTCCATGTTTGTTCATCGTCTATGTATCACCGTATCGTGAAGCGTCCTGGAGCTCCGGAAAGGCGCTATGTAAATGAAACGTATCATTAATATATCTCACTTTGACTCTAGAGTACGTCTTAATCGACTTACACTCATCAGCCATAAGATTAAAACCACTGACAGGTGACGGGAATAACGTCGATTATCTTGTCAGAGCTGTTTTGGCGCCACGGGGGGGGGTTTTTGGGCTTTTCTTTTTTTTTTTATCAAAAATGTTTTTTTTTTTTTTTTTTTTGTTTTTTTAAAAAAAATTGCCTTTTTTTTTTTCTATATATATATATATATATATATATATATATATATATATATATATATATATATATATATATATATATATATATATTATTTTCTTGTGTTTATTGTATTGATGTAAATCTATGTTTCGTATCAGTATGGGTTATAATAAATACACGATAAAGGTTTTGTGAAAAGTTTTGTGTTTTTTTTTTTTTTTTTAAAAAACACAAAAAATAACAGCGGTGCAGTGAGTGACACATTGAGGCCATATTTACGGTAAAATAAAGGCTTTCCTGCAGGCCAGCACTTTTCCACACACAGAGAGACGCTGATTCCAGTCTTCACTTCAGCACTTTTCGAGTTTATGGCATCTGAGATGGAGTGTGTGTGTGTGTGTGTGTGTGTGTGTGTGTGTGTGCGTGTGAGCGTGTGCGCGTGAGCGTGGGGCGATCAGTACTCAAGGCAACGTTTGTCAGAATACTGGGCTCCATTTCAGCATAGAGAAGAATAATTAAAGTTCCTTTTGTAGAGGCAATGGGGAGAAACGTTTCACACACACACACACACACTGTCTTTCTGATGATGTTTCATTAAAACACAATGCCCCATCAGGCAAATGTTTCCCAGAAAGCTTCTGTGTGGCTTCTGATTGGTTGGAATGAACACCTGCACCCACACCGGAACTTTCCGGATAAGATCGAACACCGCTGTTCTACCGTATAAATGAATTAAAAACAGTGTCATACGTTCGTGTTGATGAATTGCTGGACTAAATCACGTCAAGGCAGGGTAGATCCATCCATCTATCCATCCATCCATCTTCTACCGCTTACTCCTTCTTCAGGGTCGCGGGGAACCTGGAGCCTATCCCAGGGAGCATCGGGCACAAGGCGGGGTACACCCTGGACAGGGTTCCAGTCCATCGCAGGGCACAATCACACACACACTCACACACCCATTCATACACTACGGACACTTTAGACACGCCGATCAGACTACCATGCAGGTCTTTGGACTGGGGGAGGAAACCGGAGTACCCGGAGGAAACCCCCGCAACACGGGGAGAACACGCAAATTCCACACACTTACACAGGGCCACAGTGGGAATCGAACCCTGACCCTGGAGGTGTGTTGTAGGAAAATAATCAACTTCAGGACGGTATGCTGTGACTTTGTAGATTATTTTACGATAGTAGTGCAAGCAGAAAGCTGTAATATATGTAGATCGTAGATTGTATTATTCACAAATACATCAGGTATTATTCACACAGCGCAAAGTTACTCATAGTGACGGTAAAGATTTAATCAATTCACGTCATCCAGAAAGTGTGTGTGTGTGTGTGTGTGTGTGTGTGTGTGTGTGGTGTGTGTGTGTGTGTGTGAGAGTGAGGGTCTGCCATAATCACTCATTCCCCTCGAGTAAGTATTGATGTTTTCTTTAGTGGCTTTGCTCTCTTTGTTAGTTTGAGGCTTTTGTTTTCGACAGAGCAGAGAAGAAACGTTTGGCCAGTCAGAGAGGAGATAATGAGGGGAGAGAGAGAGAGAGAGAGAGAGAGAGAGAGCAGGAAAAGGGGTTGCACACACACACACACACACACGAGAGATTAAAGGAGTGTGTTGTGATGTGTACCCATCAAACAAACTGCATTTGTCTGTACGTACATTTCATATAGAACACGTTTTAACGTCCTCTGACGCTCGCGGTCGTGTTTCAATAAATAAGTCTCCGAAAACAACCCACAGCCTGGAAGCTCCGCCCCCTTCCTCAGGCACACTCTCTGGTCTCGTCTCGAATTTCTCACTTGGAAAATGCAGCAACTACAGTATATACACGTGCACTACAGTATACACGTGCACTAGAGTATATACGTGCACTAGAGTATATACGTGCACTACAGTATACACGTGCACTAGAGTATATATGTGCACTAGAGTATATATGTGCACTACAGTATATATGTGCACTACAGTATACACGTGCACTACAGTATATATGTGCACTACAGTATATATGTGCACTACAGTATACACGTGCACTAGAGTATATACGTGCACTACAGTATATATGTGCACTACAGTATATATGTGCACTACAGTATACACGTGCACTACAGTATATATGTGCACTACAGTATACACGTGCACTAGAGTATATACGTGCACTACAGTATATATGTGCACTACAGTATATATGTGCACTACAGTATACACGTGCACTACAGTATATATGTGCATTACAGTATATATGTGCACTACAGTATATATGTGCACTACAGTATACACGTGCACTAGAGTATATACGTGCACTAGGTATATACGTCTACATATATACGTGCACTAGAGTATATATGTGACTACAGTATATATGTGCAATACAGTATAACGTAAACTACAGTATACGATGCACTACAGTATACGTGCACTACAGTATATACGTGGACTAAGTATACGAAGTGACTACAGTATATACGTACTATTAATGCATAACGTGACTACAGTATATATGTCACTACGGTATACACGTGCACTACAATATATACATGCACTACAGTAAATACGTGCACTACAGTATACACGTGCACTACAGTATACACGTGCACTACAGTAAATACGTGCACTGCAGTATACATGTGCACTACAGTATACACGTGCACTACAGTAAATACGTGCACTGCAGTATACACGTGCACTACAACATATATATGTGCACTACAGTATACACATGCATTACATATATACATGCACTACAGAAAATACGTGCACTAGAGTATATATGTGCACTACAGTACATACGTGCACTAGAGTAAATACGTGCACTAGAGTAAATACGTGCACTATAGTAAATACGTGCACTAGAGTATATATGTGCACTACAGAAAATATGTGCACTACAGTACATACGTGCACTAGAGTAAATACGTGCACTATTGGTAAATACGTGCACTAGAGTATATATGTGCACTACAGTAAATGTGTGCACTACAGTCTGTACCTGCACTGCTGTATACACGTGCACTACAATATATACGTGCACTACAGTATATACATACACTACAGTATATACATACACTACAGTATACACGTGCACTAGACTTTTAATTTACACAAGGAAAATATTGAACATGTTCCACCTCCCATACGACTACGCATTCTTCAGGTTTGGCACGTCTGTAATTAGACCTTTTTCCTCTAATCAGGTTCATATCGATGTAGACGTCTGTGTGTGTGTGCATGTGTGTGCGTGTGGACATTTCGATGTCCGAGCCTGGGACACTTTAATTAAAGAGTAAGAATTGAGTGCAAGATCACTAAACTATCGTAAACTATCACTCGCACTCGCTAATCAGCTCGTCGCCCGCAGCGACAACCCGCCTCCTGGCCTGACACGTCCAATCAGAAATCAATCCGTTCGACAGGTCCTTGCCTCCATCCATCCATCCATCCATCCATCCATCCATCCATTCATCCATCCGTGTGTTATCTGTTCCGATACGTGATTTCAACCTTCAGAACTAGCTTCATTCATTCACCGATACGCTCGGAAACGAGATCTATATGTTAACATAAGCAAAAAGATTCTTTTGAAAATGAATTTTTAAAAAACAGAGCGAGTTCTCGGCACGTATACTCGTCTAGCCTACAGACGTGGTACGGTCATGTGACCTACTCCTAGTCGAGTGGAAGCCCTAAAGCGAGAGGTTACACCAAATATCATCTAATCATCAAATCACCGCATGGTGATGCAAGTAGTGGAATGGCACTGAAGATGGAGGCAAGGATTTAATAGCAAATGGAAGTCGAGAAGACTCGAAGGAAAAATGTGAAATAGAAGAAGAGAAAGCACCCTCCTAAACTCTTATAAGGAGCTAAAATAAAACCTCCATAACTCCTTCTGAGTGTCAGTATTCAGAGGACACTTGTTTAGCAGCACTGCTCCATTAGCTCCGAGTCTATACTATGAGCTGTCGGGTTGAGGACTGAACCTCTCTCTCTCTCTCTCTCTCTCTCTCGCTCTCTCTTTCTCTCTCTCTCTCTCACAGACACACACACTCGCGTGCGCATGCGGTTCACCACCATCACCACGCTTCAGTCTTCAAAGCCGCAGCGCCGTCGAGGGAAATCACACACAGCGCTTCCTCTCTCTCTTTCTCTCCCTCTTTTCTTTCCTCCGCAGCGTTTCCTCTCCTGGCTTTTTAAGCGCAGTGGTAGATAATGATGGCACCCAGAGCAGCGTTTGTGTTGAAGAAAGCCCCCGCTGTTGCACAACAGAGATTGGGCGGGCGCGAAGGGGGGGGGATGGGGGGGATGGGGGATCTCGGAAAACTTAAAAACTTTCCAAGTTTCAGAGCTGCTTTCGGGGATTGTTATTTGTGAATTCGCTACTGGACCAGTTCCAGTTTTGCCGGGAAGCGCACGACTCAACACACATCTCTACAACGTTACTTTCGCTAACTCGCGAAACACTGTCATGGCATTTCCAAGCAAACTCAGATTCCCTTTAAGAGCTGTGACTTTCCGTGATTAATCACTGTAGTCTACGCTTTCTGAGCCACACTTCACCATTCATACTTTACCACCATTTCCCCCCTTAGTGGTGGTTCCCATGGCTACAAATGCTATCTGTGCTTGTTTGTTGTTGTTTTTGTTTTAGTCCTGTCTCTACCTGTGTAACTACTGTCATTGGTTTGTCGCTTGAGCTATCAGTTCAGACTGGTTCTAGCTAGACATGCTGGTCCTATTTGGTCATACTGGTCCCAGTTGGTCACAGTGGTTCTATCTGGTCAGGCTGGTTCTTGCTGTTCAGGCTGGTTCTAACTTGTCAAGCTCAATCCAATTGGTCAAGTCAGTTCTAGCTGTTCATGGTGGTTCTATCTGGCCAGGCTGGTTCTAGCTTGCCATGCTCATTCCAGTTGGTCACACTGGTTTTATCATGTCAGGCCAGTTCTATCTGGTCAGGCTGGTTCTAGCTTGTCTATCTCATTCCCGTTGGTCAAGTCAGTTCTAGCTGTTCAAGCTGGTTCTATCTGGTCAGGCTGGTCCTAGCTTGTCTATCTCATTCCAGTTGGTCACACTGGTTTTATCATGTCAGGCCGGTTCTATCTGGTCAGGCTGGTTCTAGCTTGTCTATCCCATTCCCGTTGGTCACGTCATTTCTAGCTGTTCATGGTGGTTCTATCTGGTCAGGCTGGTCCTAGCTTGTCTATCTCATTCCAGTTGGTCACACTGGTTTTATCATGTCAGGCCAGTTCTATCTGGTCAGGCTGGTTCTAGCTTGTCTATCCCATTCCCGTTGGTCAAGTCAGTTCTAGCTGTTCATGGTGGTTCTATCTGGTCAGGCTGGTCCTAGCTTGTCTATCTCATTCCAGTTGGTCACACTGGTTTTATCATGTCAGGCCGGTTCTACCTGGTAAGGCTGGTTCTAACTTGTCGATCTCAATCCAATTGGTCAAACCAGTTCTAGCTGTTCAGGCTGGTTCCAGTTAATCGAGCTGGTTCTAGCTTCTCAAGCTCATTCCAGCTGGTTCTATCAGGTCAGGCTGGATCTATCTGGTCATGCTGGTTCCAGTTGGTCACACTGGTTCTATCTGGTCAAGCTGGTTCTTGCTGTTCAGGCTGGTTCTAACTTGTCGAGCTCAATCCAATTGGTCAAGTCAGTTCTAGCTGTTCATGGTGGTTCTATCTGGTCAGGCTGGTTCTAGCTTGCCATGCTCATTCCAGTTGGGCACACTGGTTTTATCATGTCAGGCCAGTTCTATCTGGTCATGCTGGTTCCAGTTGGTCATGATGGTTCTATCTGGTCTCGTTTGATGGGTCTAGAGGGGCAGTAAGACATGGGAGAGTCTTCAGGGCAGAGCAGTTTGCGATTTCCTCTTTCTCTGTCACATGACAAGCTGTGTTTTATCTTCAAGAGCGAGAAACAGACCGTGCTGACAAATGAACATTAGTGCTATGAATTTCCACAATTTGCACCAAACGTTCCAAGTAGAACCCATTTCTCCACAAAATACCACAGTGTTAAAGGAACACAGTCGTCCTACTGTCGTAGATAGTGATTTCGTTCACATTCATCGACATCGTCAGTGTGTGATTTGAGCGGATCTCTGTCGAGAATCTAGACATAACGCAAACACAGAAAATAGACATAACATTACGCGAACACGCAGCAGGGATGGACGGCAGTCACAACGCTGGTCCTGGATTGACAGGAACGTGTCTATCGGACGGGGAAAAAAAAAACACTTCAGCAACACGTTCGAGGTGAAAGGTCTTTGTGTTTGAACAATCAGCGATGTTCAGAACAGCGAGTTTCACCCCCGACCGTTCTCCGTTCCCTCCATAATCACGTCGCAGAGCTCTGCACATAATCGCCCGATTCCTAAGAAAATAGTCCAGCGTGGCCGCTAATTTAAAGTGCAAAAACCTGGAACAGAGAAACATGTCTTCTTTTGTGTGTGTGTGTGTGTGTGTGTGTGTGTGTGTGTGTGTGTGTGTGTGTGTGTGTGTGTGTGTGTGTTAAAAAAAAAAAAAAAAAAAACGTTTCTACAGAAGTCTCTTTAATTATTGTC
>CM022768.1:2944798-2947298 GCA_012411365.1 Ameiurus melas
TCTCTGCCTGTGTGTGTACCACCTCTCTGCCTGTGTGTGTGTGTGTGTGTGTGTGTTCTCCTGCGTGTGTGGTTCATTACTTTGATCCTCTGTGTCTTGGATGTGGGCCGCGTCGAGGAGACGGTGTGTGTGTGTGTGTGCGTGTGTTGGGGGAATCTGAAAGTGGGAACCTGATAGAGGAAATAAAATCGTAGGCAGAAATTTGGCAAAAGAGATAAGCAGACGGAAAAGAGAGAGAGATAGAGATACAGAGAGAGATACAGAGAGAGAGAGATATACAGAGAGAGAGATACAGAGAGAGAGATACAGAGAGAGAGATACAGAGAGAGAGAGAGATACAGAGAGAGAGAGATACAGAGAGAGAGAGAGAGATACAGAGAGAGAAGAGATACAGAGAGAGAGACAGAGAGAGATACAGAGAGAGATACAGAGAGAGAGAGAGATACAGAGAGAGAGAGATACAGAGAGAGAGATACAGAGAGAGAAGAGAGATACAGAGAGAGATACAGAGAGAGAGAGAGATACAGAGAGAGAGAGAAAGAGATACAGAGAGAGAGATACAGAGAGAGAGATACAGAGAGAGAGATACAGAGAGATAATACTCAGAGAGACAGAGAGAGAGATGGAAAGAGATCATCTACAGCTCCATGTGTGACGTTCACGCAGAGAGAGAGATACGAGAGATACAGAGAGATATACAGAGAGAGATATACAGAGAGAGAGACAGGAGAGAGAGAGATACAGAGAGAGATACAGAGAGAGAGAGAGATACAGAGAGAGAGAGATACAGAGAGAGAGAGAGATAGATACAGAGAGAGATAGAGAGAGAGAGAGATACAGAGAGAGAGAGAGATACGAGAGAGAGAGAGATACGAGACAGAGAGAGAGATAGAGAGAGAGAGAGATACAGAGAGAGAGACAGAGAGAGAGAGATACAGAGAGAGAGAGAGAGATACAGAGAGAGAGAGAGATACAGAGAGACAGAGAGAGAGATAGAGAGAGAGAGATACAGAGAGAGAGATACAGAGAGAGATACAGAGACAGAGAGAGAGATACAGACAGAGAGAGAGATACAGAGAGAGATAATACTCAGAGAGAGACAGAGAGAGAGATGGAAAGAGATCATCTACAGCTCCATGTGTGACGTTCACGCTAGTAGTAAATCTTTCCAATTCAAAGTTGTTTAAAAACGAAACAGAAGTTCCCTCGCTTGTTCACATTCGTCGAAACTTTGAACACAATCATGTTCCAAAAGCTCGTGAGGATTCGGGGGCCGAGGTTTGTGTACGGAGCACGGTGAGGAATGACTAAACTAGTTGCTCGAATGGAGAAACCACACTAGAGGGTAATCTGGACGACTTCGAGGCCCTTTCTGTGTCCCAACGAGCACAAAAACCAGGAGTCTTCATTTAAAGGGAGTGTCTTGTCAGATTATCCTGTGGTGCGTGGTGTGTAAAATCCGATCTCAAGTCTAGTCGTGACCTCCTGTTTTAAATCACAGATGAGCTGAACTGTTGTCCGCCATGTTCGTTTATTTTTTTTAAAATGAAATTCCTGAGAAATATTTTTGTGTTTTATTTTTATAGGATGTCGTGTGTGTGTCTATGTTAATGTGCTCGTTCAAATACGTTATCGTTGCTATAGCAACAGCTCATATATATATATATATATATATATATATATATATATATATATATATATATATATATATATATATATATAGTTGTGCCAAAAAGTTTGCATACCCCTTGCAGAATCTGCTAAATCTTAATACTGTTAGGTTAGGTGAGGAATGGGGTTAGGTGAGGGGCGGGGTTAGGTGAGGAATGGGGTTAGGTGAGGGATGGGGTTAGGTGAGGATGGGGTTAGGTGAGGGATGGGGTTAGGTGAGGGATGGGGTTAGGTGAGGGATGGGGGTTCTGTGGAGGGGTTAGTGGGCATGGGGTTAGGTGAGGGATGGGTTTGGTGGAGGGATTAGGTGAGAAGGGGGGGTTAGGTTAGGATGGGGTTAGGTGGGGATGGGGTTAGGTGAGGATGGGGTTGGGTGGGGCGGGTTGGTGAGGGCGGGTTAGTGACGGATGGGTTAGGGGGGTTGTATTGGATGGGGTTAGGTGAGGATGGGTTGGGAGGGATGGGGTTAGGTGAGGAATGGGGTTAGGTGAGGAAAGGGGTTAGGTGAGGGATGGGGTTAGGTGAGGGATGGGGTTAGGAGATGGGTGTGGGATGGGGTTATGAGGGTGGGGTTGATCGAGGGGGACAAACCTTAAAAGAGTTGACATCCTAAAGAAAAGAAAAATACTGAATGAAACGAAAAAAGCGCAATAACTCCCCCCTCCCCCCCCCTCTGCCCGTGGTACCCGACAGAAGTGTAGCCTTAGAGAGAGAGAGAGAGAGAGAGAGAGAGAGAGGGAATAAAAATGTCAGCGGGTGTGTATCTGAGACAGCTTGACATTTCTTGTCTGTGTCTGTCACAGGAAATATCTATCATTTAACATTGCAC
>CM022768.1:2952298-2959798 GCA_012411365.1 Ameiurus melas
CGGCTCGGTAGAGCACTGGCGGCCAAACGTAGAAACAATACTTCGCCCTGAACATAGACACAACGGGGGTTTAAATATACAACGAAATCAAATCGAAAACATAAACAGCTGTGAATAGCGACCTCACGTGAGGGAGACGTCCAATAACAAGACAGGGGCGGAGACACGACATGACCACCCGGAAGCGTGCGATGTCGTTCTACGGGCTGTTGAGGACAAATCTCTAACATCATGAAAAAAAAACTGTGTGAACTTCTTTACGGACCGATTTCTCACAGTGGCTGTGGGTCAGGTGGTAGAGCGGGTTGTCCACTAATCGTAGGGTTGGCGGTTCGATTCCCGGCCCACGTGACTTCACATACTGAAGTGTCCTTGGGCAAGACACTGAACCCCAAGTTGTTAAGGCGACCCCTCTACAGTAGCAGCTCAAATGTCTGGAAATTGTATTTATGATCATTTACAGTATTTGCACGGACAATTTATCCCACTGCACATGCAAATTAGCACTTGTTATTTTGTTTTGTAACGACTCGGGGTGTTCATTTTGCATCGGTTTGTTTGGGCTGTGCGACGGTTGGTCACTTGTACAAAACCTTTTATTATGAATTACTCACGAACACTTCACCGTGAGCGGAAAATCAAGCGGGATCTTTGTGTGCGGCGTCTTTATTCGTTTTCCCACATCTACTCTTTCATCGCAGTCTCCCTCTCCTGCTGCTTTTTGTCGTATTGAAATGTTCAGTCTCAGACAGATGTGTGGGTGTGTGTGTGTGTGTGTGTGTGTGTGTGTGTGTGCGGCGTGCATTCGCCATTCAGCGTTCAGCATGATCAGTTTGAAGATGAGTTCCACTAAAGCGAAAGCGCTCTGCTGCCCTGAGGTTAAAATCCCCAAGCAAAGGAGGCAAAGAGACAGTGACGGAGTGACAGCGACAGACGACGACAGTGAACGAGGGCAGACAGACACCGGAGACGGGTGAAAGACGCAACACTGATGCGATGTAGACCATAAGATATGCCAGAAAATGCATCATAATATCACTTCACGTGAGATTAACTCATGTGCTTTCACTTTGAAGGCACAAAAGTGGCAAGTGTTTATACTCTGCTCAATTCTGATTGGTCAGAAGGTGCTGATTCATTTTCTATAGCAGCAGCGCTGATGGTAGTGCATCATGCCCAATGATTTAGCCCTGCATTAATTTAGTCCTGGGTTACTGATCGGAAGGTTGGAGTTCATGCCCCAGCACTGCCAGGCTTTGGGTTACTAATCGGAAGGTCAGGGGTTCCTGCCTCAGCACTGCCAGGCTCTGAGTTACTGATCGGAAGTTCGGAGTTCATGCCTCAGCACTGCCAGGCTCTGGGTTACTGATCGGAAGGTCGGGGTTCAAGCCCCAGCACTGCCAGGCTCTGGGGTGCTGATCTGAAGGTCGGGGTTCAAGCCTCAGCACTGCCAGGCTCTGGGTTACTGATCTGAAGGTCGGGGTTCAAGCCCCAGCACTGCCAGGCTCTGGGTTACTGATCGGAAGGTCGGGGTTCAAGCCCCAGCACTGCCAGGCTTTGGGGGTTCAAACCCTGGTGCAGCCAAGCTGCCACTGTTGGGACCTTGAGCAAGGACCCCTTAACCCCCTCTGCTCCATGGCTGACCCTGCACTCTGACCCCAACTTCC
Organism: Ameiurus melas; assembly: GCA_012411365.1. Lineage (NCBI taxonomy): Eukaryota > Metazoa > Chordata > Actinopteri > Siluriformes > Ictaluridae > Ameiurus > Ameiurus melas. The sequence goes on from CM022768.1 coordinate 2,953,966, forward strand.
TGGTAAGCTGAGGTATGCGAAGTGACCAATAAAGACTCATTATCATTATCACTTGCTCACTTCTTCCAAATTTAGTAGGACATTGGATCTAGATTCCTAAAAGCTTTGTTCAAACGAGACATTTCAACGTTCCATAATGGCGTGCGTGTTCGTATTTGTGTCTCCAACCTTTTACCACTCCAGACTATTGAGCTAGGCTAATGAGCCCATTTAGGATAGTCACAGTATTAAGTAAGTGCGAGTGAGCCGTGACTCATGTCTACTTCATCACTTTCTGTTTGCTTTGGATTAAACGACTTGATCCTGTCGCTAATCCGTCCTCAGCTCTCTCCCAATCCCTGCGTAAACAGAGCCAGATTAATACCGAAGTGTCCTAAGAAACACGATCCTATAAAAAGGTTATTCAAATACACTCCCAAGACCCGGTTTGACTCCCATCGGTTATCAAAAGGAAATAGAACGAATTTGCATATTCGATCGTGTATCTAAAACCGCGAACACTAAGCTTTGATCTCTTTGATTTTGTTTTTTATTTCTGTAAAGCTGCTTTGAGACAATGTCTATTGTAAAAAGCGCTATACAAATAAAATTGAATTGAATTGAATTAAACTTTCGCACTAAGCTTTCATACTTCAGAATCCTTACATAAATGACCAATCACAATCCAGAATTCACAAACACTGTAAATAACAGCAGTAATATCTGCCCAAGTTCTTTGTTCGTAAGGAATCCGTCCTAAATGCAGATTCAACGACGCAAAAGCGCTAAACGGGATCCTTCTTTAATCGAAGTCACAACAGTCGGTTTTTTATCTGTAAATCATAGCTTGTTTTGACGTAAAACATTTGTAAATATGTCACATTATTAGTTAATAGACTGCTGTAGATAACAGACAGGACACTCAGACATGATTGCATCAGTCATTCCAGTCAATATAAGTCGAGTATAATTGCGTTCTTATTGACTGAAAGCAGGCACACACTGCTCATTGGGTTTAACATGAATGAAAGTGATAGCACGCTGAACCTGTGCCAACCTTCGTGCAATTTGTGTAGCAGTTCTGCATTTTAACATCGGAGTATGGGTTATCACTCGAGAATATGCCAAAAGAGCAGTCCCCCCCTCCCATAAAAACATGTGAGTCAATCAGCATATTAATACGCAATGATTGACAGTCGCGTAGGTGTTTTGACATCTCCGATATTAATTGACCAGTCTATGGAAGCCCCGCCCCTTTCCCAATCTCATATTAGTCATTTTTCGGCCTGTTCTTTCATCTCGACTTAATTTTCCTTTGTGGAAAATACAGTGAGGGCTTTCTGTCAAGCACAAAGGAGATTTGTTTTGAGGTCATTCATGTGAAATAAAATCTATTGCTTTAGAGTTGACTTAACTACAGTATATACCTGTTGAATATTAACTTATGTCAGGGTATTGGGGAAAATGGCAAAATATTCTGATAGAAAAAAAAGATCAACAGTCCAAATTTTCGGGTATGTGGAGACAGGCGAGGTAGTAGTGCAGTGAAAGTGCAGGTAGACGAAGCAAACTAGATCAAAACATAATCCAAAAAACAGAGTCAAGGTGCAGGTGAAGATCAGGTGATTCAACTAGACGAGGCAAGAGCAAGTCGAGAAAACCAGAAAGCAGAAGATCAAGAACCAGGGTAACAATCAATAATCAAAACGCTTGGAAACAACAAAGAAACAGAAGGGCTTAAAGACACTGAGTAATCAAAGAGCAAACGGAAAACAGGAGAGAATAATCATGACACACTAATGGTAAATGGTCTACACTTATATAGTGCTTTTTTAGCCTTAGTGGTTCCAAAGTGCTTTACACTGTGTCTAATTCACCCATTCACACACACACACACACACACACACACCAGTGGTAGCAGAGCTGCCATGCAAGGTGCTAACTTGCCATCGGGAGCAACTTGGGGTTTAGTGTCTTGCCCAAGGACACTTCGGCTTGTAGAGTCACATGGACCGGGAATCGAATCACCAACACTACGATTAGTGGACAACCCGCCCTACCACCTGATCCACAGCCGCCCACTAGGTAGACAACCATTGAGAAGACATGGGAGGAGACAAGAACCAAAATAAAACACATGTGGCGTGATTGTAAACAAACACTTGACAACCCAGAAGTATGCGGCGTAGAACTGCGGACTGCGAGGCATCGGTCGAACATGGTTAAAACATGTTTGTTTATTTCACGTACACTGTCAGATACGCGCTGTTTGCCAGCTGATCGTTTAAACGCTCAGCGTTTACACCCGTCGTTTTCCCGAGTCCAGCTGTGAAAACGTTCAATACCTGGGATTATATTGTCACCTTTAAAGCGTGTGTCATTAGATCAGCTCATGGTTCCTTGTGGTACTAGAGCTGCTACCATTATAACAGGAAAGCATCAGGAGCCTGAATCGCACGTGGGCCCATTACGATCCCTGTAGACGTTTTTATCCGAAAGCCTGGACGACGTCGAGCGTTTTACGAGCGCGCCATGAGTTTGGCGCTGCCTGTGTATTGCAGCCAGATTACAAATCGGTTCGACCCGAAACAGCGTAGGTGTGACTGCTTGAGTCGAGTGCATTACACAAGTGAAAATAAATCCACAGGCCCAGCGAGAGGCATTCTTCTTCACTCTGTCAGAGAAACCGAGGGCTGTATAGCTCGAGCCAGAACCAATAACCAGAGACCCGCTGAACCTCTATAGTCCACACACACATCAAACCCTGTTCATATCGACAGCCTGGGACTCCGCCGATTGCAGAATTGACCATTTCCCACTCTCCTAATCCTCTCGTGCCCTATGGAATAAATGGCACGATTGATTAATCGTTGCGGCCAAGATAGCGACTTTAAATACCACCGAGCGGCCGGGCCAGGCTGGCTCCCTAAATCTGTGTCTCTTTCGCTCTTCTACACAGGATAATACGGAGCGCTCGAAAGAAAAACAGAGAGTCCGTGAGAGACATTTTCCGTTCACGCTGCTCAGTGAATAAAAAGGAACTGCTGCTTTACACCCTCACCCTCACACACACACACACACACACACTAAAACGCATGAGATTTCAGTGTGTCAGCGTTTATCTGGATGTTTCAGACGCAGGAGCCCGGACGTGAGTTTAAAAATGGCCCGTCAGCACTAATGTCTCAGTCAGTATCGATCTCCGTGCTGTAAATACACCTCAGCTAATCCAGCCTGGGTCAAATACACAATCATGACTATTAACAAGTAGTATTATTATTATTCTACATTAGGGATGTAAACGAATAGGAATACACCATTCAGAATGAACAGATACAAATACAGATGTGAATATGAGCTTTCCAGGAAGGTTCTCAGGGCATCTGGAAAGTTCCATAGGACCAGGATCCTCTGGAATGCAACAAGTCCGAGGTTTTTATTTTGACACGGACTTTCATTCATCCTTAGTGACTGCCTGGTCAGGGCCATGGTAGATTGGCCCCTAGTTTGCTTATATTTGGGAAACAGGACCAACTTAATATTGTAGTCCGGTACAAACAAAAAAAATAACGGCACAAATGTAGTAAGGCTAGTGGGGCTACTATAGAATTTTTTTGAAATGTCAGGTTTATGACACGCCCACTTCGGTTTTAAAACCCGGATGCATTTGAAAGGGGCCGTAACAAATTCCAAATAACGCATTGAGCACAAGGCTATAAGCTAGCTAGCTAGCTAGCTTGCAGATACAAAGCGAACCTGTTCCAGCTAAGCTATCGTGATGTGAGGAATACATCACGTCAGGGTGGCGTGACCAAGCGAAGTTACTGTTACCATCGCGAAGTTTGTCGTTTTCCAAAAACAGCGCCACCCAGAGTGTTTTCCTTCAGTGATCACAATTATTAGTTATTAATGCACAATACGTTGTAGGTTTTAACCGTAATGTACTAGTTGCATTTAAGGTTGTGGAACAGCCAGGAAAAAATCTTATTTTCATTCACTTTAAACATTCGTTTAACCCTAACCCTAACCCCTTGTCTCATCTGGCGTAGTCATAGTCGTGAGAAACCTTCCGATTGTTTTGCTAAGACACCATTTAGGTTTTTTTGTTGGTTTTTTTTTTTAATTGGATTAGGCTTAGATTATTAAAAAGGCTTTTCTTGGTCCTTAACTTACATAAGCAGGCTAATTTAATACCTGCCCTTCAGTCGTGTTCATTTACTCACGTAGTCCCAGTCCCTAAAGTTTGTGGTAAAGCGAACTGAGGGTAGAAAAACGAATCTATACGCATCGAATCCGCCCAGTAGCTTTGCATCTCTTTGTATCGCGGACTAATTTGCATATTCATTAAGGCAAATGTGTCGCTTTTATCGTCCGAGCAAACTGTCTCAACTGATTCAGAGTGTCGTGAACATGACAGCTAGACGTGTTTGTTTGGCATATTGTATTGTATGATATTAATATGTATCTTTGTGTGTGTGTGTGTGTGTGTGTGTGTTACTGATTCTAACTGCTGTATAAAGTCATTTATTTCCTGTCAGGAATATTAGGAGATCTCATATGCATTATAAATACCAGCTGAAGCGAGGATAAGCCAGGATTTCCTGTTGAGATACACCTGTGACATTTCTGGCTCGGCGACGCAGGTTGACTTCAGAAAAAAATATCCGGAGAAAATGGTATTTTGACATCAGTCATGTCGAAAGCTGTGACGGTTTGTCTTTTAAATGAGCTGGGAGATTAAGGTTGATGAGATTACAGCCATGAAGCCGTGTATCAAACCGGCCCGGCGCCCGAGCCACAGTTCACTGATTACGGCCGCGTTTTGAGAGGCTGCAGATCTTTTCCTCACCGGTAATTGCATGGGAGATGGGGAGGAAGTGTAAGGTTGGAGATAAGGTCGAGCAGAGGTGTGTGTGTGTGTGTGTGTGTGTGTGTGTGTGTGTGTGTGTGTGTGAGCAAGAAACCCTTTTTAGGTGTGAAGAATCCATTCTCTTGTATTAAAAGTGCGTGAATTTAAGGTGTGTGTGTGTGTGTGTGTCGTGTGTGCGTGTGCGTGTGTGTGCGTGTGTGTGCGTGTGTGCGTGTGTGTGTGTGTGTGTGTGTGTGCGTGTGGCAGTAGCACTTTTAGCCCTTTGCTCCCCACTAAAAGGACATGTCATCTTCAATAAAGAAGAACAGCTTTCAACAGCTTTTGCTCCTCAAGAAGCTTGGGGAACTCTCGCTCTTCAAGGACACACACACACACACACACATATACATACTGAACAGACATGCGGTTAATTAGCTTCAGAAATTGATCGTAAGATAGTAAAAAAAAATAAAAATTATCAATCAAACTGTATGTGTCACAAATTATTGGCACCCCTGCATTTAGAACTTGTGTGCAAAATCTCTCCAACATGCCAGCATTGTATCTTCTCCTAAAATGCTTCAAATGCTTAATTCTGAGCTCTCCACATCCTCTCGTGCCCTTGGTCCTCTCTCTCATGGACTCTCATCTTCACCCAACAGGTTTTCTGTGGGGTTTAGTTCAGGGGACTGGAACAGCCGTGTCAAAAGCTTGATTCTGTGGTTATTGAACCATTTTTGTGTGCATTTGGATGCTTGTTTTAGATCACTGTCCTGCTGGAAGATCCAACCATGAGCTGGTTGTGATTTCATGGTTCCTAGGCTCTTTGAAGGAAAAGCAGCACACGATATCACACCGTACTTTTTTGGGGGCCAAATCCACTTCCAATATTATCAAGAAAGCTCTATTTCTGTCTTTTCTGACTGTAGAACCCAGTTTCAGTCAAAGTTCCAGTAGTGTCTAGTAGAGGTTGACCGATAGTAGAGGTTGATTTTACTGATACGA
>CM022768.1:2967298-2969798 GCA_012411365.1 Ameiurus melas
TCCAAACACAAGACTGTTTTAAGGACAAAAACCTGACAAGCGTCTTTGGAATAAAACATCTGCACAACATCTGGATGGTATAAGCGGAATATTTGACCCTTGAATTATCAGTAAATAATGCACACCCGAGGATTACACTGAGCTACACTTAAACTGCAGTCGCAACATTGTATCTTTTGCTTTCAAATAAATATTACGGTAACGGAAACCGTATAATTCCCCACGCTAATTTGTTCCTCTTCATTTCCCCGGCTATTCTCTGCGATTCGTTCATGCCGCAGAAGCGTTCAGCTGCCGAGGTGAAATCCGGCGTGTGCACTGTCGCTCTGCAGCTCGAGATGCACGTCCGCCGCCGCGGTGACCTTCTCTTCCTGATGGAAAGCAGGATGTGGAGGCGAGTCGATCAGAGTACACGTGACAGGAGAAACATGCGGATTCAGGCTCGGCAAACAGACTAATAGGTGCGAAAGCGCTCTAAAGAACTAACCTCGGCACCGATCGATCCAATTTGTGTTAGCTACGTTTGGTTTTAAACGGCCAACCTTAACACGGCACGGCTTTTGATACGCGCTTGTTTGTTTCGGATCGGAATTAAACCGGCCGTCTGTGTCTGAAGGCTTTAAGAAGTAGGTTAGGGAAACACCAGAGCGAATGGCCTCGGCTGCGTAATGATGCGGCGTTTGTGTCTGCCAGCGGTTTTCTCGTGGCAATAATCAAAGAGTTGAAAACGGGAGTCCTGAAATGATTTGTTTCCCTCGTTTACCGCCGAACGCATCGAGTTTGATCTCCAAAGGAACCGGAAGCTCTGATAACACAACAGACTTTCTCTGAATTTCCTTTCGCTTGTTCTTTTCCCCCCTTTGTCTCTCCGTGCTCTCTCACCAAGGCAGCGAGAGCAGCTCGCATAAAGTCTGCATGTCTTTATCGCTTTTCTTTCCTCTCCGAGGTGAGAAAAAAATCTCACTTCAGTCTATTCTCCCTTCTCGTCTCCTCTGCTTTCTCTTCCCTCGCTCCTTTTCTTCCATCGGTCCATCGTGAAATGTCCACATATACCTTTCGGATATACTCGGTTTTTTCAAAATGGCGGAAAATTTGGCGCGGATTTGGGCCAACTTGGCTGACAGGGCTTTACTTCCTGTACGAACCTACGTCGGTCTATAACGAAAAAAAAAAAACCCCGCCTCTGGTCTTTCATCGTCTGTTCGCTGACAGCGCTAGACCAATCACGACAGACTGCGACGTCTGACCAATCAGACCGCAGTATGCTCTCTCTCTCTCTCTCAAAGGAGTTGTTTAGAACGAATCCTTTAGAACGAATCACTTAACGAGTCGTTTTTGACACTTGGGGGAGGTCATGCCGCAGTTTCAATTATGAGCACGCTAACGTGTTTCTTCGTCTCGGATGCGTGTAAATCTACACTGTCTGAGACCTCGAAAACAACATTAGGCACGTTTCAAAACCATAAAAGGTGCGCTTTAATGTACAGATGCCCCCTAATGAAGTGTACACATGGCGTATCTGTGTGAATAAAGAAAGCGAGACAGGAATGTCTGATATCAAGGTGAGGATTTGTTGTTCTGGTTCTTTCAGAGGTGTGTGAGCTGCTAAATGGTGCATGTTTGGAAGGTTTAGTCATTGAGAGTGACCTTCCCTGCAGACTCGACTCTAATGACTCCTCTTGGATTACCGAAATAATGCGCCATTACTTTCAAACCGACCCTGGCTTCTATTTTTTATCGTTTTTTTTTTTCTCCCCAGATTAAATTTTTGCTTCTATATGTCGGGGGTTAGACCCTGAGAGTGTCGATGAGAACACACACACACACTAAAGTGACAGTGACCTTGACGTGCTACACTTATTGCCCATTTTATCCCATCAACCCGCCGTAGAGCGCCGTGGAATTCTGGATTCTGATTGGTCAGAAATTCCCAGGTTTATATGTATGCCTCTTATGTTCCTTCGCTTGACCTTAATCTACATCGTTTCTAAAGTAACTGACGGTACACACGGACTTCTCCGTGACGCCAGAACGAGAATGGACTGGTCTCGTGCGTGTTCCAGAATGTTAAACGTAATTAGAAATGGATAAAAAAACAACAATATATGATGTGTTGTTCTTTAATGAGGCACAAAAATGAAATTGTACACGTCGCTGTGGGAGACGAGGAATAATACACTTCGGTGCGTGCCGTTGTTTGGAAATAATCAACGTCAGGACGCTCGCGGTGACGCGGCGTCATCACACCGCCCCGCCGCTGATTGTTTTCCTGTAACCGCGTGACACTGAGTGTTTCGTCGTTGTCGTCTCATTAATGAATTCATCTATCCCCATGCGCTGCAGTTTGTATCAACAGTTCGCCTTCTGCGTTAAGCTTTAACAGTTCCACAGCTGCTTGTAATTAACAAATTGTTTGTTTTGACGTGTGCGCGTGTGCGTGCGTGTGTGTGTGCGTGTGTGCGTGTGTTGGCACGGTGCTGATGAACCATGGCGAAGAGGT
>CM022768.1:2974798-2987298 GCA_012411365.1 Ameiurus melas
GACCGCACTACCAAGGTGCCACTTGTTCAGCTAGGTGCTACAGCCTTCCTGTTCAGCTGAGGCACAGCGTCCTGTTCAGCTGAGGTCTCCACAGCCGTCCTGTTCAGCTGTGGACCGCCAGCATGCTGTGGGCCCGGGCATCTGTCGGCTTGGACGCGCCCTCTGCTCGGCTGTGGACGTCGCTCGCTTCCTGCTCGGCTGTGGACGTCGCCGCCTTCCTGCTCGGCTGTGGACGTCGCTCGCCTTCCTGCTTGGCTGTGGACGTCGCTCGCCTTCCTGCTCGGCTGTGGACGTCGCTCGCCTTCCTGCTCGGCTGTGGACTCGCTCGCTTCCTGCTCGGCTGTGGCGCCGCTCCTGCGGCTGTGGACTGTCGCTCTGCTCGGTTGCGCGCCGCTCCTGTTCGGCGCGCGCTTCATCCTGCTGCGCTGAGGACTCACTTTCATCCGCTGAAGACTTCCCTGCTAGGGCTACTTTTGCCGCGAAACGCGAAACCTCTACCCGGAGAACCTCGCTGAGTCACCTGATAACGTAGCATGAGGGAACGTGCGCTGCAGTACTCCTGAACCTCGCGGTACAGCTCGTTCGTGGATGGCTCCTTTGCCAGACTTCACCCCTTTGCCATGGTGAAGTTTTCTGGGTTGGCACCGGAGGGGGCTGTTTTGCTAGGTGTGGCGCTGAGGGGATCTGTCACGTATCCGGAAACCACTCAATCCCATCACCACTGCAGTACACCACCTGACCACATGCACCTACTCACGTTTTTGTTAATTAGCACCATTGTGTATTTATAGTCCTTGTCTGCACTTTCTCCGGTCTTTGTTGTTGTAGACTCACGTCACTTCTGTCTCCGTGTGTGTTTCTTGCCACAGTGTTATGCCAGTTGTCCTAGTGTTTTTGTTTTGTTCGTGTGTTTAAAATAAATATTTAAAATTTGCAATTGCTTCGCTCCATTCGCCAAACGCAAATACAGATGGAAACACACACACACACACACACACACACACATGCAATTTCATCTTAACGTTTCCTCAAATTGTTGAAAAAAACTTCATCTACGTCTGTGCATGTGCGCGCGCGTGTGCGTGTGCGTGTGTGTGTGTGTGTGTGTGTGTGTGTGTGTGTGTGTGTGTCTGGCTTGGCTCCTGTACACTGCAATGCAGCAGCACCACACTGCCCTGTATAAAACAAATTTCAGTCCCTGCACGCTGAGATCGGGCTGCCAGCCCAGATGCCCGCAGTGCCAGTCGGATGGCTGTGAGGTTTGTCGTCCCAGCCACATGTCCTTTGCCCATCTCCCAGCATGCGCCGAGACAACGCGGTGTCATCTTCAGAAATACACGAGAATTCACACCAGCTCATGTATAAAAAGTTAGGACAAAAGTGTAGCGCTCAGAACGAAGGGAAAAATGTCACGCTGTAATAACCATACAATCCAATATCAGGGTTTTGTGTACATTTTGGTTCGGGAATCCGTCCCGACAAATCCCTCGAAACCAACTCGCTAACTAACTAATCACTCAATTAATCATTTAATCAATTCAGCCAATCAATTACGGTTAACCCACGAGTGTCAGTCAATATTTAAATAAATAAATACATCCCAAAATCTTTGTTTTTCTTTAAAAACGTCTTCATTTTCCACTTCTTTCTTCTTTTTTTTTTTTTTTTTAGATCAACAGTGTTTTACTCCTCTTGTACCGCAGCTAACAATTTATTCTTAAGCGCACAAACGTCACGTCGTACGTTTGATCTGTGTATGAGTTCGCGCTTACGTCACAGCAGCTATAAACTCTCGTAAGCCTCTCTTAAACTTTCCCTCGAAGCATAAACTCTTCTGTCCGAAGTGTCGGAAAATATTACAAGTGTTTATTCAATCAACCGACACCTTCTGACCAATCAGAATCCAGAACTCGACAGCGCCGCTGCGTAATTAAGGTCAGCAGCGGAGATGTACTTGCTAGGAGCAGCGTACAAATGAAACCGTATCAAATCATCGAATTCCTGTGAGAGTGGTGTTTTTTGTTTACCACAGGAGATTAGCGTTAGCTAAACTACAGCAGTGTGTGTGTGTGTGTGTGTGTGTGTGTGTGGGAGTATAGCAGTAGGATGTCACTAATTGTTCAGGGTAAAGCAGGTCTTTAGCCAGAAAAGGTACTAAGTGAAAAGTAGTGAGTGGCATTAACAAGAGAACAACAACAACAACAACAACAACAACAACAAATCATCCGTGTTACCTCCTTCGTTTCCCCCCCGAGACGTCACACCTACACTCTAGGCATCCTGAATCACAATAATTGCTCCTTGTTAGCGATCGTATCCACACGCTACACAGAGAAAACGTCTAGATTGTCCTTGACAACGTTTAAGTTTGGAACGCGTCCCCAAAAAAGAAATAAATAAATGCACAATGACAAGCTCTATTTCCAATAGAACAGGAATAGCGAGACTAATTCAGTCATTAGCGTCAACAGATTCATTCAATTCGACCTGATATGTTCGGCGGTGTTTGTACGATAGCGAGCTTATTGTAAAACGCAGAAGAAAGCCGAAGACAGAAGCGCCGGCTGTTTAGATCCGCCTTCGTCTTCGTCTTATTCACACTCTCCAAGAGATGCTTGAGACCTCAGAGGAGCCTGTGAGATGAATGAAGGGTGTGCGTGCGTGGGAGGATGCTAATGACGGCGTTTTGTCAGCTTCCCGCCCTGAGCGAGGTCTCCCGGTGCGTCAGAGCAATGGAACAACAGCGAGGGAGCGTGGTTATGATAGAGCATATGGTCAAAATGTTCTCACATGTGCAAAAGTGGGAACATTTCTTCATAATCTTTACAGACTGTCGTGTAACGCCGCGTTCACACGGCAGCCGTACGGAAGCTCTTCATTTCGCTACACGTTAAGTCAGTACTTGGCATTCCTGACGAGTTTTTTTTTTTTTTTTTTTTACCTCGCTGCCGAAAGAAAAACTTTGCAATGGATTTAATGGTTATAATGGGAATTGTATTGGTTTGAATGGAAAGTGTAATGGTCCGTGTGGGTAATTTGGTTTCCTTCTATTGGTGGCATGTTATGTCTGGTGGCTAGCATCAAGGACCTACATCAGTAATACGTTCCTACTATGTAATGGAAACCATTTGATAATGGTTTTACTTGTTAACAGCTGCTGGTTTGTAGTGGTATTTGTAAGTGAAACCATTAGAATTGCTGTGATGGTTTCTAGTGGGGTTTGTTTCAGAAGTGATGGTAACACCAGCCCTATATGGTCCGGTTAACATTTCCTCTCAGATTAAAATACTTTATCGTAATCAGCATGTGAGTCGACCGTAAATGTACAAACGGACTAAAACTCAACAGGGCGTGTTTATTATTAAAGAAATGAATCAGTACCTGGGCGATATGATGAAATCTAATGCAAACGGGAAGGCTGTTCTATTATTTCCTGTCCTAACGTACATCATAGCAGCTATAAAACAATTCTTTCTTTCAAAAAAAAAAAAAACCCAACAACAGCGAGCGAACCATGAGTTCTCGAAGTCGATGTGTTGGAAGCAGGAAAAATGGGCAAGTGTAAGTGACTTTGAGAGGTGCCAAATTGTGTTGGTTCGACGACCGGGTCAAAGCATCTCCAAAATGGCAGGTCTTGTGGGGAGTTCCTGGAATGCAGTGATTAGTTCCAACCAAAAGTGGTCCAAGGAAGGACAGCCGGTGAACCGGCGACAGGGTCATGGGTGCCCAAGACTCACTTTTGCGCGTAGGGGGTGAAGGCTATCCCGTCAGGTCCGATCCCACAGAAGAACTACTGTAGTATAAATTGGCAGTGTTCTGGCGTCTGGGAAATGTTCTGCTGGGAAGCCTTGGGTCCTGGCATTCATGTGGATGTTACTTTGACACGTACCACCTACCTAAACAATGTTGCAGACCAAGTACACCCCTTCATGGCAACGCTATTCCTGCTTCCAGCAGGATAATGGACCTACCGCACTGCAGAAATTGTTCAGGAACGGTTTGAGGAACATTAGTTGAAGATCTTGACTTGACCTTCACAGTCGGCAGATCTCAATCCAGTCAAGCATCTGTTGGATGTTCTGGACAGACAATTCAGATTCATGAAGGGCCCACCTTGGAACGTACAGGACTTAAAGGATCTGTTGCTAACGTCTTGGTAACAGATACCACAGCACACCTTCAGAGGTCTTGTCGAGTCCATGCCTTCACGGGTCGGAGCTGTTTTGGCAGGACAAGGTGGACCTACACGATATTAGTCCTGCTATACAAGTCCCCATATCAGTTGTTACTATGGAAACAATAATGTATTAGAACGAGCGGGTTATTATAAATGCTCTTTGTCTAGACAGAATTGATAAAGTTACAAAAGTACCAGTATCGATGTGAACAGGGCCTGAGACTGAAGATTGGTCCAAAGTCATCAAATGGACTGGCAGCAGATCTTAAAATTGCAGGCTGAATACAAATCAAAACATAAAACGACGTTATCTCGCTTAGAAAAGACGTGAAGCATTGCCGTCAAAAACAGAAGAACCCCCCCTCCTTCCCCCATCCCCTTTGCCTCCAATCTGACTTTTGTTTGAACGAGTCCTGGCATGACGCTTTTCCTTTCAGTCCAATTTGTTCTGCTTTGTCTCGTGCTCCTGTTTTCATCAGGGCTTTAATTAATTGCTGTTGCATGCTGGTTTTATCGTATGCCAACATCTGTCTGGTTCAGTGAAATCATGAAGCTTCAGCTCCCAGCAGGGCTTTCCATCGCTTCAACACCGCCGCTTCCTTTCTATTGTTTCTCTTTTGTGCTACGGTTTTACAAACCTCGCCGAAAATGCCAGCCTAAGAAGAATCTCACGAATCTGCTGATGTTAACGATGCTCTATTCTCAAGTTTTAAGTCTGAAAACATTTCTATTGTTGCAGCTTTTCTTTTTTTTTTTTTTTATTATTGTATGCGGAACGACTACTTCGCGACGTAGAGGACAAACTCGCGTCAAGAACAATGGCTCCAGCTTGTGTGTGCACTTGTAGGAGATGAAAAAAACAGGTGCAATTATTTTTATTCAGCAGACGAATGTGAGTGTAGTATGTGGGCGTGAGACGCCTCGGGGAGGAAACACAGTAGGCAATGGAGATGGTTCATAATTGTTTCTGGTTAACGCCACTCACTGCCTTTCACTTAGCACCTTTTCTGGCCAGATACCTCCTCTACCCTGAACAATTAGTGACATCCCACTGTGACCATGCCCACGCTGTTGAGGGTGGGCTGAATTTAATCTCTTTTCCATGTTTTTTTTTTTAACTTCCTATTTTAGTCATGGTCAGATCGTACTCTATTATCTACACGCATGGTTCTTAAAGTGGGGACAGGATATACTCTATCTGATTGGCGGACATCAGAAAGACACTTTTACAATCTTATTATAATGCGGAAAATCTTTAGGAACCTAGCATGCATCGTACCTTGGGGATCGGGGGTTCGATTCCCGCTTCCGACCATGTGTGTGTGGTGTTTGCATGTTCTCCCTGTGCTTCGGGGGGTTTCCTCCAGGTACTCTGGTTTCCTCCCCCAGTCCAAAGACATACGTTGTAGGCTGATTGGCATGTCTAAATTATCTGCAGTGAGTGAATGAGTCCAGAGTGTCCCCTGCCTTGGGCCACGAGTTCCCTGGGATAGGCCCCAGGCAACCAACGACTCTGTGTAGGATAAGCTGTACAGAAAATGGATGGATGGATGGATGGATGGATAGTAACCCCGCCCCTAACCTTAACCTTGCTCATAACTCCTTTATACAAACTGAGATCTGTAAATTGTTATTTGAAAGCGTGAGACTATGTTCAGCTCAAGACATCTGCGCTACACCGGCCTCTTTTCATCTCTCTTCCAAAACACACTCTGTCTGCAAAGTGTATAATCTTCACCATGAAATCGTGATTAAAGCGAAGAACATTCAACCCCGCCCATTATTCTATAATTGACCAATCAGAATTTTGGCACAGCAATTTAGTAATCCAACAGAAGTTGTGGAACCGTGTTGACCAAATTTCTGTTTTTCCACCACATTAATGCACCACGTGACCCTCAGTCTGAAAATATGCCGCCATTAGCATCCACCTACACGCCAATACACACGGAAGCCTCAAGAGGATTGCTCCATCTGTGTGTGTGTGTGTGTGTGTGTGTGTGTGTGTGTGTGTTGCCAGTGGCGCGTACCTTGGAGAGTCCGTGCTCTAAAATCAGCATATGTTAATTCAACTGCGTTTTATTTTAAACCTGGACCAATATAATTTGACCACACCTCCACTTCCCTTTTCAGATTCATAATAATGCTAGTATAATGTAAATTGTGGGAACAAAAAATAGTCATAAAAAAGTAATAAATGACAAACAGTGACAAAATCTGCAGTAGCTGCAAGCAGCGATTTGAGGGCCCAAGCACCAAGGGTGCATCACTGTGTGTTTCATGAGCCATTGTCGGTATGTCGATGTTATTATGCCACATCACTGAACATACATGTGAATATACCGTGGCGTTATGCCACACTTCCTGTTAGCGCTGTGTGACATGTTAATTGATCACCTTACCATGGTTTAAGATATCAACAACACCTTTGACCAAATTTAATCTGAATCTGATGATTCACGTAGGAGGTGTACTAAAACGTTTGGTACCTGTTGGAACCCAAAACGGCTAACTTCCTCTTGGGTGGAGTTAATGGTTGTACAGTGATTCTGAAATTTGTTTGTCTTAAAAAGACTCATAGTTCTACCAAATTTGGTGCACGTTGGTGGAACTGGATGCCTAGAAAAATGTCAAAAAGAGGACGATATCGAGCCACTGCACCATACCCGGATCCAAGCTTTTTTCAGAACCTGATTCTGTTTTTTTTTGCCAAGATTTGTGAGTTTTGGAGCATGCAAGTTGGTAAATAATAAACAGGCCGAAAACAATAAGCTCCTTTGCACCTATTTGACCCTTAAGCATTGGGGGAAATGTAATAATGTATGCTCTGACTGTGGTGAGGATAACAAATGATCTGTGTGTGTGTGTGTGTGTATATATAGATATATATATATATATATATATATATATATATATATAAAATATATATATATAATAATATATATATATTATATATATATATATATAAAGAATTGTCTGGAAACAGGAATTCTAACAAAAAGCAAAAAAAAAAAAAAAAAAAATAAAATATTTTTACAGGGTCTTCACGGGTGGGGAGCTTAAATATAATATATATTTTATATATATTTAAAAAAAAAACTACAAAAAAAAAACTGGTCCTATTTTCCAATTCAGTAATATTTTTTCGCAATAACGAGTCATATTAATATAAAGCGATTTTAGATGCCTGGTAGTTATTAAACATATGATTAACTAGTGCCACAGTGCGGTAGAAGGGATGCCCAGGCCCATGATCCACTCCACAGCATACTGTATTAATAGAATTTGAACACCGCGTTGTTTCCGTACATTCCGGAATTTACTATACTCCATTGTGGCATGTCGAACACCCATAATTCCGTCCTTTGGATTTGCTTTTAAAAGCTTCTGAAGTTTCCGAAATCATTCCCGTTGACATGCACAAAGTGGTTCTTGCAGTTTTTTTTTTTTTTGTCTTCGGTGCGGTCGCATTAGCCATTTTAGCCGGCGGCGGTTCCTTGCTGCGTCTTTGTGTCATGTGTTAACCCGAGCAGTCAGCGAGAGAAGGACTCACTCCAATGTGTCCAGCTGAGTCTCCTCTGATTCATTTACTCTTAAATGCTAATTGCGAGGTAGATGAAGGGTTTAGCTGTGCCGGCGTTAAGCCGGATTCAGCTCACCGCTGTGGGCTCGCGGTTTTAGATAAATGCGAGTTTCATTAGTGAATTCATTATGAGATGTCCTTGGTGTTAGTGGGGTTTTTGTGTTGTTTTTTTTTTTTTTTCCCATTAAAAACGGACCTGTTCCAAGTTTTAGTTCCTTACAATTGACTAAAGAGCGAACAAATATTTCAATTAACAAACGTATGTCTTTTTCGTTCGCATTTCCCTTTATGCGATGATGTGAGTAAAAACACGTGAAGGTGCATTTCACCATGTTGTGTCCTGAAACGGCATTGTTCTCTATATATGACAAATAAACACGTGAACATAAACGAATCACGTGTAAAGATCACATAAAGTAAATGATTTACGTGCAGTGGCGCCTCCAGGATTTTTTTTTTTTATGGGGTGGCCAGATGGGGCCGGTATAAATCTCAGGGTGGCACACTACGAAGACTCTAGGTACATAACGGTTTTTGGCGTCATCGTTAGCTCTGAGAGTATATAACGGTATAGGCTTCGAAACTGAATTGCCAGAGTTCGGAAGGCTGAAGCGTCTGCAGGCATAGCCTCAACTAGAGACTTTACTCTGAGAGTATTCTAGCCGTTATGCCATTCTGCTTTAAAACTGCGTCTTCTATCCCCCTGGATGGTTCTTGGAAAGAGTTTTGATTGGGGGCTGTCTTGGACCGTCTGCTCTCGATTCGCCCATGATGAAGCAAAACGCAGTATTAACAGTGCAGTTCATTAAGTTCGTGATCATTAACGTTCATTACTCGGTTCAGTGGATAATAATAATAATAATAATGAATAATTCCTTAGATGTACATAGCGCTTTTCTCTATAATAGCGCATGCGCTACATGTGAAAAATGTAAAGCGCGTAAAATCCACAGCTGTAAATTTGCACACGTGAACGATGTGTAAATTGTGAAATTGTAAATTGTCTAAAGATCTAATGGAAATAAATAAAGTGTGTGGGGAAAAATTTTCCACGTGATTGAACACGTGAAGGGAATACTATGCGAGATGGTTTCTTCAGGTTTGTGATTTGTGGATTGGGATTTCTCAACGCTAAACCCTCCCAAGTCCAACTTAAATCCCTTTCTTTCTCTCTCTGTCTGTCTCTGTTTCGAATACTGTCTCGCACTCTTTCTCTCCCCTCCTCTTTTCTGTCACTCACTCTGTCATTCATCACATTTCCCATGCATCATAAATGCACGGCGTTGTCAGCTCATCGATGCTATTACTCTGTGAAATCATATCTAGGTCCCTTGATCACACTGACTCACTGTTCCCGTCCTCGTGCTTGAGTTTCGGCTTATCACTTTTCCACACAAAGTGTCCACTAAACCCACCGACTCCGCCAGCTTCAAAGGATTTCCAGCGAATCGCAGCATTAGGCGTTCCTCGTGCCGATCCCAGAAAGTATCACTTCTCAAACATGAGAAAGTGCACTCGTCAAACTTGTTTCTTGTCGCACTTTCTCCTCGACAGGTGTGCTCCGGAGCATTAGCGTCTGATGAGGGGTAAATGTTCTGACGCCTCCTTTCTTCTGAAACGTGACAGACAGGAGTTCATCCAAACCCAAATCTCGCGTCTTCAGATTCTGGAAACTTCTCGCTCCGCACCTTTCGCGGCTGTTAAGCCGCAGTGGGATTAGCTAAACAGATTATCAAGAGCTTTCGGGAGTTTTGTGTTGGAAAACGATCGTAATGCCGCGGAGCGATGCTCTTCTAGCCGCTTTTAAAGCTTCTCAACACAGGTTTTTAATTTACTAAAGCCGGCGGAGCCAGCTGGCAGCGGAGCGCTAATCCTGGTGGAGATGAATCATGCCGTGCCAAGTTGGCTAGCTTTTTTGCACACCTGCATGCATGTGCTAGCCAGCTAGCGCCATATAAATAATCATGCTGTTCATCCAGAGACAAGAAAAGAACTTTCAACCCTGACGTGACTTAATAGGTGGCTTTTTATGATCTGAGTTCTCAATTATGATGATGGTTTTGTGTGATTACTAGGCTGAAAGTAATTAAGACTAGCTAGCGTTGTTCTGCTAAGTGGTATCAATCAAAGACACCTGCAAGGTTCAGCGCTTATCCTTGCTATGCCACTTGCTCACGGAGCTGTTGCGGTTTGAAGTCTGGCCGGCTTTAGTCTTTTCTCCAAATCCCAGGAGGAGAAACTTGGTCTTGAGCACTTTCTGACTGGACTGCAGAAGAAGTCGATTTTGCCTCTGGGGAAACCATCGACGATCGCTTCATTAGCCTTCTGGCTAAAATCGTAGGATATTCCCGGTGGTTCCTGTTGTGTTTGTAATGGTTTTTAATGGTATTTCGTGTTTTCTGTTTGTTGGTATTCCAAAAGTCTTATCAGTTAAACCATAAAACGATGCCTGTGACTCTATATAACCTGTAAATTTAGTGTTGAGTCTTTGGCCGTACTACACCACCAATGTCCGGTTGGTTCTACTACCAAGAGCACCTAGTCTGGAGGAAATCTTTGAAGGCAGAACTCGGGGGCAGCATCAGGCCTGCTCTACATAATGCCCGGTTTGGGGTCAGGTCTTCGGCTGTACTACCTTCAGGCACAGTGACGTGTGACGTGATACGGTATGCGAGTTTGATATTTCCAGCTTTATTAAAGCCTGGAGGCTCAGACTTTGAATTACTGCAACTTATTATCGCACTACTGCACTCCATTTTGGCTCCCTTTATAAAATTCTGCTAGCGTCTGCAAGGGGCATCGAAACGTAGCTTAGCGAGGTATGATAGATTTAACATTTAAGAAATTTCATTTAGTCAGCACATGAAAGTTCGGTCATTTAGTGGATTGATGAGCTCTAGCTGCTCTTTTGCTAAACATGAGGTCAGGTAGATTTGTTGTTTTTGGGGTTTTTTTTCCCTCAAAGTTTTTCACCCCCCACAAATAATCATGAAAAAGTCTGATTATAACTCTACACGGTTTGCCACGGGTGTTCAGCTCCCCGAATTTGAGGAACGTCGCATCACCAGCTGGAATCATTGGTACATTGGTACGCTGATGTATTGATGGGTGAAAGTATTGGTTTATGTATTAAGTATTAGTTTCATTTTGTTTTCGCTTTGTTTTGTTTTTTAACTCAAAAAGTTTTTGGTTTAAATGCTGGCCAATGTTGTTACAGCAACTACATCCCAGTCCCTATAGTTATTTTGCAATCTCTGTTTTCTTAGCTATTATTTTGGACAATTTTGGACATCCGCTGCTCATAATGGACAGACTCAGTGCTCAGTTCCAAGGCTGTTATGCCCATCACCAATTTCTGCTTCTTCCCTTTTTACTTCTTCTTCAAATAACAGCTCGTCTCTGTTTATATGTTCTTCCATCCTCCCTATGTGTGATTTTGACCACTCTACTTCATTCGCATGCCCTCTATTTACCCCCTACCTGCTCAATTTTAAAGAGCTCCTTGCTACGGCCTCCCTGGTTCCTCTTTCTCTCTTTCTCCTGGACTGACCAGATGATCAGGGCCTGTTTGTCTCTCCTCTTTTTTTCTTTTTTTTTTTTTTTGCCTTCCAAGAACATTCCTGACCACATTCTCATTAACAGCACCTGTCACAGGATGGTGCGGTCGCTGCTAATTTATTTCCCCATCCCTCCTCCTCCCCACTCTCCTTCTGTCCACTGCTCTGTTTTTTTTTTCTCTCGTCCCACTTCATCACTTTGTCTCCCCTCCACCACTCTTTGTCCCCGAACTCTCCCTATCCACCCTTTCCGTATGGCCTTGTCCTTTTTTTTAACACTGCAGTAATTATCCATATTGCAATACCCAACACACTGTCAACTGGCTTGGGTTCGGAGTGTGTGTGTGTGTGTGTGTGTGTGTGTGTGTGTGTGTGTGCGTTTTTTCCTCAGGGAACTCGGCGTGATGCATCTGGCAGGTTTGTCTTCACTCAGCAGGCTCTCAGGTCCCTCAGGACCCCCTCTTAGTTTCCTCGAGTATGTGTGTGTTAGCTGGCTTTCAAAGGCATCCATCTGTTTTAGCATTGCTTGCTAAGGGCTTTAAAGGTAGTGGCTTTCACTCTGGACTTTTACAACTTGTCGATACCACTCCGCTCCTCCAGATCCGTGGAGGCTGTATGATAAATTAGCTGACAGTTTAGAAACTCATCTGTCTCTGCCGTTCTTTTTACCACACACCCCTAAAGCTGAGGTCTCTAACCTCCTACCTCCATACCTGGGTCCTCTGGGAGGTTTTGATATCACTCATCAGTGACAAATGGCTCTCTCTCGTCCTGCGTATCTGACATCCGAGATGGAGAACGGATCTTGAATGCCACCCAAACATTCTGGAGGTGATGGAAGGACAAATGTCTGATCTAACAGCAAATGCGTAGGAATTTTAACAAAAAAAGCAATTTAGGAGAATTTCATGTGAATGCTCGTGCAGTGCAAATCCCAACATGCATATAATGCTCTTTTTTTAATCACATGGTACTAACTGTTCTGTGTTTTTCAAATGAGAAAATTAGACGGTTCTTCGCTCGCAGAACCCATTTGGTCGTAGCGCCAAAATGCTCCTGGTCTGGAAGAATCTGTGAAGTCAGGACTTGGGACATGGTCTGCTCTACATAATGCCCAGATTTGGGTGGGATCTTCAGTCGTACTACTTTCAGGCAGCTCTTACTGTTGCTATTGTGGTCCAGT
>CM022768.1:2992298-2997298 GCA_012411365.1 Ameiurus melas
ACTTTAGACACCGAACAACACTACAAAGCCAGACGCTTGGCGAAACTATCTTTCTCATTCTTTCATTTTTGAGCTTTCTTCTTCTTGGCTCTTTCTCCGTACTGGCTTTTTTTTTTTTTTTTTTGTATAACTTCTTCTTCTTCTTCTCTTTCACAAAGCTTCAGAAGTCTGATCTATTTTTCTCCCTGCGTCCCGGCCTTAATCGGCGCTAAAGCTAATTCGAACCGCCAGACGAGTCTACCGTCTTTGAATCTCGCTTTTACTGTGCCTTTCGCCTCGCCTCCTCGCCTCGCTTTTTATGCTTACGCAAAAAAAAAAAAAACACAGAGCACAAATTAACAATCAAACGGCTGCGCGATTGAAACTGATGCGCAAATCTTCGTTAGTCATTTGGGTGTAACATAATAAGTCAAGCTTTGCAGCGAAAATCTGCAGGAGTCGGAGTGGTAATTAGTACGTGTGTGTGTGTGTGTGTGTGTGTGAGTGTGAGTGAGGAAGAATTGATGTTGCGTAGGGTATTTTGTTCATGCTTCGTTCCCACTCTTCTCTAGAGGATACAGCTAATGTGGAGGAATTGATAAAACTCAATCAGAAGCTCTGAAGCGTGGTTAGCAGAAAGCCGATTTCTCATTAGCACTTCTTCGATCATTAAAAACAATCTCTGGGGGCTGTGTGTGTGTGTGTGTGTGTGTGTGTGATGTCATACATGTGAGGTAATGTGTCTTCAGAGTTTGGTCCAGCATGTGTACGCACTGTGACTCTGTCCTAAATGCCAGTGCAGGTGCAGTGAGTGATAAAGCACACTGAGGGATTTTCTTGTCCGTGTGGCTTTGAGCTGGAGAAGATCAGCTGTGAGCTGGAGATGGTTTGATCAGAATCACTCAAAGCTGACCAGCTTTTATCTCGAAGCAGACCGAGCGCTCTTCAGCGTTTATTTATTTATTTATTTATTTTTTTCAGTTCTGTATATGTCTGAGGTTATTTTTAATGGTTTGTCTCATGTTTACGGATTTAAATAATCAATAATTTAAGAATAATAATTGAAAAAAAAAAAAAAACAGACTTCTGATCGGAAATTTCAAACAACCTTCAGAGAGTAAGTTACACACAGGTTTAGTGTAATGGGACAGAAAGGGTTCCGAACAGGACCCTTTAAGGAGGATAAAGACCCGTATTTGTCCAACGTTCCCTTGAAGAACCGGTGAACCTTTTTTTGTTTTTTTTTTAAGACTCACCCAAGTACCAAGACAGTTTATAGTTTATCTAAATATTAAAGACCTCTAGCAGTTATTAGTATTAAGTATAAAATAACTACCAGTAAGTTTGTAGCACACGCTTACCCAATTAATACAGGGAAGGAAGGAAGGAAGGAAGGAAGGAAGGAAGGAAGGAAGGAAGGAAGGAAGGAAGGAAGGAAGGAAGGAGAAAGATAAAATAATGGAAGGGGTGGAAGGTCAAAGAAAGGATTATAAGAGGGTTGGAAAATAGAAGGATGGAAGGAAGAAAGGAAGGAAGGAATGCAAAAGACAGCAATGAAGGGAGGAAGGAAGTAATGATGGAAGGAAGGAGAAAGACAGAAAAGAAATAAACGGAAGGTTGAAGAAATGATTATAAGAGGGTTGGGAAAAGAAAGGAAGTAAGGAAGGATAGAATGCAAAAGATGGCAAGGAAGGGAGGACTGAAGGGAGGACGGAAGGGAGGAAGGTAGGAGAGAGACAGAAAAAGAAAAGGGTGGAAGGTCAAAGAAAGGATTATAAGAAGGTTGGAAAATAGAAGGAAGGAAGGAAATAAGGAAAAAGGAAAGAAGGAAGGAAGGAAGTAAAGAATGCAAAAGACAGTGGGGAAGTAATGATGGAAGGAAGGAGAAAGACAGAAAAGAAATAAACGGGTGGAATTTTGAAGAAATGATTATAAGAGGGTTGGGAAATGGAAGGAAGGAAGGAAGGAAGGAAGGATGGAAGGAAGGATAGAATGCAAAAGATGGCAAGGAAGGGAGGACAGAAGGGAGGAAGGAAGGAGGACTGAAGAGAGGACTGAAGGGAGGACTGAAGGGAGGAAGGAAGGGAGGACTGAAGGGAGGACTGAAGGGAGGAAGGAAGGGAGGACTGGAAGGGAGGAAGGATGGGAGGACTGAAGGGAGGACTGAAGGGAGGAAGGAAGGGAGGAAGGATGGGAGGACTGAAAGGAGGACTGAAGGGAGGAAGGATGGAGAAAAATAAATAAATAAAGGGGTGGAAGGTTAAATAAAGGATTATAAGAGGGTTGGAAAATAGAAGGAGGAAGGAAATAAGGAAAAAGGAAAGAAGGAAGGAAGGAAGGAAAGAATGCAAAAGACAGCGAGGAAGAAAGGATGGAAGGAAAGAGAAAGACAGAAAAGAAAAAAAGGGTGGAAGGTCGAAGAAAGGATTAGAAGAAGGTTGGAAAATAGAAGGAAGGAAGGAAATAAGGAAAAAGGAAGGAAGGAAGGAAGGAACGCAAAAACAGCAAGGATTGATGGAAGGAAGAGAAAAGACAGCAAGGAAGGAAAGGTGAAGAAAGGAAAGACGGTAGGAAGACAAAACGATAGCAAAGAAGGAAGGGAGGCAAAGGGAATGAAGGAGAGAAGGTGAGAAAAAAAAAAGACAGACAGGAAGAGACTAAAGGAAAGGAAAGAAGGAATGACGGGAGGAAGTACAAACATAAGAAAAGTGGACGAAACTAATTAGCAATCATTCAGAGTTTGGAGTCTCACTCATTTACCCTGTAAACACACACATGCTTAGAAAAAAAAACATTCTTCGATGGTACTCCGAGGGTTCATCGGAGAACCCAGTAAACGGGGTTCTACTTGGAACCATATCGAATAGGAAAAGACTTTTATATATAAATATAACTCTACGGATCTACATCATTTAACATCACAGGAGCTGTAGCAAGTGAGGCTGATTTAACTGCATTCTTAATGAATTGGGTTAAAGTCATTAAAGCTGTAAGTGCTAGCCCCGCCCCTCGTGTTCACCTTAACCAATCAGCACCCTACATGGATCAAGACGCTTTCTAAGAGCCATCCTGAGCTCGTGTAGATCGTAGTATGGGTGTAGTGTTTACTCGATCCAGTCTCAGGGACTCCCTCAGTGTATCTATTTCTTTCTTTACACACCTGACTCAGCTCGTAAAGTTATTATTACACTCTTTATGAGCTGAGTCAGGTGCGTTCGAGCACAAACAGTGTAAGACGCAGTGTTTGGGGAGTTCTGGGTCGGGATCGCGAAACACGGCTACGATCCGTTAAAAAGCAATACTCTGAAATTATATTAGGATTGTAAATTAACTGGGATTGAGCAAGACGCAGGGGTGTGGTGGACACACAGCCGGTGTGTGTGTGTGTGTGTGTGTGTGTGTGTGTGTGTGTGTGTACAAAAGGTTAGTGCTCATGGCTTACTATTATTATTATTATTATTATTATTATTATTATCCATCCATCCATCCATCCATCCATCTTCAACCCCTTATTCCTGCTTCAGGGTCGCAGGGAACCTGGAGCTTATCCCAGGAAGCATCGGGCACAAGGCGGGGTACACCCTGGACAGGGTGCCAGCGCTTATTAATCCCAAATTAAGGGAAAAATGAAGTGTTTAGAAGAAGAAAGAAGGGAAGGATTGCTGGTGGGAGAACAGGGAAGGTGACATAGAAATATAATGCTGGAGGGACAGAGAAAAGAGAGGAAATAATAAACTAATAAAGGACAGATAGAAAGAAGAAAAGGGGTGGGGGGAGGGAGAGAGATAGAAAGAGGTACAAAAAGAAAGTGTGTGTGAGGCAAAGAGGGACAATGAGAGAAGCGAAGGAAGGGAAATAGGGGACGGAAGAAGGGGTTGGTGGAATAGAGAAAGAGAGAACGAAGTGAGGACAGAGGCAAGGTTAAAAGTCATAATAAGTATAGATTATATGGAAAGGATGAAAGAAACAAAATAGAGGAAAAATGGATAGAGAAAGAGGGGAAATGAGGAAGAAGGGAGGAAAAAAAGGAGAAATGGGAATGGGGAAAAGGTAGAGGAGGAGCGGGCGGAAGAATAGAAGAGTGATATGAGGAAACAAATCGACGGGATAGGTTGAAGGAAGGAGGCATAAGAAACGAGAAAGGATGAACGAAAGGGATGGGATGGGAGGACGGACAGAAAAGGCGACGAGAACAAAGGAAGGGAAGGAGCGGGGCCGGGGGGGGGAAAGAAGGTAAGTGAAAAGAATTAAAAACAGAAAGAGCGAGAAAGTTTAAATGAGAGAAAGAAAGGAAAGATAGAGTCGGGGTCGGTCGAAGGGACATCGGATTAAAAGAGGGAACTAGCTTGGAGGAAGGGGAAGAGAACGGAAGGAAGGATATAATATGGGAAATGGGAAAAACGGACGTAGGCGGAGTAGTAGGGTTGGAAGAAAGAAAGAAAGAAAGAAAGAAAGAAAGAAAGAAAAAGAAAGAAAAGGACGAGGAGTGGGGCTAGATCAGTTTCAGTGGAGACTCTGTCTCCCTCATGTCCTTAACGTGGAAAAAAGGGTCAAAGTTAATTACACATGGCCGCCATCTCACACTTCCTTAAACATCCTGCCAGGGAGAGAGAGAGAGAGAGAGAGAGATAGAGAGGGAGAGAGAGAGAGACTGACACTAGGAGGTGACCTCATTTCACCAGATGTCTGTTTGACAAATTCGACACTACACAATAAATTGGACAGATTCAGTGTTACTGCAGGGCCACAGGGTGAGTACGCTCTGATGGACAACATGAAAACAGCCAATCAGAGGCCAGGAGGCGGGGCCTGAGCCTAGCAGAGCAGAATGAGATGTGATTGGCTGTCAGGACTGCGTGTGAGAGTTTCGGGCACAGATGACACAAACAGACAGGATCTAAATATGGCTGCTATACATGTTAATTGGGCTGACCTCAAGGTCACGGAACGAGGGCAAGAACGAGCGAGGGAGGGAGCGGGAAGAGAAAAAGGAAGAGTTACATTAGGAGGGGTAAAAAGCG
>CM022768.1:3004798-3077298 GCA_012411365.1 Ameiurus melas
ACAGTACGTTTACATGGACAACGATAATCCGATATGAACCCGATTAAGACGATACTCTGATTAAGAAACCAGCATGTAAACAGCGATTATCGATGACCTTAATCCGATTAAAGTCATACTCAAAGTAAACACAAATGGAATGAAGACGTGTGGAGTATTTCCTGTTTTAGTCGCGTTATCGACGTGCGTTACAGACACGTACACACCTTAATCACACTATTAACGCCGTGTGAGAGTTTTCACCGCGTTGTGTGACAGGACACGATCACACACGGCAGAGAGCACGGCTGCGTCCCAAACCGCGTACTTACCTGCTATATAGTAGAAGAGATGCATGTATTTCAGTGACTATACAGACGGTACGTACGCGGTTTGGGACGCAGCCCACGGCTTCAAGCAGTCGTCTATTTACACATACAGCACGACTAATAATTCATCGCACTCGGAGCGTTCGTAAAATTAAAAATAAAATCACCCAGAACTGTATACGGTCCCATAACGAAGACCAACTCTACGTCGATACGTGAAATTCCGGAGGGACGTCGGACGACGTGGCGCGGGGACGTTAATCCATCTATGTTCTATAACACGTAAAACGGGAACATGAAAGGAATTATTCTAAAAGCGACTCATGTAAACACCTTAATCAGAATACTGTCTTATTCAGAATATGGTCAATAATTAGATTACTGCTGTCCGTGTAAACGTAGACAAAGAGAGAGAGAGAGAGAGAGAGACAGAGATGTGTGTGTAAACAATTTATATTTTGGATATGCCTGGGGGTGGGATGGATAGATGAATAAATAAATAAATAAATAAAAAATAGATCGATAAATAAATAAATATTATACCTTGAACAAATGTATTGTTTTCTTGCTACGGTTTTTCCATTTCTAGTTGTCTCTATCGATGTCCTGCAAGATTTTTAATCTGCCACAGTGATGCCGAAATCTTCTTAAATCTGATTGGTCGGAAGTTGTTATTTTTTTATAATAATTATCTATGTTATATAATTATATATATATATATATATATATATATATATATATATATATATATATATATATATATATATATATATATATATATTAGTACAGCTAATACTTCAATAGTTCTAATACTTTATGGTTTCTATAGTAACAGCTCGTTCACACGTGTCATGGTAGTGCGAAATGGGTGCAGAACTACACTCCTGGTCAACCCCTAGCACATCCCACGTCACGATCCCTCGCACCTGTTTCGTGTTTCACGTGAATTAGCAGCACGTTTTTCAGCATCTTGTTGTCGAGCTTCTGTTCTAATTGTCTTTTGTTGTCGAGTGTGCCACAGTATCGTTTCTAGTCTGTATATTTCGGGGGGGGTTTTTGCCTCGTATGAATGCTTCATGTTATCGGTTCTCGGGTTGTCTGGTTGGTCGGACAAATTGCCCGTCATTTCACTTCATTTACAACCGTGGTGTCCTGTAGCGCCGCATCGACCTTGTCCTCTTACAGCCCCGCCCCTTTCATAGTACCGCCAAATAAATAACCAACATTTTACTTTGATCATTTTTAGTTTCTTCTGTACACACAGTATTTTGATGAAATAAATCCTGCTTTCAGACTCGGATTTATCGACGCCGATATCAAAAGACATTCGGTGTGACAGCGAGCGATTCTTTACAGGTAACCTGCCTCCAGAGTTTGACTCGAATTGATTTTTCTATTCCCGTCTCGTCTGGTCGTGCCGAATGCGACTCGCTTTCCGGACTCGTTCTCTGCCGGGATAAAGAGGCGGACGACTCTGTGCTTCACGATCATTTCCGCCATATTAGCGGCTAAGTGAGATCGATAGCAGTGCCGTGTGATTTGGCTCCTCAGGTTTTGCTCTGGATCGGCTCTTCTGCTTTGTCTTAAATCTCACAAAGCCGTATGTAGAACGTCTACCGTTTTCGGGTAACGTGTCGAAAGCTTTTCAAAAGCTTACTTGTAGAACGAAAATCAGCAGACCGATTTAAATAGACCAGTGAACCAGCAGATACAGAACATAAAATATAAATGCGAAATGACGCTAAAACAGTCGATAACTAAATTATAGAACGTTCATAGGGTGTTATTTTTAATGGCTGAGTGACCATATATTTCCCATAATGCACTGTAAGCATATGTCGTTAACTGTTTTCCTATAATATCATGCCTCTGACTTCCTCTTCTTCTTCTTCTTCTTAACAGTGTGTGTGTGTGTGTGTGTGTGTCGCTCTTTTTTATTACTCTGAAGTAATGTGAGTATGAATGGTTAGAGTTTGAGTTGACTATAACTCTCTCTCTCTCTCTCTCTCTCTCTCAGTTCGTTTCGATGACTGTTTAGGGAACGCAGCGGTACGACTGGACAGCAGTGATCCCCGCTTCAGAATCGAGAGAGACGGATCCGTGTACGCACAGAGAGACGTGATCACTCTGAACACACCGATCAATTTCAAAGTGACGGCTCACGCCACAGACGACGCACACACCTGGGAGACGGTCGTCCGACTGGAGCCCGAGGTGAGGAGACGGAATATAACTGCATTCGCGCTGCCTGAAGAACATCCACAGGGCTTAGAGTGAGCTGAAGGAGAAAGAGGAATGAGACAAGGGAAGGAATGAAGGCCAAAGAAAGAAAGAAAGAAAGAAAGAAAGAAAGAAAGAAAGAAAGATGTGTGAGAAGGTCAGATGGAGAAACGTGTGGGATAATCTGGGAAAAATGAAATGCTTAAAGTGCACCTATTATGATTTGAAACATCCATAATTTTGTTTTAAAGGTCTCATACGATAGATTTACGCGCATCCGAGGCCAAAAAACACGTGAACGTGCTCATAATTTAAACCGCAGCGTGACCTTTTTTTCCCCCCCCAGTGTCACAAACGACTCGTTAAATGATTCATTCTAAAGGAATCGTTCTAAACTCCTCCTTTCAGAGAGCATACTCTGGTCTGATTGGTCAGACGTCCGAGTCTGTCGTGATTGGTCTAGCGCTGTCAGCGAGTAGACCAGATGAAGACCAGAGGCGGGGGTTTTTTTTGTTACAGACCTACGTCGGTTAGTACAGGAAGTGAAGTCTGGAATCACTAACGAGTCGATTCAGCCGTCCAGAATCGATTCCTTCTTCCGCGAGTCGATAGCTCCGTCTGTCGTGCGCTTTCGAATTTTTTTAAACCTTGCAGACGTTTTTTTTTTACGTTCCCAAACAGCGACGTGTTGAACACGCTCCATGAAAGAAGGGAATATTTGAAAAACCATCATAGGTGCACTTAAAGAATAAACACAACAGATTTTATTCGTATTTATGGTGTAAAATGAAATTTCGAGATTGGAAATCAGCTATAAAGAGAGGAGCCGACTGGATCGGCGATATAAAGAGGGAGAGCTCGCGAAAAGATACCTTTCTAGACATGAATAGAGGGTGATTTTGAAGAAGTATAAATAAATGAACAAATAAAAGTATTCATGAGAAGATCATTGAATATGAACACGCTGCTCAGGCTCAGCTGAGATTGGGTGAGGAGTTAACAGTGTAGGCTTAGATGTTCAATTAGACGGAAAAACCAGTAATAATGTATGGTGTAATTGAAAGAAAGTTTTAATAAAAGAAAGTACAATAGATTTGTACTGGAGGTAATATGCATCACAAATGATAGAATCTGGAAAACAAGGTGCAACAGGATCATCAGTGTAGCCCCGCTGAGACGGGTTTCAAACACATAGGCAGCCAATTAAAAAGACAAGAGACAAGAGACAGAAGAACAAAAAACAAATATCCGTGGGCATTGTTCACATGTAAAAGTTATTCATATATGAGATATGGCATTTACATATTGTGAATAGAATTTTTGTATTTTTTTTTTTAAAGAGAGAGAGAGAGAGAGAGAGAGAGAGAGAGATGAGTCATATTGTGGATGTGTTGAACTTTTTCAATGGATTTACAAACAGTCAGATGGAGAAAGAAAGACAGACAGAAAGGAAGAAAGGAAATGACATGGTTATAGCCCATATGTGAGTGTGTGTGTGAGTGTGTGTGTGTGTGTGTGTGTGTGTGTGAGTGTGTGTTTTGAGTTGCAGGTGTGTGTGTGAGTGTGTGTGTGGCCTTCTTGCTGAAACTTGAACCCTGTGTGTGAGAGGTGAGAACTCCCATAATTTATTTAGCGAGCATGTCAGGAAACACAGGTAGCACGTCTATAAATACACAAAATCGATCGCACTCACTCACACAGTCACTCGCACACACACACGCACACACACTCGCACACACACACACACTGACACACACACACTGACATACACACACACACACACACCACACACACACACACACACACACACACACACACACACACACTCACACACACTCACACACACACACACACACACACACACACTCACACACACACACACACACACACACACACACACACACACACACACACACACACACACACACACACACACACACACACACTGACACACTCACACACACACACACACACACACACACACACACACACACACACACACACACACTCACTCACTCACTCACATACACACACACACACCAAGAGCCAATTTAACCCAACCCCTTCTGGATTGCAGCTTCATGTAGTGCAGTATGGAGTCAGCTGAGTTTAACTCAGCTGGTGTACGTTGTTATTCTGAGCAGATCAGCAGAACACAACAGAGAGAGAGAGAGAGAGAGAGAGAGAGAGAGAGATGTGGAGAGGGTCAGATGGAGAAAGAAAGAAAGAAAGATACTTTCTGCGAGACACGTGAAGCCACTTCTTCTGCATCCATGAGCTCAGAGATGGCCATGATTGGCTAGTGTTGCTGTGATTGACAGGAGAGAGGAGAGAGAGTATGCCCCTCCCACTCAGAGGGCGTGGCCAATTTTCAGGATGTCAAGAACAGAAAGGAAAATCCAGAAGCAATCGTCATGTTTCCCTCCACGTTGTGAATTTAAATTGTCACTTGGCAACCATCAGGACCTGCTGTGTGTGTGTGTGTGTGTGTGTGTGTGTGTGTAGTGTTTAGCATTTTCTGGGGTCTCACTGTTATTGTGTAGAATAATAACTTCCAGATGTGGAGAGGCAGGTGAGATTTCAAAGCCCAGACTGGCTCAGTTTAACACTGTGTGTGTGTGTGTGTGTGTGTGTGTGTGTGTGTGTGTGTGTGTGTGTGTGTGTGTGAGAGAGAGAGAGAGAGAGATAGAGAATGAGAGTGACCGTTTATTCCTTCTCGCAGTCATGTTCATGTTGACCTTTGACAGTGCGCACATACAACACACACACACACACACACACACACACACACACACACACACACACACACACACACACACACACCTTCCAAGCTCCCTCCCTCTCGGTCACTACTGTTGGACACTGGTCCCACATGCTGTTCCTCCCTCTGTAATCCCTCTTTCTCCCACATCTCTCCGAGCAGGGAGTGTGGATGTGTGTGCGCTGGCTCCGAGCCTGACTCCTTCTCCTGTCTGAAGTGAACGTTGAGTAAAGATTCACCTGATTAATCCGACCAGGTGCACATCTGTACGACTGGGGCCAGCTGTGCCAGCTGTGCCTCACTTGTGTTGATCGAGGAGGACTCTCTTCACCCCGGGACATGTCATGGGTCAGAAGCTGATATAATTCCCACTTCATGCCCAACATTCCTAGCATTCCCGGGACTCCAGATCCACCAAATTGCTTACTGAAGATCCATCCATCTCTTTTCTGTATCACTAATCCTACACAGGGTTGCGGTGGAGTCTGGAGCCTATCCCAGGGGACTCGGGGGACAAGGCAGGAGACACTCTGGACAGGGTGCCAACCCAATCCTACACCCATACACACACACTACGGACAATTCTGGCACCACCTAGGGGCCATAACCGAGAAGAGTCTTGAAGCATGCCTTAATTGTACCCTGAGAGATGTTTGGACCAGTCGAGAGGCGCTAGAGGACCAGATGGAGCGTGGTACAGTTTGGGGTGTGATAAATGCTTTGAGATAAGTGGGTGCTGGAGCATTTTCGGCTTAGCATCAGTGTTGTCTGTCTGATGCTGGCAGCTACAGGAAGCCAGTGGAGGGAGTGAAGCAATGGGGTGGTGTGGGACAAGTTAGGAAGGTTTGGAAACCAGTCGTGCAGCTGCATTCTGGATCAGTCGCAGAGGTCGAATTGCGCTCAGAGGCAGATCTGACAGCGGGGACTTGCAGTAATCCAGTTTCGAAATGACAAGAGACTGAACCGCACCTGAGTGGCCTGTTTGGAAAGTAATGGACGAATCTTTCTGATGTTGTAAAGGAGAAATCGACATGAGCGTGTCAGATTAGTAACGTGAGAGGAAAAGTGCAGTCGATTGTCCATAGTTACCCCCAGATACTGTGTTCTTTAGAAAGAAAAAAAACTTTCTTTCTCTTCTTTATGTCTTATTACGGGGACACAGTGGCTTAGTGGATAGCAAGTGATTTTGTTCAACCTGTTCATCTTGTTTATGCAATTATTGTAGTTTGTCTTCTTCTTGCTCTTCTTCCTTTATTCTTACTCCTTGTTTTGATTTCTGTCTTTTTTTGTTCTTCTGTCTTCTTTCTTTCTTTCTTGCAGTATATTTTTTGTCTCCTTGATCTTTCCCCCTTCTATAAGTCCTTCTTTTCTTCCTCCTCCTTCTTCTTCTCCTCCTCCTTCTTCTCCTTCTTCTTCTTCTTCTCCTCCTCCTTCTTCTCCTTCTTTTTCTCAATCTTCTTCTCCTCCTCCTCCTTCTCCTCCTCCTCCTTCTTCTCCTCCTCCTTCTTCTTCTCCTTCTCCTCCTCCTCCTTCTTCTCCTTCTTCTTCTCCTCCTCCTCCTTCTTCTCCTTCTTCTTCTTCTCCTCCTCCTTCTTCTCCTCCTTCTTCTTCTCCTCCTCCTCCTTCTTCTTCTTCTTCTCCTCCTTCTCCTTCTTCTTCTCCTCCTCCTCCTTCTTCTCCTCCTGCTCCTTCTTCTTCTTCTCCTCCTCCTCCTCCTTCTTCTCCTCCTTCTTCTTCTTCTCCTTCTCCTCCTCCTTCTTCTTCTCCTCCTTCTCCTCCTCCTTCTTCTTCTCCTTCTTCTTCTCCTCCTTCTCCTCCTCCTCCTTCTTCTCCTCCTTCTTCTCCTTCTTCTTCTTCTTCTCCTCCTCCTTCTTCTCCTCCTTTTTCTCCTTCTTCTTCTCCTCCTCCTCCTTCTCCTCCTCGTCCTTCTTCTCCTCCTCCTTCTTCTTCTCCTTCTCCTCCTCCTCCTTCTTCTCCTTCTTCTTCTTCTTCTCCTCCTCCTTCTTCTCCTCCTTTTTCTCATTCTTCTTCTCCTCCTCCTCCTTCTCCTCCTCCTCCTTCTTCTCCTCCTCCTTCTTCTTCTCCTTCTCCTCCTCCTCCTTCTTCTCCTTCTTCTTCTCCTCCTCCTCCTTCCTCTCCTTCTTCTTCTTCTCCTCCTCCTTCTTCTCCTCCTTCTTCTTCTCCTCCTCCTCCTTCTTCTTCTTCTTCTCCTCCTTCTCCTTCTTCTTCTCCTCCTCCTCCTTCTTCTCCTCCTGCTCCTTCTTCTTCTTCTCCTCCTCCTCATCCTCCTTCTTCTCCTTCTTCTCCTCCTTCTTCTTCTTCTCCTTCTCCTCCTCCTTCTTCTTCTCCTTCTTCTTCTCCTCCTTCTCCTCCTCCTCCTTCTTCTCCTCCTTCTTCTTCTTCTTCTTCTCCTTCTTCTCCTCCTCCTCGTCCTTCTTCTTCTTCTTCTCCTTCTTCTCCTTCTTCTTCTCCATCTCTTCTTCTTCTCTATCTCATCTCTACCACATTCACAGCTCATTTCCATTATGCAAACTGTATATTTCAGTGGCTGTTCTGAGGTGACTTTCTAAGCGAAGCAGATGGAGTATAAAAAATGCAAACCCCTGTACTCAATATTTAATGTACATATTTAATATCAGTGTAGTCAAATATCGACAGGACAGGATTTGTGTAAATAGAAGATTGATGATCCCTGTTATGACATCCACCAGCTGAAATGAGACACTTTAAATATCCTTGTCTTTCTATTCTTATATACACACTCCCTCTCCCTCTCTCTCTCTCTCTCTCTCTCTCTCTCACTCTCTGTCTCTTTCTCTTTTCATTCTTGTTCACTCTGGGGTTTTCAACAACAGACCCCATGAAAACAAATGAATGTCGGTGCACCTCAGGGAGAAAGTGTAAGACTGCTATTATCTGTACCTGTAGAGGTACTTAACCTGCACTCAGCAGGGACTAAACACACACACACACACACACACACACACGGTCACGCACACTCATACAGTGGTGCACACTGCCTTGTTGGGTCTCCCAAGGCGCTGGTGAATACCTATTAAAGAGACGATGTGTAAAACCTCTACCCGTATCAGAGGAAGCAGCAGAGAGAGAGAGAGAGAGAGAGAGAGAGAGATAGACAGACAGCAAAAGGAAATGGAGATAGCCAGATAAAGAGAGATACCTTATTTCATGTCAGTTATCAATATTCACCTAGAAAACCGAACTAAAACATCAGAAAATTTGACCCCCCCCCCCATCCCAATTTAAAAAAAAAAAAAAAGAGAACACACGATCAATTGTAACGAAAAAGATTTTTGGGGGGATAAATAATGTCACAGTTGACCTACTTTCCCTGTTTTGCATTTTAAGTGGCTGCTGAAGCCTTCAGGCTACAAAAGAGATTACGGAATAAATATGAAATGAACAATATACTGGGAATAAAAAAATAAAATAAAACAATAGCATGGAATAGAAAATAATAGAAGCTTTATTATCACTGTACAACTACACTGCAATCAGATGTGCATCTGACAGTAACTGATGCTTACGTACAAAGTAGGAGTGTAACGTAATGCCGATATCTGTATCTATATTCCGGTTTTTTAAACCCAGAGTGGGGCTATGTGGGCGTGGTTTGAACTAGCATGTTGGGGGGGGGGGCGGGTGAGGCGTTTTTTTTTTTTTTTTTTGAAATTTTGAAAAAAAAAAAAAAAATTTTTTTTTATGCGTTATTAGTTCATTCTGAATGTATAACGTATTCACTATTCGCAGTGATTGTCGGGGTCCAAGCACCAAAGCATTTTTTTAAATGACTTAATAGAATCATAATGCTAAATTGCCTGTAAAGGTGATTATACAGGGAATTTACAGCTGGACAGTTAATTCCCAGTTAAAAGTGTTGGACAGGATGAAAATATCCCCCAGACTTTATGAAAATGGGACATTTCGATGACAAGTCGTAACCCATTTAGTCATTATTGGACAAAATTGGATTTGAGCTGGCTGGCTGAACAAAATCTAATGGCATTAGTCCAGAAGAATACTGATTTCCTTTTAGTGTGTGACATAGGCACTGTTTCTCTCATCTTAACTGTTTTATTTTTTATTTTTTTAATGAAAGGAAGGGTTTAAAATATGTAAAGCAGTTCCCAAAATTCACTAAAAGGTTCTGACAAGTTTGCAAACACTATTACAAGATCTCTTCCTGCGTTGGTGGCGTCCCTGGCCAGCGAGGGCAGGAGTGTAAATTTCAAATCCAGCTATAGTGATGCTCACAGCTTTTAAACGACAAGATCAAGAAGAGAAACTGCGTCCATCTGCTTGGTACTGAGAGAAGTTTATCACACACTTCCCCCCCACTGACCTCCTCGCGTTATTCATCCGTGCATGTCTTGCCTTTTTATTTGACAGGAAATGACAGGTAATTACATGGCACGAGGACAAGAGGACACCGGGACGCAGGAAGTTGTCATCCGGTTTCCTCCAAGACGGAACTCGAGCTCCAGCGAGCTGCGGCGGCAGAAGCGAGACTGGGTCATTCCACCAATCAACGTACCAGAGAACTCCCGAGGTCCCTTTCCACAGATGCTCGTTAGCGTAAGTCCACTTCCTTTTGTTTCGTTGGCCCATATTTGTTTCATTTGTAATGTCATGCTGCGTGAATGCAAACAAAACAAACATGGGTCTAGGTGATGTCCCGTGATGTCAAGAAGTCCTTTGTTTCCACGCACTTAAGAAAAAGGGTTCGTTGGATAATTAAGGGATATTAGCTTCCAAAAAGCTTTTTTGATATGAAAACACTCTGTTATACCGTTCTATCTAGAATCTCTCACCAGAGGGACGACCAAAGAACCTTTAATAGTCCAATGGTTAGTTGTCCTTTAGCCTCCTCCCACAGCCCTCAGTTCCTTTGGCTTTTATGTTCCCATGTCCGATATTCATATTACTGGGTTTTTTTCTTCACCAGGACCCTATATATCCAGGACCCTATATATCCAGGGCCCTATATATCCAGGGCCCTATGCTTCTGAATCCTTATGTTTTTAGGGTTCTCACTTTCAAGTCCTATATAAAAAAAAATAAAATCCCCTAGGTTCTACGTTTCCGTCCCACGTTGGACTAATTTTGAACCCTTTTTGATAAGAAAACACACAACGAAGCACCTTTAAGGGTTCCCCCAGAGGTCCAACTTTCGGTGGGCCATTGTTATGATGGCTCTTGGTTCCATTGGCTTTTATGTATCCAGCATCCTATATTCCTAGGTTCCTATGCACCTGATGTATTATATTCCCAGAGCAAAAATTTATTTAATTATTTTTAAAAATTTTTGCTGGTTCCCACATTAAAATTTTATAGGCTCCAGGTTCCCCCACGACCCTGAAAAGGATATGGATCCATGGAGTCCTCTAATTCGTTGTTTCCACACTTTTAGAAAAAAATTAGTTTTTTAAGGGTTCTCCAAGGGTTCACTGGATAATTAATTATCTTAGGTTAAAAAATGTTTCTACTTGGAACCCTTTCTGATATGGAAACACTCTCTTTTAAGGGTCTAAGGTCCAAAATCTATTGTTCACTTGGTCCTCAGGTTCTCCTGGCCATTGCGTATTCCCCTAGAAGCCTATAATTCCAAGGTCCTATGCTTTCCAATTGAAAATATTTACATTTTAGGGTTCTCATACTCAAATTTCACCTAGACTTCAAGGTCCTATGTTTCAGTCCCATGTTGCCTTAATCCTAAATCCCCCCCCCATGGTAAAAATCAGTTGGAAGACAGCTTTCGTCCTATAATTAGGGTCCTGACAACATCAAGCTGAGGAAACAAATGGGCCATAGGGCAGCATAGAGTAAAACAGAGTCTGGGAACATACTGTAGATCGTTGAAAAGCTAGCAGCTAGCTCGTCGAATACTGTAGGCTACCTTAGTCAAATCATAGTAACTCTTCTTTCTGATGCAGTGTCTACGCATACTGTCCCAAACAGCATACAGTTACTGTGTGTGAATAATCTTACTTATAACTTTTCCTTATATCACCCATACATCAAACACTAGCCTTCAGGACACACCCTTGTCTCCTCAGAGATCAAGTTATATCCTGTTAATTGAATTTACCATCTTTTTTATTATTATTATTATTATTATTATCAAATATGATCCATCTCGAGCATCAATCTGCTAAAAACATTCACACAGGGGGCCATCCAGAGAACCCATTTCTCCTCCTTTAAATGCATTTACGACTGTAGCAGAGGCTTCGGGGGATGGGTACAAGACCCACACTAAGCAGCTTAGCATACATTAGCCGCCCCATTCGCCTGGTCTTGTCATAAGGAGGCTTTGGAGGTGATTAGTGTGTGTCTTCGTGATGTGATTATGGGCTGTGCTGTGATGGCCTAGTCCTGGATGCATGGGTTCTTAAGCATCCCACACACATGCACATAAATATAGTACTGTACACCTGATTATGACACACACGCATACACGTTGTTCTCAGTGCTGCTTTAACTCATTATCAGAGTATATATCAGTGTGCACTCCAACCTGGAGACAGAAATATATTTGCAATTAGCCAAGGCTCTGTGCTTTCAATCTATGCTTAATGCAAGTCTCTTTAATGCTAATGTGTTTTTTTCTCTACGCGTCGGAGTGCAGCGTGTTCCACTAGCTAATTGCTAGTCAGCTAATTTATTACATTACTGTATCATTTTTCCCAGTATGTTTTGTACAGCCTAGCCTTCATTGACTTTTAAAGGCCAGTGTGGTCAATTTGACCTGCAGCTTATCGTTACGCAAATGGTCATTCCCCATCTATATTTTGAAAAGCAATCTGTTAAAGTTTACCCTCTTGCCAAGAGCATACGTGCTGACGTTTCTGTTTCCTCAACAAAGTCCGCCGGCCGAGTGCAGACTTTCAAAGTCATCGCGAAATGACTCGTGTTATGCTCGCGTTTTTCCTTTTTTAGACCTAAGTGCAAGTTTAACCTGTAGCTAGTCATTACACTAATAATTCTATCCCATCCACATGTTGAAAAGCAATCTGTTCACGCTAGTTAGTACATGCGCATGTCTGTGCCTTCTTTATGTGTTAAAAGTGAAGCTAATCTGTGATTCTAATGTATTTCCCTTTCTCCTTTGACTGCGCTGTTAGCCTGTAGCTAAGCTAGTAGGCGAATGGAGCTAATGATTTAGCTAACTATCTTAGCTACAGGCTGACTTCACGGCGGTGCATTTCAACACGAGGAAGGAAAAATACACTATCATTGATTTTTATAGCCGAGTATCTCAGCTAGAGGAAAATTCCTTTGTACTGCACTCTGAAATGCGGAGGACAAAATATGATTCGACCAACTAGCTTAGCTTTAGGAAAATGTGAAATATTTGGTATGTTAGTGGATCGTTGGTGTCGACAGCGTCACTCAACATTACAGCCGTTACTATGAAAGCCTTCTTTTGATAAAGAATAAGAAGAGGAAAACACTGTTTAGACATCACACACGTGCTACATGTTCCCAGTCGCCACTGTATGAGCGGAAAGCTCAGCGAGGCGGGAAAAGATGGAGGCGGTTTACACCCTCTGAGTGTTTCATCAGTGTGTTGACTCGTCTCGTTTTCACGTGTCTCCCGTGCCGTATCATTATTCAGTGCTAGCACTCACACACTTCACATTCCGACTCTGTCAGGGTGGCGATCAACAGGAGTGTCTAAGATTGCAGAAAATTACATTGCGGCATGGAAACCGCTAGTTTTGCGAAGCATAAAGACGAGGCAGGATTTGCCGAAGCATTAAGCTGGAGGCTTGAGGTTTCTAGAAGCTGCATGGATAAATAACGTAAATAAATAAGCGCTCCGGTTTGTCGAGTTCTGCGCTCCAGGAATCTGTGCTTCTCTGAAAACACTGCATCACATCTGAAAGACTTACAGGCTCTGTGTTTTGGATTAGATTTGTCTTTATTTGCTCACGCATCTTCACAACACTTTGTGTTCTTCTTATCATGGGTTCCTTTTTTTTTTTGTTGCAAAAACAAATGAAAAATAGAACCGAAAAATAAATAAAATAGTGATCAAATTGGACTTTTGTTACTGTTTCTCGGAACACATCTGAAGAAAGGTTTGTGGTAAAATTCTCTCTCTCTCTCTCTCTCTCTCTCTCTCCTCTCTCTCTCTCTTCTTAGCAATGTTGGCAATCTTACTTTTACGTCAAATGCAGTCAATCAACCATTCAACCTTCACAGGTTTGATCACTGTAACTCTCAGGACGTTATAGGACAGTAAGGAAAGCAATTCACCGAAGGGGAAAGGACGTGGTATGTAAAGGTTGTGCTTTTGCTCAAAGTAGCGGTTACTTTCGTTTTTTTACTTGTGACTTTATCTCGGTGAACTTTGACCTTTGGCTTGTGAGGCGACAGAAAAGTAGAACGTGGGACTGTGGTCTCTTTTGTCATTAAAATAGGATTAGTTGCTCATTGTTAAGTAGCAGTCACAGCGCTTTTCTTACAGTTGCTTGGCCATACGTGTAAAAAAACAAACAAAAAATAGCTCTCTCATCCACTGGCCTTTGTGTGGTCATTTTTTTCCCCTTTCTGGCTGATAGCATTTTCTTGTTAGCAGTGTTGGCACCTCTGCAATGTTAATTTGTCAAACTATGTCAAATGTAAGTGAGCCAAAACATGTCGGTGTCCAGTTTTTTTTCCCTTGCACTGCTGCTGTCATGCTAATGTAGCTAGGAGGTAATGGAAGTCTGTCTCACATAGTCATTTGGGCTAGACTGTTTTATTGTGACATAATCATCGTTTTTTAATGGTTTTTTTTTATGCAAATATGGTCTATCACTGCTATTTTAGGAAAATGGCTACCATTACTTAGCTTAACAGTGTCTTTCAAAGTACATGTTGGGTGTGTTGGCTTGTTAGCTACTTTAGCGTCATAGCCTGATTACAATTCTCAAAAATTTGCTGACATTACATTTTTTTTTTTTTGCCAAATTTTTTCTTTAAGTGCGTGAAAGGAGCTCAATGTGTTGTTGTAGCTCGTCCCTCTCTCCAGGTCTTATCTCGTCCCAGGGGTCCGCCAGTCGGAAATGCTTTCCGCCTTTGTTGTATAACAAAGGGCCAACAGAGAGATACATATACAGCGATCAAAAAACAGGAGTGTTTATTTATTTATTTATTTATTTTTAAAGATGTGACACCCAGCCAGGAGTCCTTGTTAGAACCCAAAGGAGAATCCTAAGAGAAATGGCTCTCAGGGGGTCTAGGGTTAGTCCAAAGCCCCAGACAAGAAATAAAGTAAGAGATATAGTCTGAGTTAGAGAAGAATAAAAAGAGTCTTAGGGAGCCTAACGAGCAGCCGGCTCAGATCCACACCACTGGTGTAAACATGGCCATAAACAGGAAGTCAGTGAGCCGTGCTGATGGTTTGTGTTGGACTTTAAGTCCGCTTCTTCCTCGTTTAATAGCATCTGTATGGCACCACCGTCTCATCCTGCCACCCACCACCGCACAGGGATTCACGCTGAGGCTCCTGCACTAGACTAGCTCGCTATTGTTTGTCTCTTGGTGCAGATGCCGAGGACTCACGGCGGGGAGAATCTTCAAATTTACGTTCTGCTGCTCTTTGTCACAGCTAAACGTCCTTCTTTTTCTAATCATAACAACTCCAGAATTTTCTGTTCGGCTCCACACAATAGCTAGGGTGGGACTTAAGAGAGAAAAAGAGACCTAGGGAAGACAAATTAAAATAATTAATCAGAGAAAATTTCACTTCCTTCAATGAAACTGACAAGATCAAGACCACACCTCCTTCACTGGGACTGGCATAAGCAGGCAGAGGCCACTCCTTCACTGTAACTGATGAAGAGGCCACACCTTCGTCACTGGAACTGACATAGACAGAGGGCATTGCCTCCTTAACTGGGACTGATGAAGTAGCCATGTCTCCTTCACTGAGACTGATAGATACAGAGGCCACACCTTCTTCACTGAGACTGATAGATACAGAGGCCACTCCTCCTTCACAGGGACTGATAGATACAGTGGCCACTCCCCCATTACTGGGACTGACAGATACAGGCCGCTCCTTCTTCCCTGGGACTGATAGATACAGAGGCCACTCCTCCTTCACAGGGACTGATAGTTACAGAGGCCACTCCCCCATTACTGGGATTGACAGATACAAAGGCCGCTCCTTCTTCCCTGGCACTTATAAATACAGAGGCCATGCCTTCTTCACTCCGACTGATAGATACAGAGGCCACGCCTTCTTCACTGGGACTGAGAGTTACAGAGGCCACTCCTCCTTCACAGGGACTGATAGTTACAGAGGCCACTCCTCCTTCACAGGGACTGATAGATACAGAGGCCACTCCCCCATTACTGGGACTGAGAGATACAGAGGCCACGCCTTCTTCACAGGGACTGATAGTTACAGAGGCCACTCCTCCTTCACAGGGACTGATAGATACAGAGGCCACTCCCCCATTACTGGGACTGAGAGATACAGAGGCCGCTCCTTCTTCCCTGGGACTTATAAATACAGAGGCCATGCCTTCTTCACTGGGACTGAGAGTTACAGAGGCCACGCCTTCTTCACTGGGACTGAGAGTTACAGAGGCCACGCCTTCTTCACAGGGACTGATAGTTACAGAGGCCACTCCTCCTTCACAGGGACTGATAGATACAGAGGCCACTCCCCCATTACTGGGACTGAGAGATACAGAGGCCGCTCCTTCTTCCCTGGGACTTATAAATACAGAGGCCATGCCTTCTTCACTGGGACTGAGAGTTACAGAGGCCACGCCTTCTTCACTGGGACTGAGAGTTACAGAGGCCACGCCTTCTTCACAGGGACTGATAGATACAGAGGCCGCTCCTTCTTCCCTGGGACTGACACAGAGACACCACTCCTTCATTCAAAATCCTTTTCCCTTTAATCAAACTTCTTGATTTAATCCTAAACATCAAAATGATCCAAGTTCATCCCTTGTTAAATGAAATAAACAAGGCCCTTTCAAATTCTCAGACAAATATAGGTAGGAAAAAAAAACATGCCAGTCGAAGGCAGAGTAAACAAAAAGAACAGTGGTAAAGGTGGGCTGATACTCTGGCAAACTGAGAAGACGTACAGACAAGGAGACAGAGAGAAAGCAAGCATCCATGACTCCATTTCTCACAGCAGGGTTGACTGGTCCTGTCTGATATCCACCTTGTCTAATGACCTATGAAGGCAATCCGTAGCATAATGGGGTGTTTTGTCATCTGTCTGAGCAATGAGTGACATCACTCCGTCTGCCTCCCGTACCGAATCAGTGTTACGAGACTGATGGAGATTTGTAGCTCGAGTTCCACTCTTATTTATTTATTTTTTATCTGTTTTTCTTCTTAAATACAGAAATGGATTTCCAAAACTTTCCAACAAGCACACTAGCATTAAAAAAAAAGACAAAAGTTCAAAAGTCATGGCAGTATTTACACAGGGGAAGTTCTGCGCATTCAGAGATGGGTTACACAGCTGCTTGAGTCGACATTCGTGGCTCAGAGGTTCCAAACTCTCAGGCTTACTACAGGTCGTCAGCTAGCATGCAGAGAACATAACGACAATAACCAGACTCTTTTATGATATGAGGACAGAGCACCACAACTCATAGCAGAAGCGTTCGCCAATGACGTGCTTGACAAAGTCGCAAAAATGATGTACGACATCACCATATACTTGTTTCCATAAGCCTGTATTAGTGCAATTAACTAGCGAACTAGCTAATCATACATTATTACCCTACATTAGCTATCTGTTAGCATTTAGGTTCTGAGGTGCATCTTTGATGGTAACAAACTTTCCAATCTTATCCACAAATGCCCGGTGTGGGTGAAGGTTTTCGATCCAACCAATCAGGAGCCACACCTGACTCCACCGGTTTAATCCGTTGATCTTGGCTTTCAATAGACTCAGGTGTGTCTTCTGCTCGGCTGGAATGTTACGTGTTAGCCGCATCCGTTTCATAGGACTAGTGGAAACCAAACACCAAACGTCTTGGCTGATTGACTGCATTTCTGGGTTCATTTTAGGTGAACCAGTTCCTTTCAAGTCTTTAAACGAGTTCGGTAAACATCCTGAAGGGACTTTGCGAGGAGGAAAAGAGCAAAGCCATAATGGCAACACTCGAAAAACACAGCACTTGAAGGGTTGAGTAAATTTTCCATCAACACAGGTGTGTTTTCTGGTTTTCTTTCTTCTTCAGTCAAACAATCAATGTTGTTTTTTTTTTTTTCTTTTTCTTAAGAAGCTTTTTTTTTTTTTTTTTTTTTTTTGAGTGTCCATTGATCTTCACAGTCCTCCAGCAGTGGAGAGCCATTGATTTCTCTCCCTCTCGCTCTCTCTTTGTCTTTCACTCTTCGGTAAATAAAGCCTTAACCTCAAGCCAGACTCGAGCTACGTCAACAGAAAAGCTCACACCCTTTCCCAATGAACAGCTTGTTCTCAGCATGAGAGAGAGGCCTGGCGGTTTTTTCCTCTTCTCCTGCCACGACTGAGTACGAAGGCCGTTTGTTTGATTTTTTTTTTTCTTCATCGTTGCTCAATGATAACGCATGCACGCCGAATCGACTCGCGTCCACAAGCCGCCTATTCACCACTCCGTGCCGCAAATGAGATTTTTCTTGTTTGCCGCTCGTACAGAAATCATCTCGGCGAAGCGTTTTATTTGTCTTATTTGCCATCCTATTACCCCTCCATCCATTGTGCTTAAAGATGTCCCTTACCCGTGTTACCCAGCAACCCAACTACCTGAGTACAATCTTCGATAGGAGCAAATTAGGAAAGTCACTTAAAAGCGCGAGCGGCGCTAAGTCGTTTACGTATCTATAATTACATTGGAAATTCAAGCGAGACGGCTGATTGAACGCCGCCCTAGACCTGAGAACCGTCCCGTCGACGTCTCGTGTCTCTTCTTAAAAAGATGTCGCTGTGTTCTCTAATGTTCTTCACCAAACATTACACTGATAGACACAGAAGCGGACGCGCCCCCGGGGCTAAACGGATGCGCCATTGCCGACGCTTCATGGGCAATTTTCAAACTCCACCACCATCGATTTTTTTTTTTTTTGCAAAACGGGAACGTTTTGATACGGACATTTCCTCTCAGGCGCTTTTTATCGTTCCCCAGAGCTCATCCAGGAGGCATTGCTGCGGGGTTCTTCGGGTGTTTTGCGGCACTTACACAACGGAAACAAACTCGGGTTAGCGTAGACGTGCGCCGATGGATAGCGGCTCAAACGAAATGAAACGCAGCCCTGCGAGTGTGAACGTAGCGGATTTCAAAGCATGTAATGGAGGGTTAAATATCGTCATGTGGAAATTTGAT
The DNA here is from genome assembly GCA_012411365.1 of Ameiurus melas. Lineage (NCBI taxonomy): Eukaryota > Metazoa > Chordata > Actinopteri > Siluriformes > Ictaluridae > Ameiurus > Ameiurus melas. The sequence goes on from CM022768.1 coordinate 3,023,440, forward strand.
GATTCACTTGCGGAATGAGCACAATGGGCTTCCACATAACCCAGACTGCTTCAATACGTTTCAAGGACATTCACTCCATTGCTTCGGTAGTCTGGCTCGTGTATACAACCATCTTTTTATTGCGTCCATGTGGATCTCATAAAACAGTGGCGTTTGCTGCAAAGTAGAACAGTTTCCTCTCAGTTAGGAAATGTTTTTTTCAGCCAGATCTTATGAACTCGCATATTGAGTAAGATCTCAGAAGTACCATCTGAGAATTCAGTAGCAACTAGGATAAATCTTTGTGCACTTGCAATTATCTGAATGTATTGCGTAGTCAGAATCAATGGATTCAATGCACGGTCACATTTTTAGAACAATTTTTACATACATTTTTACAAAAAAATGCATTCTTTTCCCAAAACTGCAGCGGAAAAAGAAAAGAAAAAAGAAAGAAAGGCGGTAACACTTTACAATAACCGGTCATGAATAATCATTAGCACTAATACCTGAATTAATACCTACTTAATTCTGACCTAGCGATTCGTTAAGGCATGAACTAATCACAAACTATGCACTATGTGAAGCAATCTTCCGACGATTCCAATTTTTAAAATCGGTTTCTAGTTATATTTAACGTCGCGTAACGTCCGTGAAACAAGTTCGTTCCAGTTAAGGCTTCCGTTATTGTAGCTTGAATTGTGTTACTGAGAAACGACGAACTCATCCGTCCTTAAGACTTACCCGTCTTCCTGACTGTTACAGTACGAAGCACTGACACGATACAGTCTCCTTACAGAAAAGTTCCTCATATAAATATTTACCATTCTTTAATCTGGTTTATGTGGAGCGTCTGCCAAACAAGTCCCTGTAAATGAGCTGTTGCTATAGAAACAATAACGAATTAGAACAAGTGCATTCATGTAAACATGTGATTTGCCGTGCAGCCAGAATGACTGTCAGCTGCTGCTATAGAAAATTAATCAACACCTTCTGGCTACAGCAACACTGTGGTACTGGGAGACAGTTAACATATGGCAATGTTTTTAGCTAGTTATGTTTTTGCCCACCTGTTGTCAAATTACTGTAGTACAGTTCCATTCAGTAAAAAAATAAACTTTTTTTTTTGTCTCTTTTGGGTTCATCTGAAGCTAGAACAGAAAGTTTTCCTTTCACAAAAGGTTCCCAGTAAAATCTATCTAGTAAGATAGAACCCTTGAGAAGCCATTTTGTGAGTGTAAAGTAAAGTCTATCTAGAAAGATAGAACCTTCGAGGAACCAAAAGAACCCTCGAGGAATCTCGTAAGATAGAACCCTCAAGGAACCATTTTATGAGTGTAAAGTAAAATCTATCTCATGAGATAGAACCCCAGAGGAACCATTTTGTGAGTGTAAAGTAAAGTCTATCTAGTAAGATAGAACCCTCGAGGAACCATTTTGTGAGTGTAAAGTAAAGTCTATCTAGAAAGATAGAACCTTCGAGGAACCACAAGAACCCTCGAGGAATCTCGTAAGATAGAACCCTCAAGGAACCATTTTATGAGTGTAAAGTAAAATCTATCTCATGAGATAGAACCCCAGAGGAACCATTTTGTGAGTGTAAAGTAAAGTCTATCTAGTAAGATAGAACCCTCGAGGAACCATTTTGTGAGTGTAAAGTAAAGTCTATCTAAAAAGATAGAACCTTCGAGGAACCACAAGAACCCTCGAGGAATCTCGTAAGATAGAACCCTTGAGGAACCATTTTATAAGTGTAAAGTAAAATCTATCTCATGAGATAGAACCCTCGAGAAACCATTTTGTGAGTGTAAAGTAAAGTCTATCTAGTAAGATAGAACCCTCGAGGAACCATTTTGTGAGTGTAAAGTAAAGTCTATCTAGAAAGATAGAACCCTCGAGGAACCATGAGAACCCTCAAGGAATCTCGTAAGATAGAACCCTTGAGGAACCATTTTATGAGTGTAAAGTAAAATCTATCTTGTAAGATAGAACCCTCGAGGAACCATTTTGTGAGTGTAAAATAATGTCTGTCTAGTAAGATAGAACCCTTGATGAACCATTGTTTACACAAGTGTAAAGTGCCCATTCTACGACTTGGCCTCTACAAACAATGCAGCGAAAACTGCTTCATTTTTTTCAGGTATATAAAAAGAAATCGATTCCTTCTGCTTAGACAGCCATAAATTGACATGGTCAGGGACCATCCTGTATTCATTACCCGAATACTGTTAGAAGTGAGATGAATAGATGATCTACAGAACCTGATAACCTTCTCTCGTCATTAGCGCTTCATAAAACAAACCTACATAACATTTATGGAATAATATTCAATGCATGAGAACGTGACAAGCTTGAGTCAGCGTTTCAAATAATATCTTCAGGTGTTTGGTGTTGATGTAAGAGAAAACGGTGTCTTTGTGACTCATTTCGGAATGATAATTCATAATATTTTAATATTGAGAAACGTCCCATCAGGCTATGATTAAAAAAAGAAATATACTACTATATGAGCGAAACGTCCACCGGTACAACATCATCTTTTTGATGAATGGATGTTTTATTTCCTTGTCAGTTTTATGTTGTTTGGCTTGCTGGTTGTATTTTACGACGTGCCAAACAAGAAGCAAGGAAATTAAAAAATAGGCTTCATAAAATGCCTGTTTAGTGGTTAGCACGTTCGCCTCACACCTCCAGGGTCCGGGGGTTCGATTCCGCCGGGGCCACGTGTGTGCGGAGTTTGCATGTTCTCCTCCGTGCTGCGGGGGTTTCCTCCAGGTACTCCGGTTTCCTCCCCCAGTCCAAAGACATGCATGTAGGTTGATTGGCGTGTCTAAAGTGTCCGTAGTGTATGAATGGGTGTGTGAGTGTGTGTGTGATTGTGCCCTGCGATGGACTGGAACCCTGTCCAGGGTGTACCCCGCCTTGTGCCCGATGCTCCATGGGATAGGCTCCAGGTTCCCCCGCGACCCTGAAGAAGGAATAAGCGGTAGAAGATGGATGGATGGATGGATGGAAAAAGCCTGTCTCCATTTTCTCCATCAATGAACTCCATTACCGTCAGTAGTTCTGAAAACTACAGACATTCCCGAGCTTAAAAATTTTTCTCTTCTTATTTAGTATTAATATTTTTTCCGTGTGAACGATTTCATTATAATTCCAATTAAAGATGCCACACTTTTATGTCGTTTTTGGTCAAATACATTTTCTTAAACTCAAGATGTCGAAGTATATTTTGGTCAAAACTCCATTTTTCTTCTTCTTTCTTTTTTTATTTATTTTTTTTAGCTTCTGTCAAGAATTCAGACGTGTTTTACCAGACTGCTGCGTATTTCTGCTCTGTGCTTATGAATGTACAGATTATTATACCGATGATGAACACGAATGAATTAGCAAAGCAGACGGACGCGTTCATTGCTATTTTACGATGTGTCCTTGAGAACAGTCTGCTCTCACTGACTGGATTTGTTGTTGTTGTCGTCGTCGTTGTTGTTGTTTTGTTTTTACAGAAGCTTAATTGCAGCTCTGGGTACTTTCGAGATAGACGGAGGCTCGTCAGCAATGGCGTAGCGCAGCCATTTGACTGGCTTTGATTAAAACGCATTCACTGAAGTATTCATTTGCCTTTACAAACTAACCTGGCACTGAGAACTTGGTGCTTGGTGCGTTGTCTAATCACAATACACCAGTTATCTGAACTTGGAAAACACTGGATCTAGACCAAGAACTGGAGTGATGAAGACATCATATGGCGTTTAATGCAATGTTGTGTAATTGGGAGTTGTAAAAGAAATTGACTCCGGGGAAAGGAATCAAAGCATTACATGCTAACTTGCCAAAGATTGTTTGGCGGAAAACAACTTGTATCCAATGCCCCTTGTGACCAAAAGGAGCAATCAGCCAAGACATAGTATTCAGATTTGTATTTGAATGCTGCTTCATTAGTTTTGCACTGGAGCTGCAAGCCTACTGGACGTCTGTCTCACTCGACTGTTTAAAAAAAACCCACTTTTTTTGTTAAGTATGTCGCTTATTTCATTACTTACCAGCAATCTGGATGATTGAGAGCCCAGTTTGAAGGCACTTATCACTTTGTTATAAGTGGTGGCTGGCCAGTAAATAAAAAAAAGAAAGAAAGGAAGAAATCCCCCGCTGTAGTCTGTTCTGCTTGGTTAAAACACTCCTTCACACCCATTTGTCGATGTGCCGCTTGGCCTGCAAAGATTACAGAAATCGGCTTTTGTGGGAGGCTTTGAACTGAGCCGGTGTTTCAGGGATGCAGAAGGCAAAACCGCACAGAGATTCGATTTTGGAGGAGGCCTTGTCAAATCCCCACGGCGACAAACCTGTAATGTTTCCTCGTCACACTCCTCGGCTCCTATTTCCAGCCCTGTAGGTTTGCAAAAATCTTTATTCGCCAAGTGTACCGGGTCGATCAGCAATCAGGTAACTGATGTACCGTGATATTTGTGTAAAATATGGTTATCGGTAAAACCGGGGTTCCGAGTTTGTACTCCCAAAGCAGAGTCCTGTGGTCCTGTGGAGAACATCTGGCGTAACCTGCGTTGTACACAAAAATATCATCGAGTCAAAGTTGCTAGGCTTTTGAGATCTTTTTCTCTACTCGAGGAAGTTCTAGTGGTCATCTAAATGGAGAATGTTCAAGAGGAACTCTTCCGGACCTACATTAAAACTTTGAGGCCTGTGAGTAAGAAAGGTATAAAAGTACTAAATTGGTAGGAAACTTCTGAAGCTCTGGCGTGAATAAATAACGCTGGCAGCAGTGCTTTTTAAAAATGGCCCTAAAATTTTGTAGTACCTTGTGGTACCAGCTTCACCCAGGATCACATGTAAAAGGTGTGCTGGTGGTTGAGCAGAAAGGGCCAGGTGTGAAAGTAGCATAAGAACATAATGGGAGCTGTGGTAGCTCAGATGTCCCAGACCTGGCAAGGGATGACTGCAGACAGGGGGACTATTAACCACCGTCCTGTCCTACACTGGTTTTACCCTTGAGAAAGTCCATAAAGTCGTATCTGCTCCATCGCTAACCGAGCACTCACGTTTGAGAAAAGAGGTGTCGGGATATAAGAAGGAATCTAGCAATACAACAAACAATAAAAATGCTAGCATGCTGCGCTCTCATAGCTGCGGTTCGATTCCTGGTCAGGCAGCCAGCCCCAACTACCGGAGCGCTCAGTGCTGGTCCCAAGCTTGGAAAATGGGGACGGTTGTGTCAAGAAGAGCATCCGGCATAAAGCTTGTGCCAGAATCAATATGCTGAAGGGAGATCCGCTGTGGTGACCAGGACCCAGGAACTACTACAGTATATACCGCTCTTAGTGCTCAGACATTCAGTGATAAATTTTCCAGCAATGGCTGCACTCTGCCCCTGTCTCAGAAAGACTTGCAGTACTAGTAAAATATCCTACCTAAACTTTGTAAAATGTCTTCACAATTAAAGCCTTACAAGGGAATTCATTTGAATGAGAAGACGGTCAACACGTCAACATGGTCGTTGGTCATTCCGCAGGAAACGGATGATCTCAATTCATTTATTTCTGTGATTATTTGTCCTACAGCAGCAGCACCCAGACTGTTTTCAACGCCATCCTTTCATTCCAGAAATTGAGCATTTTCACGGTAGCGTGAGTGCACCTAGAGCTCAATCTTACAACTGACCTTAATAGTGACCACATGCTCCTCGGTGTTGCACTTAGAAGAAACACGCAAATCAAAAGGCATAAGGGAACAAGCAAGCGAGACAGAAAAGTGAAAGATCGACTGAGACAGAGCGCAGGGATGCATTAAGCTAAGCTGATGGAGCTGAAACACTGCAGCGAAGGCGTCGGCGGCGTGATGTGGAGACGCGAGTGGCTCTTTTATGATGGATTATTACCCAGCCTGCCACTGTGTTTACTGCTGCTAGACTTCCATGAGCCTCTGGATCCATCTACCCTCCCGTCGGGCCTAATGAAGCTCTTTGGCGTCTGTCTCCTACGCCTGTGCCAAAATAACGGGGCTCAGAAATCTTCTTCTTCATCCCTCTCCAGTGCTCCTGGTGCGACATGTGTTCAAACAAGAAATTATACGAGGACACAGAGAGAGAGTGAGGGAAAAAAAAAGAGAGCGACGGGAGGAATGAATGATGTCCCTCTGAACCGAAAGGGCAAACAAAAGAAATTTACCAAGCATGTGTGTTTTTCTTCTGCCTTGTTGCCCTCGTATTGTTTCGCCCGTCTGCTTTCCTTCCATTTGTCCTTATTTATTTATGTTGTCGGTCTCATTTCCAAACAATAAAGTCAAAACTCCCTCCGTCACGTCTCTGAAACGCAGCTACAGCAAGCCATTATTTATGTTGTCCCCTGCCATTCCTTCAGTCGCCGAGAAATCCAACACTCTCTCCATATGGTACGCTTCATGGTGCTAAATAAGGACAAACACATTTCCCTCCGAAACACGCTTGGCTCGGGAGAAGTCTGTAGATGATTACCAGCGGCTCAACAGTACATAATTCATACGCTTGAACATGGAGACATGAGTCAGGAATCCTCGAGGCCCGTATTTGGCAGTCAAATTGCTGGAAGAATCCGAGATCCAGAGAGAGGAAGAGAGTCCAGTTCCAGTAAATCAGATCTCTAAACAGCATCCCGATATTAGCTGAACCATGTCCAACATACACCAACTTCTTGCTTTTTTTTCTCTCTCTCTTTTGGAACAGATAAGAAAAGGAAGGAGAGCGGATGTATCAATCTGTTTTGGCGGTCTATCAAGTAGATAGCCAAAGGCAACATCTGTAGTGTTGAATTCCAAGCATGTTGTTTTTTTTCCCCTTCTTTTTCTCTTATAATCAGATGAACTAAAATTGTAATTCCGTCTGTTATTATTATTATTATTATTATTATTATTATTATTATTATTATTATTATTATTATTATTATTATTATTTAATAAGTAAATTTACCTCGTATTAGTTTACCTTATTCGTGGATTAGCCTTATGCTCAGCTCTATACAATGTAGTAATAGAACTTTCAAGCTTTTCAGGTCATGTTTGGATCACATGTCACCAAAGGTCACTCAATAAAATACATTAAGTAGCAACTAACATACAATAATTATTATTATCACACTTCTACGTAATGTTACTGACTTACAACTAAATTAAAATGACAGTATGATTTGCAAATTGAATTGAAATGTGGACTTTGGTTTTCTCGTACATGGCGAACATGGCGTTAGCACAGGCAACATGGCACCGTTTACAAAAACCTAGTTGGTTTCTATGCTAGTTTGAATGTTAGAATATTGTCTGTATGAAGTAATGCTCGTTTTAGTCTCAGACTTTTTACTGTAGTGCTATTTCGAGTGTTAGCCTGAATTCTATGCTAGTTTGAGTATTAGCCTGTTTATTATAATGGTAATTTGAGTGTTAGTCATTTAATATACCGCTAGTGTGAGTGTTAGTCATTTAATATAACGCTAGTGTGAGTGTTAGTCCTTTAATATAACGCTAGTTTGACTGTAAGATTGTTTACTGTAATGCTATTTCGAGTGTTAGCCTGAATTCTATGCTAGTTTGAGTATTAGCCTGTTTATTATAATGGTAATTTGAGTGTTAGTCATTTAATATACCGCTAGTGTGAGTGTTAGTCATTTAATATAACGCTAGTGTGAGTGTTAGTCATTTAATATAACGCTAGTTTGACTGTAAGATTGTTTACTGTAATGCTATTTCGAGTGTTAGCCTGAATTCTATGCTAGTTTGAGTATTAGCCTGTTTATTATAATGGTAATTTGAGTGTTAGTCATTTAATATACCGCTAGTGTGAGTGTTAGTCATTTAATATAACGCTAGTGTGAGTGTTGGTCCTTTAATATAACGCTAGTTTGACTGTAAGATTGTTTACTGTAATGCTATTTCGAGTGTTAGCCTGAATTCTATGCTAGTTTGAGTATTAGCCTGTTTATTATAATGGTAATTTGAGTGTTAGTCATTTAATATACCGCTAGTGTGAGTGTTAGTCATTTAATATAACGCTAGTGTGAGTGTTAGTCATTTAATATAACGCTAGTTTGACTGTAAGATTGTTTACTGTAATGCTATTTCGAGTGTTAGCCTGAATTCTATGCTAGTTTGAGTATTAGCCTGTTTATTATAATGGTAATTTGAGTGTTAGTCATTTAATATACCGCTAGTGTGAGTGTTAGTCATTTAATATAACGCTAGTGTGAGTGTTAGTCCTTTAATATAACGCTAGTTTGACTGTAAGATTGTTTACTGTAATGCTATTTCGAGTGTTAGCCTGAATTCTATGCTAGTTTGAGTATTAGCCTGTTTATTATAATGGTAATTTGAGTGTTAGTCATTTAATATACCTAGTGTGAGTGTTAGTCATTTAATATAACGCTAGTGTGAGTGTTAGTCCTTTAATATAACGCTAGTTTGACTGTAAGATTGTTTACTGTAATGCTATTTCGAGTGTTAGCCTGAATTCTATGCTAGTTTGAGTATTAGCCTGTTTATTATAATGGTAATTTGAGTGTTAGTCATTTAATATACCGCTAGTGTGAGTGTTAGTCATTTAATATAACGCTAGTGTGAGTGTTGGTCCTTTAATATAACGCTAGTTTGACTGTAAGATTGTTTACTGTAATGCTATTTCGAGTGTTAGCCTGAATTCTATGCTAGTTTGGGTGTTAGTCGTTTAGTAAAATGCTAGTTTTCGTGTCAGCCTTGTTTACAGTATGATAGTGCTATTTGTAGCGTTAGCCTGTTTATTATAATGGCAATCTTCGCGTGTTAGTCATTTTCCATAATGCTAGTTTGAATGCCAGCACTTTGACTACAATGCTAGTTTGAGTGTTAGCTCGTTTGTTATAATGCTATTTCGAGTGTTCGTCTGTTTACTTGAATTTCAGCCTGATTATTATAATGCTAGATCGAGTGTTCGCTGGTTTACTACTTATTTACTGAAATGACTAGTGGATGGAGCTTTTCTATTGTGTCGTAAGATCTGAATGAAGAGTTCGTTCAATATAAATTAACGAGCTGTATAATTAGAGCAATACACACAAACATTTTTGCACACTATCCTCTCGGTTTCATAGCCAACACTCAGAGGAGCGATTTCGTTGCTGTGCGAGTGCTATGGCGTGGGGAAAAAAAAAAAAAAAAACGTTCAGCATTGCTTTTAACAGCACTCTTTGATTTACTTGATTTACTTATTTGTAATAGTGAGAAAGGGGCAAAGGGGGCAGTGGTGGCTCAGTCGTTAAAGGCTCTGGGTTACTGCTCAGAAGGTCAGATGTTCAAGCCCCAGCACTGCCAAGCTGCCACTGTTGGGCCCCTTGGGCAAGACCCTTAACCCTCAACTGCTCAGTCATATAAACGAGATAAATGTAAGTCGCTCTGGATGAGGGCATCTACCAAGTGCCATAAAGGTAATGTTGTAGACAGGCAGTCTGATAAATAACGACTCAGCTGAACTCTGGCAGGCTCACACCCTTAGTGCTGATTTTATGTGCAGCGTAGCTTTCTTGCTAGTTAACAAGCTCATTTTTTACGCTAGTCATAACAAAGTCCCTTGTTTCAGCGCTATCTTAATTCAGCGCTCCCTCACTTTACTACAGACATTTTCAGATATTATGTAACCTTCGGTAAATAATTCAACAGGACGATTCATTAGTATTTCGACATTTCACTCTACAATGGAAAAGGCACCGATATTTAATGCGTGAATACGTGAAATTATAGCCTAGTGTCAAGATAAAACGGCCTCATGGGTAAGATGAAGTGGCATGTATTTATTTATTTTTGTTTGTTTGTTCCTTCATTCAATCATTCATATAAAGATACATTTATATCAGTATATTATGTTATATTATTATATAAGAGGACATTGCATTATGTACTTGTCTTTGTTTGTTCTTTCATTCCTTCATTCATATAAATATCAATTTATATAAGTTTATCATACTGTATTATTATGGAAGTATTATATAAGTGTATTGTGATATATTATTATATAGGTATTATATATAAGTATATTATATTATGTTATGGTAATTCATATCGTATAAATGGTCTTTTGCCATTATGTAGGTTGGCAAGAATATTAAAAAGTTTAACTATCCCACGAAATCTTAATATATTTAATAATACATAAGCTTTCACACGACCTTTGGTGACCCCATGACCCCTACCTTAGGCAGCCTTTCACAAGTTCCCTTACAGTGTCTTCACACGGATTGGTCCATTTCCTGACTGAGAACCAGAGCAAGACTTCTACTATTAGTATGTTTGTTGTTTGAACAAATAATAAAAAAATGTAAAAAAAATCACCCAGTCTGAGAGGTTTGTGGGGCTGAGAACGTACCGTAAAATCGTTCCATTCGTCGGTCAGAGATACAGTGATGACAAAAGGTAAACAAACGTTTACCAAGTGCGCATAGAAATGACAAAAATCCCCCAAACATCAAGTCAGCACTAAATCAGTTCCTAGATAATTCTATAAAAGATTTTCAGCATCACATCCAGACTTTATTTTCTGGGGGGGGGGGTTCTTCTTCTTCTTCTTCAGTCCAAATATCCAGAATTCATGCAACTTCTACAGCATTACAGCTTTGTCATTTGGCTCAGTTTTGCAGCTAGCATCTACAATAATAATAATAATAACAATAATAATAATAAGAAGAAGAATAAGAATAACAACAATAATAATAATAATAATAATAATAATAATAATAATGATGCAGCCCAAAAGATATGGCGTGTTTTATTCACGTCCAGCAGCTGGGTCGATACAGACTCAGATCACTTCTCATGGCAGTTGAACTGTGTGAGTTCAATTTAAAGTGTTAGTTTTGGTCCTCACCTGAGTGAAATCCACAAACTGTTCATTTTAACACTCCATTAACAAGAATCGATAGGTTCGCTGTTCTTGTTGGCTTCAACGACTCCGGGTAATTACTGTAGGTTGCACGGAGTCAGTTTACTTAGGCTTTATGTGGGTTTGGGGTTATTTGCTCTACTGGTAGTGTGTGTTTAGAGTGTTAGTTTTGAAGTGTAAGACAATAAAAGTACGTACCGTTCACTTCTAAAAACAGATAATCATAAATAAAAAAAACAGCAACACCACAGACTATCAACAAGCTGTTGGGTGATTCATCAACCAGCCAATCAACTGTTTTTTTTTTTCAACAATTTCAACAATTACTGCTTTTTTTTTTCCCCTCTCTCTCTCGTGTGATCTCGAGCTTGTAAAATGTCATCAAGGAACCCCAAAGCATTCATTCTTCTGTGCAAACAAACAAACAATCAAACAAACAAACGACAAGGTTTCAATGATTCGTGTTGAAAAAAAAAATGAATCCTCGCTTTCAAACATTGTTTACATTTTAGATTGCAAAGACATTTTAGTAGCAGTGACCAGACCAGGTGAGGAAAGGTTCGTGAAAGGTTTCAAATCCCTCTTTTCCACCTGTGCTGCTGTTTTTTTTTTTATCTTTCTTTGTTTGTTTGTTTGTTTTTTTTACACAAAGGCTCACATTTCTAGGATTTCTAAGAAGCCATTGTGTCATGAGAAGCGTTCATTTTCGAACCTCCACCACGTCCTGGTTTCAAACCCGGCACCGTTTTTGGCGCAGGAACAAACAACCCAGAATTGTTCATTGTTTTTGAAGACATTGACACTTTCTTGTCGGTGCAATAACACAGGGATTTTCAAAATGTGGATCGGTATCCTAAAGAATTCACAAGGTAAAGAATAAAAAAATAAAAATAAAAACCTCGGCAATTGTTTAACCGTACCACGAAGACAGGACTAGAGGAGAGACGTTTGACGAGTTTAAAAGACACATGAATGTAAAATGGATATATATTTTTGATAGCAGATCCACCCTCATGTCCTGGACACCTTGGTGGAATTTTCAGTCCAAACTGGCATGGATGTGTGTTTGGATTTCTGCTTCCTGGCACAGCGAGTCTGCATGTTTATTTCACAAGGTGAGGATTACTACACACTAACTGTGTGTAGACACTTGTGTACATGTGTTTGTGTGTTCTTGTCTCGGGACACACACACACACACACACACACACCCGTCGTTAGACATTTCTTCATTAATATGAAAATCCCTCACTGATGTATTTTTAAACGCAGCCATGGATCTTTTATAAAAAAAAAAAAGAAAAAGAAAAATAATAATAATAATAAAAAAACCCTCTTGGCTACGTGGAAGAAAAATCTCAGCCCCGGGGATTTTCACAGCTTAAAACCTCGACCGAGACAGAAATTAATTAATAATTAAATAAGCGGCATCCATAATTAAATAAATTAATAATTGACGGTTTTAAGTCCTATTTTAGCATTTTCTTACACAGCTAATCTTAACTCCGTGTAATAGTATCTTAATAATGTTCTTGTTTGGATTTGTTTTGGATTTCGTTTTTTTTTTTTTGTTGTTTTTTTTCCCCAATCCGTCTTTAACAATGACTTCAACATTAAAAGTTACTATAAATTGATCACTGCTAACTAAACAGTGATGCTAACACGCTGAAATAAGTGCTGCTTAGAAAATGGCTGGTTTGGCTCATAAATGTGAGATAACAAGGTCATGCCACATTACCTCAGGATTTCTTCGTTATCCTGAACATTTTCCTAACAGTTTGTATAGCTGTAAAACGTGGGACAAAACATCGCTACGAGTGCACGGTGCTAAACAGAACCGAGCAACACTTAAGGGAAAAGACGACTTTACGACTATTTATTAGTATAAAGACGGATTTTGGATGTCTGAGAGACATGTAATGAAGGCTTAAGTAATAAAATACTTAAGTGAATGGGTTTTAATCAAAAGCCGGTCACATGGCGGTGCTAAGTCATTGTTGATGAGCCTTCTGCTGTCTGTAAAGTACACAGAGCTGCTATTAGGCTTCTGGAAAAACTCGGTGAGAGCGGATTGTTCTCATTCTGGGTACTAAAAGCAGAAAAGAAGGAAAACGGTTTCAAAGTACTTCCTGGAAGCTTGAGCTCAAAAAAAAATTTTTTGGAGGTTTAATTCTAAGCATTTTATATGTGTAGTGGCCTGGGAGAACCTTGCATATTTACAACACCCTTATCCAGAATGACTGACATTTATCTCATTTAAACACCCGAGCAATTGAGGGTTAAGGGTCTTGCCCAAGGACCTGACAGTGGTATCTGGAACTTGATCGAATTGTGACATCCACTGTTTTTACCACCGTGTTCGTTAAACTACCTCTTTTCCCAGTCGCACCTCGTCCATAGGGGCAGACGATGCAGAGTGCCACCATTTTAAATATCAGCCCTTTAACAAATGTTAATCTCTATAAAGGCCTCGTTAATAATTCCAAACATTATACATTCTGTTTAAATACGAACGACCTCTTTTGCGCTATCGACGATTTTTGTCGCTCTTTGGGAGACATACTGTAGGCCTATATTATGTTGATGCGCTCACTTATTCTACGTTATTTGATCGTAAGGCCGCACGTTCACTGACCCTTTTAGCTTCTGTAGAGTTATTATCGCACCTAGTGGTCAAAAATGGGAACTGCATCACGTACTAATAGAGGCCGATTGGGACAGGTAAATGGTAAATGGTAAATGTGCACTTATATAGCGCTTTTATCCAAAGCGCTTTACACTGAGTCTCATTCACCCATTCACACAGCCACACACCAATGGTAGCGGAGCTGCCATGCAAGGTGCTAGCTTGCCATCGGGAGCAACTTGGGGTTCAGTGTCTTGCCCAAGGACATGTGGAGGTATCGCACGGTGGCTTAGTGGTTAGCACGTTCGCCTCACACCTCCAGGGTCAGTGGTTCGGTTCCCACCATGGCCCTGTTTCCCTGTTCCCACCATGGCCCTGGAGTTTGCATGTTCTCCCCGTGCTGCGTTACCTCCTCCAGTCCAAAGACATGCATGGTAGGCTGGTTGGCATGTCCAAAGTGTCCATAGTGTATGAATGGGTGTGCTATGTCCATGTCCATAGTGTATGAATGGGTGTGTGAATGTGTAAGTGATGGTGCCCTGCGATGGACTGACACCCTGTCCTTGTGCCCAATGCTCCTTGGGATAGCCCAAGGTTCCCCGTGACCCTGAACCGGATAAAGCGGTATAGACGATGGATGGATGGGACAGGTATCACCATGCTCTTTTTTTCAGTTGATTTATTAAGAACGTTGAAAGATAATTGAAATAAAATCGAATCAGTTTGGCAAAAACACAAAAATGCCAACGTGACAGTGTGCAGACAGTGTGCGTATGTTGTACAGAACCATTTCTATTATAAGACATACGTACTGCAAAGATTGAGAGAGGCGACGGATGATTATGATGCGGATAACGCCTATACATCAGAAATGCATGAAAATGCTTATATCCCCACACAAAGGCTGAGATAAAGATGTGTCTCGCTTTTCCAGTGCCTAATTGTCTGGGCAAGTTTCAGGTCTTTTGTTTGGTTTTTGAGATATAGTTGGGTTGAAACTTTTGCTTAAACCTGTGAAAATTGTTTAATAATTTTACCTTGAACGCTCGTAAACAAAGGTACATCTAAAACCACTCCGAACAAGCTGCTAGTCTGTGTACTGGGTGACTGTACGTTGTCGACTCTCACCTGCGTATTAAAGGGTGACTCTAATGGTTCATCGGATAGGAGTTTGAGGTCATGTTGTCATTATTGTTCTTATAGACGCAGTGACATTCAAAATGCCACAGATACTCTAGCTCCGTCGATCAGCCAGCTGAGAAAAAGGGAAAACATGGTGAACAATGAAGGCAAACAGTTCAGACTGACGGTTAGGATTTGCATCCTTCATTTCTTCAAAGAAAGGCAGAGCACTGTATATATCCGGCTTGACCCTCAACAGAGACGATGGGTTAACTATTGATTGGGTAGGCAGAAGGACGTATTTGCATTTAACAGAAAGGATGTCAATGTAGTAAGGGATCCGAGAAGGAAGAGTGTTTACTGTAAACTTTATCACTGGGCCAACATGATATCACGATTACAAGAATTCTCCTTATTTTAACAGTTTTCCCCCCCCCCAGTTTCATTAGACGTCCCTTGCTGTAAGTCTGTACTGAGGTCAGTGCAGTGATGTCATTAAACAGCGATGTAATGCCGGGATTGAACTCGCTTTTAAAATATCGCAGTTGCACGTGTCCTGCATCCGTTCCTGCATTTAAAAGATTAATATGACACGTATGTCCGCATGTGTCCCCACGTGTAGTCACGCCTCGGATATTAATCCAGGCCTACAACATATTACGACTATAAAACAAACTAATTTAAAAAGGAAAAATAGTTAAAAAAAAATTTAAAAATCAATAACAATAGCACACAAATATTTAGCATAACATTATGACTGGTTCACTTTCGGCTGAGGGCGGAGTTAATGCTCTTAGATACAATCGTATCTTTTCGTTCTATTCTTTCTTTTCGTGTTCAGGCGTGACCCTCTCAGACATTGTCGTCTTTTCGGCCCGGTTATACCGATCGTTTTCCCGCTCGAGCTCGGACCCTGCTTTTTATTTAGTGTAAATAGGAGCTACTCTTAATCGAATGATGCATTAGTGCACCGAACGGCTGCGAGGCCGGCGTTCGACTTCCCACGAGTCTGAGCCGAAATTATTTTTCATTAGCGTGCCAGTCAATATCAATACGACGAAACATAAAACAAATTTCCGGCTCAGAAAAAGAAAACGAACTTGATCAATGTAATTGCTTCCTCGTTACAGCTTCCATTTCGCTTCTCATTTATCTTCCGGCGTTAAGGATGAAAAACAAACGGTCTGATTCTAATCAAATTAGCGCGATTATTTTCTCCATTTGAAGGTTGCTGTTTATATTTATTTCGCAGTTAGCGCTGGATTTGAACTTTATCTCTCCAATTAGTTCTGAATTAGTGCTGGCGTTCGAAATGGAAAAGATGGAAAATTGGTTAAATAATTACATGCTGCCTTATCACAGAGAGAGGTGAGGGAGAATTCATATCCATATCATTGTGCTAAGACTTTATTAATGCTCACGTCACTGGAATTTATCACCAGTAGCTTAATTAGCTTCTTAGTTTATATATATATATATATAATATATATATATATATATATATATATATATATAAAACCCTTTAGAATGTTCTGTTTATCTGTATAAATATCTAAAACATCATCAGATTTTCACACAAGGTATAAAAGTAGACAAAGCGATCGCAATTAAATAAATGAGACGAAAATATTATACTTGGTCATTCATTTATTGAGGAAAATGACCCAATATTACATTCGTATGTGAACCTCTAGGATTCGCAGTTTAATTTGAAGGTTAAGTTAGAGCTAGGTGTTTTCAGTCAATGGGATGAAGATCAGGTGTGAGTGAGTGAGCGCTCTGTTTTATTTAAAGAAGAGGGATCTATCAGAGTCTGATCTTCGCAACACATGTTTGTGGAAGTGTATCATGGCATGAAACAACGGACATTTCTGAGGACCTTCTGATGCTTATCAGGCTGGAAAAGGTTACAAAACCATCTCTGAAGAGTTTGGACTCCACCGATCCACAGTCAGACACATTGTATACAAATGGAGGAGATTTAAGATGGACTGATATTACTTTCCTCAGGAGTGGAGACCAACAAAGATCGCTCCTAGAGCAAGACGTGTTATAGTCACTGAGGTCACGAAGGAACCCAGGGTAACTTCTAAGCAACTAAAGGCCTCTCTCACATTGGTTAATGTTAACGTACGTGAGTCCACCATCAGGAGAACGCTGAACAATAATGGTGTGCATGGCACTGTTGGAAGAAGAAAGCCACTGCACTCCAAAAAGAACATTGCTGCCTGTCTGCAGTTTGATAAAGATCATGTAGACAAGCCAGAAGGCTATTGGAAAAATATTTTGTGAATGAATGAGACCAAAATGGAACTTTAGGTTTAAATGAGAAGCGTTATGTTTGGAGAAAGGAAAACACTGCATTCCAGCACAAGAACATTGTTCCATCTGTGAAACATGGTGGTGGTAGTATCATGGTTTGGGCCTGTTCTGGGTAGGACGACTTGCCATTATTGATAGAACAATGAAATCTGACTTATAACAATGCATTCTAAAGGAAAACGTCAGGACATCTGTCCACGAACTGAATCTGAAGAGAAAGTTGGTCATGCAGCAAGACAACAACACTTAGCACACAAGGCGTTCTACCAAAGAACGGTTAAAGAAGAATAAAGTTCATGTTTTGGAATGGCGAAGTCAAAGTCCTGAACTTAATCCAATAGAAATGTTGTAGAAGAACCTGAAGCGAGCAGTTCATGTGAGGAAACCCACCAACATCCCAGAGTTGAAGCTGTTCTGTACCGAGGAACGGAAAAAAAATTCCTCCAAGCCGATGTGCCGGATCAACACTTACCCCAAACGTTTACCTGGAGTTATTGCTGCACAAGCAGGTCACACCAGATACTGAAAGCAAAGGTTCACATACTTTTTCCTGTTACAGATATGTAATATTGGCTCATTTTCCTCAATAAATAAGTGAGCAAATATCATATTTTTGCCTCGTTTGTTTAATTAGCTTCTCTTTATCTACTTTTAGGACTTGTGTGAAACTCTGTTGATGTTTTAGGTCAAATTAATGCGGAAATACACTACAGAAAATTCACTCTATGTATATGTTTGTTTGTGTGTGTGTGTGTGTGTGTGTGTGTGTGTGTGTGTGGCAGCTGGAACGTTTCCTACATTGGCATTCAAACTGATAGGGTTTCGTTAGCAGAGCAACAAAGAATAATATATTGACTAATTCATACTTCGAATCCTTTACGAATAAAAAAGCTGCCATGTGTTACCATCGCTAGTGTTTAGTAAATATTTACAGCTCATTACTGGAGCAATACTGGAGTAGTAGCAATACATAATATAATACTAATAATAAACAAATATTAAAAATGGTTCGTTATTCAACAACGAATAACACATAATTATTGATATAATGAAGCTGTCAGGACGGCGCGGTGGCTTAATGATGAACACAATTAGCACTCGGTTCCCGCCTCCGCCCTGTGTGCGTGGAGTTTACGAGTCCTTTGTGGCTTTCCTCCAGGTACTCCGGTTTTCTCCCCCTGTCCAAATACATGCATCCTAAGCCGATTGGCATCACTGGTAAATTGTCCGTAGTGTCTGAGATTTTACTTTCACTTTGTGGTTTCCTGATGAGATTGTTTGGTTTTGTTTTATATTTATAGCTGCTTTAATCTAAGAGATAACCGGAACTAACATTCAGTGTAACTATAAATGGATAAAAATAAAATAAAAAAAAAAGTATGACATAAATGAACAATTAGGATGGACATGCTGTAATTGAAAAATAATCACCGTTAGCGTGTTAACAGTAACTCCGTTGATTATTTTCCTGTAACAGCACGACCCAGAGTGTTTGACTCCGCACACACACTCTGATTGGAAATGAAACGGATCCATGGCGGTTCAGTCAGACCTTCACGTGGATCTCAGCGATGACTGTCTGTCTGTCTTCCCTCCTCTTGTCTGTCATCCTTCCAGCCAGAGTGAAAACTCGAAGAGTAAATCTTCATCTGAGTCGTGGCTCAGGGACTTAACTTTGTTGAGGAGACAACGGGATTATTTACAGTGCTTCTGGAAACATAAATAAATAAATAAATAAATACACAAAGAGATATAGAATTGGATGGAGGGAAAAATATGAAGCAACCCTTTTCAACAAAATCAGCAGTGTAGTGGTAAATTTTATACTATACTATACTATACTATAAAGAATTGCGTAATGAAATGAAAAAATAAACAAAACAACCTAGCGTCTTTGGCTTGAATTACGGACGGGTTCCCTTCTGAGTCCGGTTCCTCTCAAGGTTGCTTCCTCATATCATCTTCGGGAGTTTTTCCCTCACCACCGTCGCCACCGGCTCGCTCGATAGGGATAAATTCACACACTTTAAATCTCCATCCTGTGTTTATATGTTTCTGTAAAGCCGCTTTGAGACAACGTCCGTTGTTACAAACGCTACACAAATAAAATTGAATTGAATTATCTGAGCATCACAACAGTTTTCACCCAGGTCTGAGGCGAAATGAATAGAATCCTAATCCAAAAAATCTGTATTTGCATTTGACATAAATGAAGCTGTAACTCCACCCCTCACCACAACCACGCCCTCATCCGAGCCTTATACGTCGACCAGTCTTAAAACAGTGCTTTCATACGCTGATGTGGAAGATCAATGTAAAATGCTGGCTCAGTGGTTAAGGCTTTGGGTTGTTGATCGGAAGATGTTTACATGCACATCAGTATTCTGATATTAATGGGAATTTGGTAATATTTTAATTACTATTGAGTGATATAAACGCCACAATCTGAGTGCCCGGTTCAGATTAAAACAATATTCTGATTCCCCAAATTCGTATTCCCACCTGATTCTGATTTCATTTGTCACATGTAAACACCTTACTCAGAAAATCCACTATATATATATGCGCATGCTCCATTCCTTTCACAAGGAATTGCTCGTAGCAACGGCGGCATCTTGAATCTCAGCTGGAATAACAGCGGAAAAGGATAAACCACACGTGTAGATCGGCATACTTAGAACAACCGTGTATACCGGAATATTCTCATGTCTGTACGCATATAAACACCGTATTCGGAATACGTGTACAAGTCGAATATAGACCTTAAATGGAATTCGATGTGCATGTAAACATAGTCAGTGTGAGTAGAAATCCCAGAATGGCTAACCTGCTACTGTTGGGATTTTGAGCAAGACTTTGCAAAACGTTCGACTAATGCAAAGCAGTATTTTGTTCGGATTTTGTTTTCAGAAGCGACAATTAAAGTCAGCTCAGTTGAAAAGTAGGACAGGTGGGTGGAGGTGGGCAGCAGGAACAGCGTCTGGCCAGGATAAGGGATGTGGAAAATTTTGCCTACGGCACCCAACAACCGTAAAAATATATTTAAAAAAAAAAAGAAAAGCTAATATATTACAGTGACTCAACGGTGTGGCCTGAAGAAGCGAAAGAGAGAACTCCTGAGGAGACTCCTAATGAGAGTCGGCATCGTTTTACAGAAATCGCATTAGGACGCAGCCGGAGAGCGCACTGCTTCACCTAATATATGGGAATCGTGCTAGATTTCTATCTGAGAAAGTACACAAATAAATGTGATGCATTATTTCATAAACACTCGCACTGGTAGCAGCGGCGGCGGCGGCGGGTCAGGAGGAAAAAAAAAAAGGGGGCAATAATTGAAGAAGGAAATGTAGACAGGAGGGAAATACCGAGTCTTATCGAGAAGGAGAACGTCCCGAGGCCCAACAGAGCTGGCGAGATGAGGCGTTTTTTACTTTATTTCTTTCTTTATTTTGTTTTATTCACTCCATTCCCTGGAGGAGAATCATGAAGCAAATGGATATTCCGCTGCTGCCGAGAGATCTGATCCAATTTACGGAGCCGTTTAGAAAGGAAGGTGTTGGTGTCAGTGCCGGCGCTCCTCATGTAAATATAATAGATCCGACTGTAGGTTAATGGTAATTACCCACAATGCCCCACGGCCACTTCGCATGGGAATTGCGCCGAAGAGAGAAGGAGATAGAGATGGAAATAAGACGATAAGTGTGAACCGAGGATTGGAGCGGCACTCAAATAACAATAACATCTTTTCTCAAATGAAACGTTCGCTTGGCTTGATACTTCTGAGGGAGAAAACTCTTTTTAAAATGCTTTTGTGTGTGTGTGTGTGTGTGTGTGTGTGGAATTATCCGCTCAGGCGGTATTTCGGTGGTATTTTTTAAAGGAATACGTCTGTGGGAAAATATATCAAATGACACTCTTTCCATTCTTACTCCTGAAGTAGTTCACCCTGGACATTACACTGGTCATGAAATGGTTTACTTGTATATACACGTGTGGTTCATCAAAGATTCATAAAAGTCTGAAGGTAAACTCTGTGTGTGTGTGTGTGTGTGTGTGTGTGTGTGTGTTAGTCCATCCAGCTCGTTTATCACAGTGACAGCTGTCTTTTGGTCAGCTTTGCGTGTCCAGGTGCATCCTTGGAGACGTGTGTGTTTGGAGAAATTAGCGTTAGCCAGAAATGCTACGCTAACAGAAGGTGTAGCTTGGCTCCTGTAGAGAAGCTTTGGCTCAAACCATGGATTAGCTTTGTCACCCATCCAGTGGACATCATACCTAATCTCTCTCTCTCTCTCTCTCTCTCTCTCTCTCTCTCTCTCTTGTACACACTCTGATCTCATATTCTATGTTTGCGTGTGATGGAGGATAGTCTCAGCTGTACAAAGCACATCTAGAGTACGGACAGGATTTTACCTTGTACATGTCAGAGCGCGCTGGTCATGTTTAAGGTTTATTGTTCAGCACGGCTGTGTTTGTCGGTGCGTCAGAGCGGTCGCGAGCGAGCGAACCAGATTTAGCCGCCGTGTTGTTTGTCTGGAGTGCCTGGAAAGCCCGATTCGATTCTGGGAAGAACAGTAAATCAGCTGCACTGACGAACACTAACAGCAAACCATTACACAGTGCTGAAAAATACCAGCGCTCGTACTGGTCCTTATTAACTTCCATTCAGCCAATATGTGCTTCTTTCATTTCTCCTTCTCGCTCTTGCTTCAACAGTGGACTCGATTATGGATGGACAGACGGGTGTCTGGTTGTCTGTCCATTTTTTATATCTGTATCTCAGCCTATATATCTATCTATCTATCTATCTATCTATCTATCTATCTATCTATCTATCTATCTATCTATCTATCTATTCTATCTATTATCTATCTATCTATCTATCTATCTATCTATCCACGTGTGTAAAGTAAATCATAACTCACCTGCTTTTGTGAAACAGATGGTCATTTAATGTGCAATACATCATACTACAATGATTCTGCAATCTCCAGTATTTGTCTGTCAAGCTTAATCTCTCTCTCTCTCTCTCTCTCTCTCTCTCTCTCTCTCTCTCTCTCTCTCTCTCTCTCTCTCTCTCTCTCTCTCTCTCTCTCTCTCTCTCTCTCTCCCTCCCTCTCTCTCTCTCTCTCTCTCTCTCTCGATCTCTCCCTCTCTCTCTCTTTCCCTCTCTCTCTCTCTCCCACTCTCTCCCTCCCTCTCTCTCTCTCTCTGTCTCTCTCTCGATCTCTCCCTCTCTCTATCTTTCCCTCTCTCTCCATCTCCCTCTCTCTCTCTCTCTCTCTCTATCTCTCCCTCTCTCTATCTCTCCCTCTCTCTATATCTCTCTCTGTCTCTCTCTCTATCTCTCCCTCTCTCTCTCTCCCTCTTTCCCTCTCTCTATCTCTATCTCTCCCTCTCACTCTCTCTCCCTCCCTCTCTCTCTCTATCTCATTCTCTCTCTCTCTCTCTCTCTCTCTCTCTCTCTCTCTCTCTCTCGCTCTCTCTCTCTTTTACTCTGTCTCTATCTCCTTCTCTCTCTCTCTCTCTCTATCTCTCTCTCTCTCTCTCTCTCTCTCTCTCCAAACAGACATACATACAGTTATACACAGAGAAACTGATATACAGATACACACAAATAGATAGATAGATAGATAGATAGATAGATAGATAGATAGATAGATAGATAGATAGATAGATAGATAGATAGATAGATAGATAGAACACTTGACAGACAAATATTGGAGATTTCATTTCATTGTAATATATGATGTATTGCACACTAAATGACCATCTGTTTCTCATTAGTCATTTAGTCACAAAAGCAGATGAGTTATGATTTACACACTTTAACACACACACACACACACACACACACACACACACACACACACACACACACACACACACAGTGTTGTCCAAGTACACACTCAAAAGGACGGTTTCCATCTGAGGATTTTTTCCAAAAAAAAAAATGATGTATGATATTACATCCGGAATTCCAAAACAGTTGGGACGCTGTGTGAAATGTACAGAAATGTAAATAAAAAGAGAACGCGATGATTTTCAAATCTCGTAAGCCCGTATGTTATTCACAGTAGGAACATAGAAAACATATCAAATGTTTAAACTGAGGAAAATGTACCATTCTAAGGAAAAAACAAAGTTATTTTTAATTTGATGGCTGCAACACGTCTCAGAAAAGTTCGGACGGGGGCAACAAAAGGCCGGAAGAGTAGGTGTTAGCAAATAAGAAACAGCTGGAGGAATATTTTGTAACTAGTTAGGTTAATTATAACAGGTCAGTAAGATTGCGTATATAAAAAGCGTGTCTTAGAGAGCCGGAGTCTCTCAGAAGTAAAGATGAGATGGAATCTGGATGGAAGCAATACAGTATGTTGCTCTAAAACCTGAATATACCTTTCAGCATTGAGGATGCCTTTCCAGATGTGCAAGCTGCCCATTCCATAAGAACTAATGCACCCCTATACCATCAGAGATGCAGGCTTTTGAACTGAGCGCTGATGAAAAGTCGGATAGTCCCAGTCCTCTTTAGTTCCCTTTACTTTAGAGGACGCGGTGTCCTTGGTTTCCAAAAAGAAACAGTTTTTCACGTCGCCTCGGTCCATTTTAAATGAGCTTTGGCTGAGAGAAGACGGCGGCGTTTCTGGATCGTGTTCACATCTGGCTTCTTCTTTTCATGATCGAGCTTTAACCAGCGTGTGTGGATGGATCGGAGAACTGTGTTCACAGACAATGAGTTCTGGAGGTGTTTGAGTCCATGCAGTGATTTTCATTACAGAATCAGACCGGTTATTAATGCAGTGCCGCCTGAGGGCCCGAAGATCACGGGCATTCTCAGAATCTTTTGATGAGGTTACGTACTGTAGATGATGGGATATTCACAATAAAGTCTCCGCAATTTTACACTGAGGAACATTATTCTGAAATCGTTCCACAAATTGTAGACGCCGTTTTTCACAGATTGGTGAACCTCTCGTCCATCTTTACTTCTGAAAGATGTAAATACCTTCATTTTAGTAATTCATAAATACCTTTTTTTTTTCCCCCTTAGAACGGTACATTTCCTCAGTTTAAACATTTGATATATTTTCTATGTTCTGTTGGGAATAACATACGGGTTTATGAGATTTGCAAATCATTACGTTCTGTTTTTATTAACATTTTATGTTAATAATAAATTAGCGTTTCAATTACTTCATTTTTTTTGGGCCACTAATTGCTCCGAAATCTTCTCCTAATCATGCAGAACAAATGAAGTGTGTATCTCCACATAGCACTAGCTACAGTGGATAGAATGACTTCCAGTAGCACTTCCTGTTGCAGCACGATCAGCTACACCGTGTAGCTAAAGGTGCTCTACATTATGACGGGCACGTCAACCTCGGAGCAGGAAGAACACATTGTCCATGAGGGGTTGTTTTTTTTTTTTTTGGTACACTTCCACGAACTAGAACTCTTCTTCCTCACTTTCTCTCTCTTGTTTCCCCTCGTTCCTGAAAGCTTGTCATCGTCTAGGACAAGTGTGTACATCTGAATATGATAGAAGAAGACAGAAGTGCGCAGCCGTCTCGAGAACCCAACCTGGGAAATGTCAAACTGTCTGTTGGTTGAAGATTATGATACATGATTGGATAAAAAAAAAAAAAATGGAGGACAGAAAGAAAGAGAGGCAACACAGAGACTGTGAGAGAGCACGATAGAGAAAGAGAGAGAGAGAGAGAGAGAGAGAGGCGATGTATTGCTATAGTTACTGGGGTAACTTGTTTAATTGGAGCTCTTTACAGTCTGCGTTTGAGCTGTAGAAATGCTAATGGAGTAACTGGGGAAGTCATTTCCTGTTCGACTTCCTTTCTTGGAAATGACAGATATTCTTTGCTTTTCATCCTCCGTAATTGTGGATTCTTTGCTTTCAGATCACACACAGCAACATGCTATCTTATCCTATATAGGATAATTGGAGTTAGCTTTGCATGTCATATCTGTACTGTATAAATAGACAGAAAAAAAACCTAAAAGAACAGAAACAGCACCAGAAATTCAGTTTGAGTCCTTTTCCAAAAAAAAAAAAACGGAGCGCCTAAAATTTTAAAAAAATTTTTTTATTTTTATAAAAATTATATATTATATATATTTTTTTATTTTTTTTTATTATTTTTTATTTTATTTTTTTTTTTTTTTTCTTAAATACTAAAAAACAAAAAAAAAAAACTTATATTTTTTTTTTTTTTTTTTTTTTTATTATTATTATTTTTATTTTTTTTTTTTTTTTTTTTTTTTTTTTTTTTTTTTTTTTTTTTTTTTTTTTTTTATTTTTTTTTTATTTTTTTTTTTTTTTTTTTTTTTTATTGATCCATGGAGGAATAAAATCGGTGCTGTAATTGTGGCTCACGCCATCTGGAGAAACAGGAAGGGCGATGTCACATCCACCGAAAGCTCATCACCCGTGTTAACAGTTTCCAGTGAAGTTTCGCCGAGAAAACGCTAACAAATGCCGCGACACTAGATCATCAGGACGCAGTAAAGCATCTGTCGCTTTCCAAAGTATTTCTAACAACTCCGATAATAAGAACTGCGAAAAGACCTCGCCGTTATGTGCAGACGGGTATCACGTGTGTTATAAGTCCCAAACTTCCACGCCGTCGCCATCTGGAGCGGAATTTACATACAATTATAGATCGAGATTACAGGTTGGCCAACTGTTAATGAGAACACGATGAAGAAAAAGAAACGGGGTGGGGGAGTCAAACTCAAACGGTACGAATGCAAAGAGAAAGATGAATTTCTGCATGCTCGGTCCCGCTCTGTGTTCAGAAATTTTCGACTTAATTCGAGTAGCGTTTGTATTTTAGTCCGCGTGATCCTTAGACACAACGAGAACACGGGTCACGGGTCGAAAAACCGAGTCGGAGCGGACCAAAATGGAGCTCGTGAGTGAAATTAACCAGACGTGTCAAATTTACTTGTTGGTTTGATTCCATCCGTGGCTTGACGTTTAGTGAAGCTCGGTCATAGGGTTATGTTTCCCGTTTTTTTTTTTTCCTACTTATTTCTTCTTTTTGAATGTATCGTATATCTTTTGATTTAAAGAAAGCAATAATGAAAACGAAAACAAACTATTAAAGCTGGAGCGAAACAAATTCAAGAAAGAAAAAGTGACATGTTCCTGCTATCTATGTAATGAAAAGAAAGATATAAAGAAAGAAAGAATGAAGTAAACAGAGCAGGATAAACAGACAAATGTGAGGAACAAGCCAAAGAAATAAGATATGCTTGCTATCTACACAGTGAAAAGAAAGAAACGAAAGAAAGAAAGAAGAAAGAAAAAGAAAAGAAAGAAAGAAAGAAAGAAAGAAAGAAAGAAAGAAAGAAAGAAAGAAAATTAAAACAAACAAGTAAACATAGCAGGATAGAAAGGCAAAGGAAAAAGAAAAAGGAAAAAGACTATTGCTATTTATACAGTGAAAAGAAAGAACAAAAACTAAAACAAACAAGTAACCAAAGCATGATAGAAAGATGAAGGAGAGAAAAAAAAGAAAGACTTTATTGCCATTTATAGAGTGGAAAAATGAAAGAAAGAAAGAAAGAAAGAAGGAAAGAAACAAACAAACAAACAAAAAACAATGCGGGATAGAAACAAATTCAAGAAATAAAGAAAGAAAGATAAGACATATCCCTGCTGTCCATGCAATGGAAAGAAAGAAAGAAAGAAAGAAAGTAAACATAGCAGGATAAAAAGACAAATGAGAAAGAAAAGGGAAAAACATTATTGCCATTGAAACAGTGAAAAGAAAGAAAGAAAGAAAAGAAAGAAAGAAAGAACAAAAAAAAAACAATGCGGGATAGAAACAAATTCAAGAAATAAAGAAAGAAAGATAAGACATATTCTTGCTGTCCATGCAATGGAAATTAAGAAAGAAAGACAGTGTAAACAAAAAAAGTAAACATAGCAGGATAAAAAGACAAATGAGAAAGAAAAAGGAAAAACTAAAAGAAAGAAAGAAAGAAAGAAAGAGTGAAAGAAAGAAAGAAAGATAGAAAACTAAAACAAACAAGTAAACAAAGCAGGATAGAAAGATGAGGATAAAAATAACGATGATCCCTTCAGATTCTAGTTTGAATAAATGGTATGAGGTGTGAATGTTTGGTTAGCGGTTGATGCTAGGTGTCATTAGAGTGTAATTGTAGTTACTTCACAGTCATTTCTGAGGTAACACGTCTGAGGTAACACGTCTGAGGTAACGTGTAATGTCTCTGCGCTAGCTAAAACTTCACTTTCATTTTTACTACAAGGAAGAACATTTTCAGTATATACATTTTGCCTAGTTTCCTAGCAACAGTGTTATTTTACTCTCCTTTTGCTTCACTTCTATCCTGCTGTTTGTTTTAGTTTGTTAAAAATACTTTTCTCTTGTAATGTTCTTTCTTTCTTTCTTTCTTTCTTTCTTGCTTCCTTTTCCACTGCATAGATAGCAAGTTTCTACCTAAACGTGTGAAATACAGTGTAGCGTCAGTGTAGAACAATGTGTTCCTCACCCGCTCTGGTATTTACTGCAGCCTGAGCAGTAGGGTAGGTGTTAAATTAGCAAAATGAATACAAAGAAATCTTGCCAGGATTTGGCCAGTATTTCAGAATCATGAGGGTTTGATCATAAATCTTACAGTAGATATTCGCCACACATGAACCGCTGACGGCGTCTCATGAGCCCGTGAAGGCTCGTTAGATTTACCTTCTGAACACGACACACACCCGATCCGACACTCTTCTTCTTACGAGTTCAGATTGACCATCCTTCTTCATCCGCTTATTCCTATCCCAGGAAGCATCGGGCACAAGGCGGGGTACACCCTGGACAGGCTGCCAGTCCATCTCAGGGCACAATCACATACATACTCACACACCCATTCATACACTACGGACAATAGTTGCCAATCAACCTATGCATGTCTTTGGACTGGGGGAGGAAACCGGAGTACCTGGAGGAAACCCCCGCAACACGGGGAGAACATGCAAACTCCACACACACATGGCCCCGGCGGGAATCGAACCCCAGCGATGGAGGTGTGAGGCGAACGTGCTAACCACTAAGCCACCGTGCGCCCCGAGTTCAGATTGTATTCGACAAAAAAATAAAATAAAAAAAATTAAAAATCGGTGAAATTTTCCTTTAACTTTTAAAGACCCAAACGTTTCTTGACTATCGCGATCGATTAGCACTTTCTAAAATGTCATTTCAGGATGATTTCCCACCCAGATGTTGCGTGTGATGTCTTTTATGCAAGATTTATATGAGAGAGGGGGGAGGGGAAAAAAAAAAACAAGGAAAGAAACAAACAGCAGGTCTTTTGTAAGTTTTTTTGTTTTGTTTTGTTGTTGTTGTTGTTGTTGTTGTGGAAAGTTTATGAAAACATTTTTAATTGGAACATTTTGACCTGAACTGAACACGATGTTGCTCCGCTGTTTAACGCTGACACGCTGTCTGGCAGCGCCTGGCTGAGATCAGTGTGTGGGTAATGGCACTGAGTGATACAATCAGTCTGCGGCTCTTACACAACATCAGTACCGAAGGACATTTAGCCTCAATTCAGTGACAAATAAACCATTTACACAGTTTTAGTCGTCCCCCCACACACACTTGTAAATCCTCTTGCTCTTCTTCTTTTCTCTAATAAGGAGCAAGAGATGAGGTGAGAGCCTTTTCCTTCTAGTGTTCTTCAAACTGAATCAATTATCATTTATTACCCTGAGGAAAGCACACACTCAACTCGCCTGTTTATTTATGCGTGTGTGTGTGTGAGAGAGAGAGAGCGAGAGAGAGAGATCAGCTAAAGGTGCCAATCACACACTGAAAAAGCGCGATAGTGGAATAAAGTGGAAGTTTAACAGCAGGTTGTTGTCCCTTATAGTAATTTCAGGCTAAAGTTTTTTTCATTTATCCACGACTCCAAATTTGGATACGAAGCCACGGGATGCAAGCACGCGATGCTGGTGATCTTGCTAGCTTCCTCTGGACGTAACTGCCCTCCAAAAGCCCCTCCCGCTAAAGTCATGCGATGTACAGTCGGGTCCATAAGTATTTGGACGGCAGCACCGTTTTCGTCGTTGCGCTTCTGTACACCGCCACAGTGGACTTGAAATGAAGCCGTCAAGATGGGATTGAAGTGAAGACTCTCAGCTGCAATTCAAGGGGTTTAGCAAAAGTATCGCACTGACCGTTTAGTCCCTCCTTTTTCACAGGATCAAAGTAATTGGACAATTGACTGATAAGCGGTTTCATGGCCAGGTGTGGCTTGTTTCCTCGTAATTTCAAGACAAATTATGGAGATAAAAGCGTCTGGAGGTGATTCGCAGCACTGGATTAGCATATGGTTGCATTTGGTTTGTCCAATTACTTTTGAGCCTGTGAAAATGGAGCAGCAAAGAAAAAAACCCAAATAGCGGTTAATGGTTACACTCCAATCATATCTTGATTGCTTCATTTCAAATCCACTGTCACGGTGTACTGAGGCAAAATGACGAAAATGGGGTCTCTGTCCAAATACTTATGGACCTGACTATAAGAGGTTGGTGAAGTGGGCCAGTGCTTATGTGCTTGTTGTAAGATATTTCCAAGCAAATGCCACTCAGGATAAAACCAAACCAAACAAACAAAAAAACAATGTTAGTTTTCTGTCAAGATGTTTATAGCAAGTAAGCTAAACAGCAACAAATACCAGCGGACATCTTACAGTCTTTGTTGTAGATAATTCTTTAGCTAGTTATGTAAATAGAGATTTTATAAAGTTGGTTCAACCTCGTTAAACACATCTAAGTGGTGTTTATTCTCTAGCTAACAAGCAGGCTAAACATCGACTAGCTACTTAGACAAAAGGACAGCTAAACACTGGTCAATACTTGGTAAATGGTAAATGGCGCACTTATATAGCGCCTTTATCCAAAGCGCTTTACACTGCATTCACCCACTTACACACACACACACACACACACACACACACACACCAATGGTAACAGAGCTGCCATGCAAGGCGCTAACTTGCCATCGGGAGCAAGTCGGGGTTCAGTGTCTCGCCCAAGGACACTTCGGTATGTGGAGTCACGTGGGCCGGGACTCGAACCGCCAACCCTACGATTAGTGGACAACCCTATCAATATACTTATGTGAATATACCTATGAGTATATATAAGTGTATATATGTAAAGCTATACAATACTAAACACTGACAGACATTTTGCTGGGGTTTTTTTTTTTCACACTGAAGCTAATCTAAGCACTATTTTTTTTTTTTTTTTGTCAACGTACTTATGTAGCTGAACCATAGCAAGTGATACGTGTAGCTAGCCACTTACGCAAGCAAGATAAACAATTCCAAACCCTGAAAGACATTTGAGTGTTTTACTTTTCAGTGAAGCTAATGCTGTAGCTAGCTGCATATGTAGAAACAGTATGTTGATTCAATGTAGCTGTTTTTGGGGTCAGTTGTGTTAGCTACTTATGTAAGCAAGCTGATCAATGCTAAGACATTTTGGTGCGATTTCTCAGTGTTTTTGTTTCGATATACGTATCATTTATTTATTTATCTTTTGTGGTGTGGACATACTGTATTTCAAGCTAAGCAACAGTTCACACCAAAACACAGACACATGTTTTAGTGTGTCTTTACAGTGTAGCTTTATGGCGCTAGTTACGTACAGTGTATAGAAGTAGCAATACAGTGAGGGGAAAAAAGTATTTGATCCCCTGCTGATTTTGTACGTTTGCCCACTGACAAAGAAATGATCAGTCTATAATTTTAACGGTAGGTTTATTTGAACAGTGAGAGACAGAATAACAACAACAAAATAAATCCAGAAAAACGCATGTCAACAATGTTATGAATTGATTTGCATTTTAATGAGAGAAATATGTATTTGACCCCCTCTGCGAAACATGACTTAGTACTTGGTAATGACTTAGTAATTACATTTAATTTTCAATGCCATCGTCCCTTTGATGCTGTGAAGCATAATGTTTCCACCTCCATGGAATCATTCATCTGACCACCAGAGGACAACTGGGTGAAAGTGTTGTGGTCAGATGAGACCAAAATGGAGCTCTTTGGCATCAATTCAACTCGCCGTGTTTGGAGGAGGAGGAATGCTGCCTATGACCCCAAGAACACCATCCCCACCGTCAAACATGGAGGTGGAAACATTATGCTTTGGGGGTGTTTTTCTGCTAAGGGGACAGGACAACTTCACCGCATCAAATGGACGATGGACGGGGCCATGTACCGTCAAATCTTGGGTGAGAACCTCCTTCCCTCAGCCATGGCTTTGAAAATGAAAAGTAATTACTAAGTCATTACCAAGTACTAAGTCATGTTTTGCAGAGGGGGTCAAATACTTATTTCCCTCATTAAAATGCAAATCAATTTATAACATTGTTGACATGCGTTTTTCTGGATTTTTTTTGTTGTTATTCTGTCTCTCACTGTTCAAATAAACCTACCATTAAAATTATAGACTGATCATTTCTTTGTCACTGGGCAAACGTACAAAATCAGCAGGGGATCAAATACTTTTTCCCCTCACTGTAGCTGAACACATCAGTTATGTAGCGAGCAGCTTGTACAATAGTGTTAAACACTGGCAGCCATTTTAGTGTGTTTTTGTCTCCTAACAAACACACTAATATAGTGAAAATCCCCAGACCACACGTACACAAGTGGGTGGAAATTTCTAGGAGAAAGAGCATGTATCATGTCCTGAGTCATAAAATATATTATATTAAAAAAAGCGGGATTTATGCTGGGCTTTGCACACTGTCAGATTAAATTAATTTAGATTTTATGCTTCTTTTCCACTCCCATTAAAACTGTGGGTGAAAGAGAGAGAGAGAGAGAGATGAAGGAGGGGGAATTAATTATTTTTTTCTCCACTTGAGTGTGTAATCGTTCTGAATTCTGCCTCTGAGATGTTTGGGTCGTGTTTATTAAATTAGCGCCTGAAGATCCCTAACACTTTGCCGGAAAAAAAAAAAAAAAAACCCTCACAAAAGAATCGTTCTGAAAACACAAGTGAACGTGAAAATGTTATTTCTCGTCTGTTATCGTTCCTGTCGAATTTAAAGAGATGACGTCCTGAGAAGGAGAATTATTTGGATTTATAGATTTTATTTAAGACTTAAACGCAGCAACTAACAAAAGCGACGTGCAGTTGCAATCAATATGACTCAATCCCTCAGTGCAAATCAAGTTTACTGTCAAAATGTACAGATTTTCAGCTGTTTGCGACGAACAAATCAAACAGACGCAAGCGGAATCGTTCGGCACGACGAACGCTTCAAGTGGTTTCCGCAAATTCGACTGAAAATACAACTTAGAATGATTTCTCCAGTCTCAAAATGATTCAACCCGCTCATGGTGAGAATCTTTAGTAGTTAGTAGAGCACGCTTTTGCTGTTATGACCCGCTGTAAACGAGACGCAGATCTTCTGGCAGCGTTCCTGAGGAATCTTCTCCCGTTCCTCATGAGCAACGGCCTCCAGTTCAGTAATGTTCTTGGGTTGGCGTGCTGCAACCGCCTTCTTCACATCCCACCAGAGATTTTATATGGGCTTCCAGTCAGGTGACTGTGGATAAAAGGACAAAACATTATACCTGAGATTAAAAACAAACAAAAAACAAAAATACAAAGAGAAATCTTATAATAATTGAGTACAAAAATTGATGGCGTTCATTGACAAGCAAAATACAGAAAATGATAGAAGATGTCATTTTTAAACAATATTCAACAATAATAAAAAACATCAATGATGTTTTTTTTTTCACATCATTCTTCATTTCGTGTCGAGAATTTGTAAAGATATGACGGAGACACGCGCTGCATTGACAAGAACAAATAGCGTAAAGAGAAACAGAAATCAGAATAATGATTTATGATCGATTCCACTGAACAATGTAGAGATTATTTACGGTTTATATTTTTTCCAAAATCAGCCGTATATTGACAGTCCGAACATTGTGCATGAACCGTTTAAATATAGAGTTTGGTATTAAATGAGCGCGGTTTTAAGAGAGAGTATATAACTGATTTATTGTCTTAAGTTTTAAAAATGCTATTAAATAAAAATATATTCAGTGGGTTATGCATATAAAAAGTGATGCTCCTTTTTTCCGTTATGTTGTTAAGGAATATTAATCAGTACATATAGAGTTTTACTGATATCAGGACACTCTGACTGAAAGCAGAGTTTGATTTCTTAATGTAATGGTTTTCTCACTCAAGTGCAATGATTAATAAACTACTACTACTACTACTACTACTAATAATAATAATATTACTATGTCTACTACTACTACTACTACTACTACTAATAATAATAATAATAATAATAATAATATTACTATGTCTACTACTACTACTACTACTACTAATAATAATAATAATAAGACTATTACTACGTCTTCTACTACTACTACTACTAATAATAATAATAATAATAATAATAAGACTATTACTACGTCTTCTACTACTACTACTACTACTAATAATAATAATAATAATAAGACTATTACTACGTCTTCTACTACTACTACTACTACTACTACTACTAATAATAATAATAATAATAAGACTATTACTACGTCTTCTACTAATAATAATAATAATAATAATAATATTACTATGTCTACTACTACTACTACTACTACTACTAATACTAATAATAATAATAATAAGACTATTACTACGTCTCTACTACTACTACTACTACTACTACTACTAATAATAATAATAATAATAAGACTATTACTACGTCTTCTACTACTACTACTACTACTAATAATAATAATAATAATAATAATAAGACTATTACTACGTCTTCTACTACTACTAATAATAATAATAATAATAATAAGACTATTACTACGTCTTCTACTACTACTACTACTACTACTACTAATAATAATAATAATAATAAGACTATTACTACGACTTCTACTACTACTACTAATAATAATAATAATAATAATACTATTACCACTACTACTTCTACTACTACTAAAAATAATAAGACGATTACTACGTCTACTACTACTACTACTACTAATAATAATAATAATAATAATACTATTACAACTACTACTACTATTTCTACTAATAATAATAATATTACTATGTCTACTACTACTACTACTACTACTACTACTACTACTAATAATAATAATAATAATAATAATAATAATAATAATAAAATAATAATAAGACTATTACTACGTCTTCTACTACTACTACTACTACTACTAATAATAATAATACTATTACTACTACTACTTCTACTACTACTAAAAATAATAAGACTATTACTACGTCTACCACTACTACTACTAATAATAATAATAATACTATTACAACTACTACTACTATTTCTACTAATACTACTACTACTAATAATACTATTACAACTACTACTAATACTAATACTACTACTACTAGTAATACTAATACTACTACTAATGCTACTACTAATAATGATTAGCAGCATAGAATGACTGCATTATGAACTTTTCTTTCGAACCATGTTAATTTCCCGCTGCACATTAAGGCTACATGAGATTTTCAATCCAGCTCTTTCAATAAAATGTTTCAAATGTGAATAAAAATACTAAATGGAAAACCTGAAATTTGAAAAGTCAGTTTAAACAGAAACCTATGCATGTGTGTTTAGGTCCATGTCTAGTCTGGGACAGTGTCTACATACACTGGTCCAATGGAGAACACTCCATTAGCATCTGGTTTCTAATAGTTTGAGAGTGTCGGCCCTCAGGTGGAGCCCGTTTGGGCTCTAAATGGAAAAATCCGTGAAATGAGACCCAATTACACAGCAGTCCCAGACCAATACTCAACCCCCAACCCCCTCCCCCCCGCTGTCTCACTGGATGTGTCAGTCCAGCAGCCGTAACACCTCCGATGGCTGTTTTTTCACCGAATTAATGGAGGACCACAAAGCCTTCTGTCGAATGACGGGAGTGTAAATTTCCGTCCGTTTTGTCCTAATTCTGAATGTGCAATTAAGAAAACCTTGATTTGATGTTACATCGTATTATATTTGACAACAAACGGAAAGAGAAGGGAAAAAAAAATACAAAGCTAGGCCGTATTTTCTATCCCTGATCTTTTTGGGCTTGAACGTAAAGTGAACTACATGGTTATCCTGCTCGATCCGTCCTGATCATCACTTGAAAATCACTCTCTGTCGATGAAGATGGACCCACATGGACAGCCCACAAGATCATTGACACGACTGATTATGGTAGCACTTAAAAACCATGAAGATGGCTTTGGCTTCGGACTAAAATTTGCCACAAACAGCTCTGCACTCACGTCTCCATCAGTGAACAGTGGAGACGTTCAACAAAACATGTGAAAACTGTAATGAACTTCCTGGTTACACAACTGCACTATTTGACCATGTAGTACACAGCTGTAAAAGGGAATTATTTATAATCGAGCTATCCGGTGTTACCCAGATGATGATGGGGTTCCCTTTTGAGCCCGGTTCCTCTGAAGGTTTCTTCCTCATATCGCCTCGGGGAGTTCTTCCTTGCCAAAGTTGCCTCTGGCTTGCTCATTAGGGATAAACTTAAAATGTATATTCTGAATGTATATATTTCTGTAAAGCCGCTTTGGGACAGTGTCTACCTCTCGTGCTTCACCCATCTCCGGATCCAAACTTTCCCTGTGTAAATATTAATGTAACTTTTTTGACTTAAGTCACCAACTTTGAATATTTAATATCTTTGTATCTCTCACGTTTGACGCACAATGACAAGGCACCTACGTTTTTGGGGGTTTTTTTGGGTGTGGGGGGTGGGGGGTACAAAATAAAATAGTAGTTTCTATATGTTTTGTCTTATTCTGTATTTGCAAAAAAAAAAAAAGAAGAGAGAACCAATTTTGTAATAATATTATACTGTGCACACTGTAACTTGAAAATTTGATGCATTCTTAAAAGCTACAATAAAGCCAGTGGCTGCATCCCAAACCACATATCACCCTAGTAAATAGTGTGCCCCCTTTGCTCCATATTAAATGACGCTTCTGGCTGCATCCCAAACAAATATTTGCTTAATAAATAGTGTTTTAAAATACTGTGAGATTTTACGGGGCACGGGTGCCGTAAAGCCAGCGGCTACGTGTGTGAGGTTTTGCCTTTTTGTATTTTTGTTGTTTTCTTTTTTTAGTGTGTGTGTGTGTGTGTGTGTACAACTACACTATAAGCATGATGTTGTGTAACAATATATTATAACGATATATTCACATTCGAGCGTGTTAGTGCCACTTTATCCTCAACTGAAACTCACCGTCTGTTTCCCCACTAACTCTGTTTAAATCCGCCTATCTTCGTTTGTCTAATTACAGCAATAATGCCGAGCTCTTAACGTCTGCACGAGTGTTTTACCAAAGAAACACACACACACACATACACACACACACACACACACACACACACACATGCATGCACACTCTGCAAGTTGAGCGTTCGCTATAGGGAGCTCTGACTGTCAGGAACTCCAAACAGAAGAAAAATGATGCTGCTTATTTCCTCCAGATGGAGATATTGAATTTCTCATGTGATGTAGTCCCAATTCTGGAGAACATAACACTCTGTGTGTGTGTGTGTGTGTGTGAGTGTGTGAGTGTGTGTGTGTGTGTGTGTGCAGTGCTAATGACATCTGTAGCTGGGAGAGAGAAGCAGAATGATGGATGGCAGAAGGTGTATGTGATTGCTGCACTGATTGTGTTCTGTCTCAGATCTTAATGGACTCGTGTGGGCCTCGGGAGGAGCGCGGACGTATAAAATGATCTCACAATCCCGCAACTCCATAAGTATTCTTACAATCTGACTTGTCTAAGTGTTACAGAGCTTAAACACACACACACACACACACACGTACATACCCTCGTAGTAGTGTTAATTGTCTCTTAATGACTTACACTTGATATTGACTCTGTGTGTTCTCACGGTGCATAGATATCATTAAATACATTATCACAGTCCTGTTGATCTCTGAAATCTGATTGGTCAGAAGGTGTTGTTTTCCAAATTTCCATAAAAGCTGTACTGTGTCATTGCTGGTATGGTGATGTTTTTGAAAGGAGAAATTAAACATTAATGGAAGGAGTCTCCAGTGTCAGCAATTTGTACCTGTATCTTTAAGGTTTGCAACATGGGAAAGTCTTCAGGATAGAGGATTTTATACTTCTTCATGACAAATTGAGTGTTTTGTATTATGGAAGTTATTGGGCACGTTAGCCTCACACCTCCATGGTCAGGGGGTTCAAACCCAGGCACTGCCAGGTTCTGATCGGAAGGTCTGGGGTTCTACTGATCGGAAGGTCTGGGGTTCAAGCCCCAGCACTGCCAGGCTCTGGGTTACTGATTGTAAAGTCAGGGGGTTCAAGCCCCAGCACTTCAAGGCTCTGGGTTACTGATCGGAAGGTCAGGGGGTTCAAACCCATGCACTGCCAGGTTCTGATCGGAAGGTCGGGGGTTCTACTGATCGGAAGGTCTGGGGTTCAAGCCCCAGCACTGCCAGCCACTGGGTTACTGATCGGAAGGTCAGTGGTTCAAGCTCCAGCACTGCCAAGCTGACACTGTTGGGCCCTTGAGCAAGGTCGTTAACTACTCCAGGGGTGCCATTTCTCGCTCCTGATTGGCTGGCATGTGCAGATTAACTCCTTATATTGGGACTGATCTGAAAATCTACTAAAGTAAACTTATAAAACATGTGACGGATCATTCCATCTCTTCTGCAGATCCGTTCAGATAAAGATCGCTCCATTAACATCAGATACAGCATCACCGGTGTGGGAGCGGATCAGCCACCCAACGAAGTGTTCAACATCGATCCAGAGAAAGGCAAGATGTACGTCACCAAGCCGCTGGACAGAGAGGAGCGCTCGTCCTACCACGTAAGTGCACAAGCAAAAACTGCTTTATATTTCCTCAGCTATCCGACGAAAAACAACATCAAACCAGTCGTGTTTTAACAGTGTAACTTATCATCAGTGAGAACTCCTTGCGCGAGATTAAACTCTGCCTGAATCTTTCACCTCTCAGTCTGACGTTACGTGTTTACCATCTGTCGCGCACATTGTTTATTTTTTTTCTTCCCTGACAGAAGTCGTGGGTTGAAAGTCTAGTTTTACTCCTCATTAGATATTTTGACACTCGTTAAATCATCTCTCGCTGTTCATTAACCGAGCGCTAACGTAGCATCAGTGTAGATTTGAGTATGTGTAAATTTGTCGAAGCGCAGGTAACAAACAGGGTTCTGTCGTGTTCTTGGCTGCACATCGAGGGCGTTTGATGCTTGATGTGTGCGTTGCTGTAGAGAAAGTGTCACCGGTTTGTTATCCGTCCTGGCTCTGAGCTAAGTGCGTAATTAGCATCGTTGCGCTCTCGAACTGCTCCAAACATGGAGCAGGAGGAGGTGAACACATCGCAGGCTAATTAACATACGAAGCTGCGTTCAGGATGGAGCAACATCGATATAATGAGGACCATCAAAACAGCTTGCGGTTCTCGCAGATAGATGAGCAGATACGGGAAAGCAGAAAGAAAATAAGAATGAAGGGGAAATAAAAAAATTGGAAACATGGGTTTTGGTAAGTGTCAGCTCTCAGACATGTGGATTAAAGGATTATTAACCTAATTTGAGTTATAAACTGATTTGGGAATAGTCAGTTCTAGTGAAGAAGGTGTGGCCTCTATACCTGTCAGTCTCAGTGAATGAGGTATGGCCTCTCTAACTTATTAGTCTCAGTGAAGGGGACATGACCTCTGTACTTTTCACTGAAGGAGGTGTGGCCTCTGTACTTATCAGTGTCACTGAAGGAGGCGTGGCCTCTGTATTCTCACTGAAGGAGGTGTGGCCTCTGTACTTATCAGCCTCACTGAAGGAGGCCTGGTCTCTACTAATCAGCCTCATTGAAGGAGGCGTGGCTTCTGTACTTCTCACTGAAGGAGGTGTGGCTGCTGTACTTTTCAGTTTCACTGAAGGAGGCGTGGCCTCTGTACTTCTCACTGAAGGAGGCGTGGCCTCTGTACTTATCATTCTCACAGAAGGAAGCGTGTCTTCCCCCCTCCCCAAACCTAAGCACTTTTTTTTTTCCTTTAAATCTTATTGAATTGTTTCCTGATTAAATGGATATTTCCCATGTCGGATCATTGATCACGTATTGCACTGCACATCAAATCGCCTCTAGATGGGGTAGAGATGCACACCCCTAATATCTATCCCTCAGTGCTGTGATGTGAGATGGTGGAGGAAAGACAGTGTTATTTCTCCTCCTCTATCCCCCCATCTGTTTGAAGATAATAACTTTAATTCCAGAACAGAATTACATTTCCTCTCCTTTAAACGTGTGCCTAATCTCTGACTCGCCCTCTTATTGAATTACCACATCACAGCTAGAGCCCGGGAGATAACACACACACACACACACACACACACACACACACACTGCTGCACATGACGGATATTGGTTGCCCCAACGGATCAAACGATGTACAAGAAAAAAAACAAAACAAAAGTCAAATTAACCTTAGAGGGAGGGAGAGAGAGAGAGAGAGAGAGAGAGAGAGGGAAAGTGAGAGCGGGAGAGAGACGGGAGAGAGCGAGAGAGAGAGAGAGAGAGGGAAAGAGAGCGGAGAGAGAGAGAGGGAGAGAGAGAGAGAGACAGGGAGAGAGAGAGGGAGAGGGAGAGAGAGGGGGAAGAGAGTGGGAGAGAGAGAGAGAGAAAGAGGGAGAGAGAGAGGGGGGGGAAGAGAGGGAGAGAGAGAGAGGGAAAGAGAGAGAGGGAGAGAGATAGAGAGGGAGAAAGAGAGAGAGAGAGAGAGAGAGAGAGAAAGAGAAAGAGAGAGCGGGAGAGAGACGGGGAGAGAGAGAGAGAGGGAGAGAGAGAGTGAGAGAGAGAGAGGGAAAGAGAGAGCGGGAGAGAGACACAGGGAGAGAGAGAGTGAGAGAGAGAGAAAGAGAGAGAGAAAAGATAGATTTAAAGAAAGAGCGACATTATGTAACAGAGGGGAAAATGGATATAATATCAATATATTATAATATTAGAATATATTCTCTGTCAGACTGAGAAACATGGGCAGATGTCAACCAAAGGACAGGAAGAAATATTCTGAGACTCACTCTTTGTGGGAACTATATATATACAGTGGTGTGAAAAAGTGTTTGCCCCCTTCCTCATTTCCTGTTCCTTTGCATGTTTGTCACACTTAAGTGTTTCGGAACATCGAATCAATTTAAACAATAGTCAAGGACAACACAAGTAAACACAAAATGCAATTTGTAAATGAAGGTGTTTATTATTTAAAGGGGTGAAAAAATCCAAACCATCATAGCCCTGTGTGAAAAAGTGATTGCCCCCCTTGTTAAAACATACTATAACTGTGGTTGTCCACACCTGAGTTCAATTTCTCTAGCCACTACCAGGCCTGATTATTGCCACACCTGTTCACAATCAAGGCATCACTTAAATAGGAGCTGCTTGACACAGTAAGGTCCACCAGAAGATCCTTAAAAGCTACACATCATGCCGAGACCCAAAGAAATTCAGGAACAATTGAGAAAGAAAGTAATTGAGATCTATCAGTCTGGAAAGGGTTATAAAGCCATTTCCAAAGCTTTGGGAATCCAGCAAACCACAGTGAGAGCCATTATCCACAAATGGCGAAGACATGGAACAGTGGTGAACCTTCCCAGGAGTGGCGCGGCGCCAAAAATTACCCCAAGAGCGCAGCGACGACTCATCCAAGAGGTCACAAAAGACCCCACAACAACGTCCAAAGAACTGCAGGCCTCACTTGCCTCAGTTAAGGTCAGCGTTCATGCCTCCACCATCAGGAAAAGACTGGGCAAAAATGGCCTGCATGGCAGAGTTCCAAGGACAAAACCACTGCTGAGCAAAAAGAACATCAAAGCTCGTCTCAATTTCTCCACAACACATCTTGATGATCCCCAAGACTTTTGGGACAACATTCTGTGGACCGATGAGACAAAAGTAGAACTCTTTGGAAGGTGTGTGTCCAAGTATATCTGGCGTAGAAGGAACACTGCATTTCATAAAAAGAACATTATACCAACAGTAAAATATGGTGGTGGTAGTGTGATGGTCTGGGGCTGTTTTGCTGCTTCAGGACCTGGAAGACTTGCCGTGATAAAAGGAACTATGAATTCTGCTGTCTACCAAGAGATCCTGAAGGAGAATGTCCGACCATCTGTTCGTGTACTCAAGCTGAAACGAACTTGGGTTCTGCAGCAGGACAATGATCCTAAACACACCAGCAAGTCCACCACCGAATGGCTGAAGAAAAACAAAATGAAGACTTTGGAGTGGCCTAGCCAAAGTCCTGACCTGAATCCTATTGAGATGTTGTGGTATGACCCTTAAAAAGGCCGTTCATGCTCGAAAACCCTCTAATGTAACTGAATTAGGACAATTCTGCAAAGATGAGTGGGCCAAAATTCCTCCAGGACGCTGTAAAAGCCTCATTGCACGTTATAGCAAACGCTTGGTTGCAGTTGTTGCTGCTAAGGGTGGCCCAACCAGTTATTAGGTTTAGGGGGCAATCACTTTTTCACACAGGGCCATGATGGTTTGGATTTTTTTTCACCTTTAATAATAAACACCTTAATTTACAAATTGCATTTTGTGTTTACTTGTGTTGTCCTTGACTATTGTTTAAATTGGTTTGATGTTCCGAAACACTTAAGTGTGACAAACATGCAAAGGAACAGGAAATGAGGAAGGGGGCAAACACTTTTTCACACCACTGTATATATATATCTATATATATATGTGTGTGTGTGTGTGTGTGTGTGTGTGTGTAGTTGCCTTGCCCCTGGCTGAGTTAAAACTGCTGCACTAACACCTCAATTAGACACACCGAATCACACTGTCTAATCACTTTCTCTTCAATTAAAATGCAAATTCATAAAGTCGTGCATATATGTACTGTCTTGCTGTGTGTGTGTGTGTGTGTGTGTGTGTGTGCGTGTGTGTGTGTGTGAGTGTTTGCTCCTGTCATATACACACTGTTTTCAGGCAAACAGGGCCTTTCAGACAGAAGTCTCTATCAACAGCACAGGCAACATTATTATGTTTGATGTGTGTTTATGTAATAAATGTTCCCAGAAAATGGAGTCATCGAGCGCTCAGACGGATAGAAAACGGCAGGAAGTTAATTTGCTTCGGTGAAAAAACTATTCTGACCACTTCCTCTTCACGTCCCCACTTTACTGCATGTATGTAAAGTACTCGGGACGCTTATTGGAACTGCGACACTAATTAGTGCTCTTTTGGACTAATCACTCAAACTCCAAAAGAAATAATAATAATAATAAAGACACGACAAAGAAAGGCTTGATCGAACGTTACACACGAGAGTGCTGAACATTCGGTTACGTGAATAAATGGGATGATGTTCACGTTGACTTCCAGTCTGAATCGGAGCCAGATTTGGAGAATGGGAACTAACGTATGGTTATCTTTGTTTTAAACAGCTCCGTGCTCATGCGGTCGATATGAACGGGAATCAGGTGGAGCAGCCGGTGGACCTCTACATCTTCGTCATCGACATGAATGACAACCGGCCCGAGTTCAAGAACCAGATCTACAACGGTTCAGTGATGGAGGGATCCAAACCAGGTAGGCCTTCAAAATGAACGAGTTGTTCTTCGTTTTTATGATTCGGAAGAAGAACAAGATGGAAAAAATGAGCATAACCCATGCAAGTGTGTAAAAAAAATTATAAAAAAAAACCCAAACGATTAATACGGTACACTCTATGGCTAAAAACAATGGCGGATTTTTAGTCATGTGACCCGTTCAACTCGAAATGAACCATTAAAAAAATTTAAAAAGCATAAATTCAGAGAGATTGTTGAAGTCGAGACTCCACCTTTTCAGACATTGGAGTGTGCACTTACAGCATAGGGGGCGTGGTGGCTTCCCCGTGCTTTGGGGCTTCCTCCGGGTGTTTCAGTTTCCTCCCCCCATCTAAAGACATGCACTGTAGGCCGACTGGCATTTCCAAATTGTCCATAGTGTGTGGATGCGTGTCCGATTGTGCCCGTCCAGGGTGTCCCCCGCCTTGTGCCCCAAGTTCCCCAAGACAGACTCCAGGCTCCCACAAGACCCTGTATAGGATAAACACTACAAGAAATGGATGGATGGATGGATGGATTATTAACTTCTACAGAAAATTAACCCTACTATTATTGGCAACCTGCTCTACCACCTGAGCCACGGCCGCCCCTGTCCTCCATATCCAGATCAGGCTAGCTTAAATACACTAGTTTGTGGACACCCGACAATCGCATTCATATCTGCTTTCTGAACATCGCATTCCAGATTTATTCCCCCGTTGTTGTTATATAATCATCTCCACTCTTCTGGGAAGGCGTTCCACTAGATTTTCGAGCGTGGCTGTGAGCGTTAGTGAGGTCAGGCTCTGATGTTGGGATGCGGAGGAGATCTGGGGTGCAATCAGTGTTCCAGTTCATCCCAAAGGTGTTCAGTGGGGTTGAGGCCAGGGCTCTGTGCAGGACACTCGAGTTCTTCTACTCCAACCTTAACACACCGTGTCTTCACGGAGCTCGGTTTGTGCACAGGGGCATCAACATGCTGGAACGGGTTTGGGCCTGTTAGTTCCACTGAAGGGAAATTGTAATGCTATCGCACACACAAATACATTCTATACAATTGTGTGCTTCCAAATTTGTGGCAAACAGTTTGGGGAAGAACTACATATGGACGTGATGGTCCACAATATGGTGTAGCTAGCAGGTTACACACACTGTCTGACAGATCATCTAGCTAAATGTAACCATGAAAGCAATTTCACAGTGATTCACCGACTAAAATCTGACTTGATATTATGATCTCCTGTGATTACATTTATTAACTCTCAATACATGCATTTATACTGTACGGCTGAATAGTACAAACGTAGGTGCAGTTCACAATTCCACCATTAGGAGGCGTGATGAATTGAAGCAATGATTCTAGGCTGAAAACACAAGTAGTTTTTATCGTGTCCGTAGTCCAAAATGAGGACCTTTACGAGGTGTCATTAGGCTGTTATGTGTCGGGACAGACGCTCTCAGGTAGGGAGGACAGACGCTGCCCAGTCCAACTCCTCGTACTTTTTGCAACTACTTCATCATTCACTTTTTCTGTGTGTGGCAGAATAGAGGAGTCTGTTTGCCAAGATGCAACCTGAAGCTATCGTGAATGACTGTATCACTGTGTGTGTTTGTGTGTGTGTGTGTGTGTGTGTGTGTGAGAGAGAGAGAGAGAGTTTCTCTAGGGATAATGATGCCCACCATAGCACCATTTCTTGCATCAGAGATGATGAAATAACGCAATGCTACCGAAAAAGAAAGAGATGAATTGGACGGATAGACAGATCCGTCTCTCGTTCCCCACCTCTATCCTGACGTATATTGTTTTTTTTCTTCTTCTCTTTTTTTCCAATACGTCAGCTGGATAATGACACGATTTATTTTTACCCTCCGAGAGATAATTGGATCTGAGAGATAGCAGAGTGCAAACCCAACAGGTTTTGCTCACACAACAATTTGTGCGACGCTGCTCTATTCGTCAAGAGATTTCAGATCTTATTTTGGGTTTCACAGCAAGCAATACAATTCCACCCTCAATATATCGACAACTTCGAAAGTTTTGCAGTGTGTGTGTGTGTGTATATGTGTGTGTGTGTGTGCGCGTTGTGTTGTGTTGTATTTTTAGCTAAATGTTCATTGCTGAAATATATTGTGCCCCCTAATGGTG
Source organism: Ameiurus melas (assembly GCA_012411365.1). NCBI lineage: Eukaryota > Metazoa > Chordata > Actinopteri > Siluriformes > Ictaluridae > Ameiurus > Ameiurus melas. Next base: position 3,068,217 of record CM022768.1, read on the forward strand.
TAAGTGTGAACTACAACTAAATTAGCACTAAGTCATATGCACTCATTGAGCACTTTATTAGCACACCTACTCAATCAAGCAATTATCTAATCAGCCGATCATATGGCAGCAGTGCAATGCATAAAATCATGCAGATGCATGTCATCAGAATGGGGAAAATGTGATCTCGGTGATTTTGATCATGGCATGATTTTTGGTGCCAGACGGGCTGGTTTGGATATTTCTGTAACTGCTGACCTTCTGGGATTTTCACACACAACAGTCTCTAGAGTTTACTGAGAATGTTGCAATAAAGAAAAAAACATCCAGTGAGCTGCAGTTCTGTGGACAAAAAACGCCTTGCTGATGATGGAGGATAGTGAATGGCCAAACGGGTTCGAGCTGACAGAACATTAACATTTACATTGATGGCATTTGGCAGATGCCCTTATCCAGAACGACTTACATGTATCTCATTTATACAACAGAGCATTTGAAGGTTAAAGGCCTCGCTCAAGGGCTCGGCAGTGGCAGCTTGGCTGTGCGGGGATTTGAACTCACGACCTTCCAATCAGTAGTAAAAAAACGTCTTAAGCACTGGCCCATGGAAAGGAATGACACAATATTACAAACACTTTTAAGAAGTTGCACCATATGGGAATTGAACCCAGGAACTTTAAATTGATGCTTGGCGTTTATCACAGTGTGCCAGAAAAGCGTCTCAGAATGCACAACACGTCAGAACTTGAGGCAGATGGACTACAACAGCAGAAGACCACGTCGGGTTCCACTTTTGTCAGCCAAGAATAGAACATTGAGGCTGCAGTGGGCAGAGTCACCACAATTGGACAGTTGAAGACTGGAAAAACGTAGACTGGTTTGATGAATCTCTTTCTGCTGAGCCACACAGATGGTAGGGTCAGAATTTTGGCACCAACAGCATGAATCCATGGACCCAACCTGCCTGTATTAACAGTCCAGGCTGGTGGAGGTAGTGAAATGGTGTGGGGAATGTTTTTTGGGCCTGTCAGTACCAATCAATTATCACTTGAATGTCACAGACTGTTTGATTATTGTTCCTGACCATGTGCGTCCCTTCATATCCACAATTTACCATCTTCCAATGGCTATTACCAGCATGATAATGCAACATGTCCCAAAGCAAAATCATCTCAAACTGGTTTCATGAACATGACAATGAGGCCTTCAGAGGTCTTCCCAGTCACCGGATCTCAATCCAATGGAACACCTTTGGGATGTGGTAGAACGGGAGATTCGCATCATGAATGTGCACCTAGATAGATAGATAGATAGATACTTTATTGATCCCCAAGGGGAAATTCAAGAAAAAAAGTCAAGTCAAGATGGACCACAATCTCAAAGGAATTTTTCCAGCATCATGTGGAATCCATTCCATGAAGAATTGAAGACATATTTTGCAATGCAGCTTGTCATGGTATCAAGAAACCTTAAAGCTTAACCTCTGTCCCGTCATAGAAAACATAAAGCTACTGTTCAGCTTTACCGTTGACTGTAACAAAGCATTGGCACTGGAGAGACCATCCATAAATGTTTACATTTATGTTAACTAAGCTAACATAAATGTTAACTTGATTATGTTTACATCAACTTTTTCATTTCCGGTGCAAATTCGCTGTGCGAGTCTGGCTGCCACTTCACACCAGGACTTTTGTTTGATTTGTCTGTCTTGTATGTGCCTTGTATGGATTACTTCACTTTTTTGGTTTCTAGACCGGCAATGTTTTCAGTTTTGGACTCTTTTGGTTACTTTTGTGTTTTTTCTCGCTGTTTGATGCTTGTTTGGCTTTCGGCCTGCCACGAGCTCTCACCCCATTCTGTCCACCACTTCCGGCTCGGCTGGTGTATGCGCTCTCTGTATCATCTGTACTAATTGTTTACTGCTTACTGTTTGGACAGGTTGCCATCCTCTTGGTGAGCTGTATATTGGTGATTTGATAGTCGGGGTCTGGGTAACGAGGTATCGCTGGTGGTCCACATCATATCTGTCAGCATAAATATGCCTCAGGCAAATGCTCTTATTCTGCATCATTTTTGGTGATAAAACTGAAATGGAGATGGGATCCTCAGCATCCCAACTCAGGGCTTCAAAGTGCCATCCGTGTCTTGATTCTGCGTCATATGAGTATTGTCAGACCCTTGGGATTACTCGTCGTCCATGAGTATCCAGAGTATCCCTGAACACTCATTGCTCAATACCTGGTACTATCCCATGCATCTGGTCTAACAACAGGGCCCGGCCAAAGTCTAAGTCACCATCTCACTGACTGCAGGATTGCTATAAATTGCCGATAAACCCTGATGCTTTACATCGTCATTTTGCTCTTCTGAACTGCCGCTCCATCTCTGAAAGCCTCACACCTCAACGAAATAATCACGGAGAAAAACTTTGATATGCTACTATCTGTTGAAACCTGGCAAGTACCTGGTGATTACGTGCAGCTGAACCTACTTACACCAGATGGTTACAGACACCTGTCCAGACCGCGGCTACATGTCAAGACGGGTGGCCTTGCTGTCATCTCTCGAAATGATCTTTCTCTCGCCCAACTTGACTTTCATAACACTAATACATTCAAATATATGGTCCTGAAGGCTGGCTTTCACTGTCCTCTGACAAGTATACTACTATATCGTTCCTCCTCAGGTTCAATCTGACTTTCCACTCTCAGTGAACTCCTAACTCTTGCCTGCGATTCGTCATCATGTGTCCTCCTGCTTGGTGACTTTAATGTTCATGTGGATTCATGATTGTCTGTTTTGGACTGTTTCAATCTGACTCAAAACGTGACTTTTTCTTCTCATGTTCATGGTCATACTCTTGATTTAATCTGTACATCTGGGTTTGATATTGCTTCAGTCTCTTCTTTTGACACTGGCCTATCTGATCATAAGCTCATTGAATTTAGTATCAGTCTACCTGCGCGGAAACACACCCATAACAGATTGATATCCTATCGGGACCTTAAATCTGTTCATGCCACATTACTCTCTGCTTCCATTGCTTCCTCTACAATTTCTGATGTTTTTGATATCTCCTGTCTTTCAATGATACTCTCAAATTACCACTCTGTTATTTCTGATATTTTGCATAAGCACACTCCTATTAAGACTAGGCCTGTCCCCTCTTCCGACACTTCCCCCTGGTATACCACCTGCGCTCCGGGCCTTAAAAGTCATTGGCAGACGGCTTGAACTGGTCTTACTGTTTACCATCTAGCTCTCATTGATCACCTCAATGCATACAAGACTGCTCTGAACTCTAATTATGTTTCCACAATGATCAATAAAGCTAGCAATAGGCCTAAAGTTTTGTTTGACACAATCAATAAGCTCAAAAACCCCCAGCTCCTGATGATCACACGTCTGAAGAGTTTCCTTGCTCTTTCCTGAATTTCTAACAGGATAAGTTGAATGCTGTCTGTCAGTGCTTTATAGGCAAGGCCTCAGATATTAGTTTTCTGCCTGACCACTCTTGTCAACAATTGTCTAGTTGTACTCCAACAAACCCCTCTTCTGTCAGTGACTCAATACTGAAATCCAGATCTTCATTGTGCCACCTTGATCCTGCTCCAACATTTCTCCTCAAATGCTGACATTCTGTCCTCCCTGCACCTATTTCTCACGTCATAAACAGATCTTTAGCTGTTGCTTCTGTCCCTCTACTACTTAAATTACTGGAACATACTGTTGCCTCCCGGCTCCAATCTTTCCTTGCTCAAAATATTCTCTTTGACCCTTTTCAATCTGGCTTTCGTCCTCTCCATAGTACCGAAACTGCCCTTGTAAGGGTGTTCAATGACCTTTTGCTTTCTAGCGAATCCGGTTCTCTTTCCATTCCTCTATTACTTGATCTTAGTTCCACTTTTGATACTGTCTGTCATGACTTGCTTCTCTCCCGTCTCTCGGATGTCGGTGTCACCGGTGCTGCTCTTTCCTGGTTTACTTCTTATCTCATGGATAGACAGTTCTACATTTCTATGCAGGATTATAAGTCGCCTACTGTATCTTTAAAATTAGGTGTCCCTCAGGGATTAGTTCTTGGACCGCTACGATTGATCATATATGTACTGCCTTTGGGTCAACTTATTTGCCGTCACGGTTTCAGTTATGCCGATGACATTCAAATCTATACAGCTTGTAGATCTGCTCCCGCATGTGTAAATGATATAAACGGATGGCTTAACTCCAATTTTTAAAAAACTTAACACGGACAAAACTGAGATCATTATTATCGGAACACCTTAAAGACTTATTAAACATATCTTCTATGACCTTACCTGTGCCGTCGATAGCACTCTCATTAAACCATCTAAAACTGTAAAAAAAATAAAAAATAAATATAGGCATCACCTTTGATCCCTCCCTCATTTTTAAAGCTCATATAAACTCCATTTCTAAAACTGGTTTCTTTCACCTGCGTCGCGTTGCGCGCCTCGGTCCTTTCGTTAGCCTCAAAGCCTCTGAAACACCGGTTCTTGCATTTGTTTCCTCACGGCTTGACTACCGCGACGCTCTCCTCGTCGGTCTACCTGCGGATTCTATTGCTAAGTCGCAATATATTCAGAACTCTGCGTCTAGACTCCTGACACATCCGGAGCGCTCAGCTCACATTACTCCGATCCTGTCTGAACTGCACTGGCTCCCGGGTTCATTTCGCACTGAATATAAAATAATCCTGCTCACAGTTAAATCACTTCACCGCATCTCCGCTACAACCCGACCCGCTCTCTGAGGTCCTCTGGGCTCGGACTTCTCTCTGTCCCTAGAGTTCGTCTCTCAACCTGCCAATGGGTGGCAGGCCTCTCAGTGTTATAGCTTCTAAAATCTGGGATTAGCATTAGCATCACGTCCATCTCCGAGTTCAAATCCCAGTTAAAAGCGTTTCTGTTTTCTCTTCCGTCCTAATCTGTTATAACGCATTTTTCTCACTGACTCTACTGCGTATTTCTTTTCTGTGTTTTTCACACTGTGTGTGTTTGTCCATGACTGTTCATCGTCTATGTATCACCGTATCGTGAAGCGTCCTGGAGCTCCGGAAAGGCGCTATGTAAATGAAACGTATCATTAGTACTAATCGTATCCTTACAGAAAACTTCACCAACGCAGTGACCGGACATTTATTAAACAACAACATGTTTTTTATTCAGTTTGTCATTCGTCGTGGATTATGTGGAGCGCCTGTCGTACAAGTCCCTGTGTACGTGCAGCGAAATGATCACGCATAAGAACGAGCGCATTTATTCAGCATGAACCTGGGATTTGCAGCTGCACTGTTGTCAGAGCTGCTGTTATAGAAAACCGACCAATCGGATTCCAGAATTCAACAGCGCTGTGGTGTAATCAAGTATTAACATATACTAAAGTATAATAAAGCATAGTTATTGTATACAAAAGCATGAAAAAGCATCATAAACCTGATAACCGGGTAAACCAGGCATGTAGTTCTAACTTGAATAACTTTTTATTTTAATTCCTGTATATCTGTTCTATTTAGTTCTATTTATTTTCTCCAAACACTTATTATAATTTATTTTATTTTGTTTATCAAGGTGTGTGTTTATGTGTCTTTATAACTGGCCTAATTGGGGTCGTTAACTGTGTTTGTGTGTGTGTGTGTGTGTGTGTGTCACAAGGTACGACAGTGATGACAGTAACAGCGCACGATGCTGATGACATCACCACCTCTAATGGCATGGTGCATTACCGGATTCTCCAGCAGACCCCGCACATCCCGATCCCAAACATGTTCACTATTAACAGAGAGACAGGAGACATTGTTACTGTCGCAGCTGGACTCGACAGAGAGGTAAACACACACACACACACACACACATAGTAACACACACACACACACACACACACATATTAGCAGAGTGCATGGTTGTTAATGGTTAGTCATGAATGTTAATGGTGATGTGTATTTATTTTTTCCTCTTAAACCCCTCCCCTATTACTCCAGCAGTCCCGAGGCGACACGCCTACGTGTACGACAGAGAACGCTGAAATTTCCTAAGCGGATAGATCGATTATTACTTTAAAAAAAAAAAACGGCATGCGGCTGTTGTTGATATCGTCACTATTTCCTTCATACGAAAAGCTACTTTTGCGTAGTAGTCATCGTCAGACTGTACGGTAGCTGCGTCTACCGTCGGGACAGTCTACAGCGGCGCCGGCCGACGATCTAAGAGAAGCTCAGTTTGCCTGTTAAGCGCTCGTTTAAACATGAAGTGAATTCCTGCTGCGCTAGGCTAACTGATTGCTAGCCCGTCGCTAGTGCACTTGTGTCTAAAAGAACAGCAGAACACAGTAAGCTGACGATCCCGTAATCACGTGGTTACACACAACGCAGCTGCAGGAAGTGCAAACGGTTCAAATAGATCATGATACGATCCAGATTTCTGCCTCTTTCGCTCCTTCTGTCTTTCTCACGACGCTCTGTCTGTCTCTCCCTCGTTCTCTCTTATTAAAGTGAGTGATGTAGTGTCGTGTTAGTGCAGAGCAATAAATAGAGACACAGATATGCACACACACACACACACACACACACACACACCTGGAAAATGCTGAGGTGAATATAAAGCGTCAGTGTCAGCACTCGTGTGTGTGTGTGTGTGTGTGTGTGTGTGTGTGTGTGTGTTTATGCAGAAGCTGTAAAATCCTGTTACTGCACTCTGTCAGAATAAAAAGGCATTTGTTGCACAGAGCTGTTCATCTATCTGTTTAACTCACTGCGCTTCTTTCTCCCTGTGTGTGTGTGTGTGTGTGTGTGTGTGTGTGTGTGTCTCAGCGAGTTCCTCAGTACACAGTGATCGTCGAGGCAACAGATATGGAGGGGAACCTGAACTTCGGTTTGTCGAGCACAGCCACGGCGCTAATCGCCATCACCGACATCAACGACAACCCGCCTGAACTCACTCAGAGCACGGTGTGTGTGTGTGTGTGCGTGTGTGTGTGTGTGTGTAAGAGAGAAAGTCTGTGCTGTTTATGCAGTATGGCCCAAAAGTATGCATCCCCTGACCTCAAACCACATCGTTACTGATACGGTTTCTGACACCGTATCATACCCAGTCATGTATACAAAACATTTCACTGTCGCATTCTCGATTCCGATTGGTCACTGCACATCACGGGTTTCTATGAATGCGCGTTCTCTAGTTTGTCATCACTGCTACAGCCCTTTCACGGGAACACATGGATACAAACACGTTACTATTTCACCAAGATAACCGTATAATAGCGGACGTGGTGACGTTTTACGTAAGGAGACGTTATTTAACGTTTCTGGGAGGAGTCTCCGATCGCGAGGGCTTTGTTAAAATCTGAGGTAAAGTGGTGACTTTTTCGTCTGTGAGTTTCTTTTCGAACTGTCTCGGTAACATGGCACGCAAGAACGAGTGCTTGGAGAGTGAGGGAAAGATTTACAGCTGCTGTAACGGAAGCGATGACAGGAAGTACTCGCGAATTGTTGCCATATATGAGGAATAAAACACATTTCCTATTAAAAAAAAAAAAAAAGCAACAAAAACGTTCACACTTTCATTAATTAAACACCTTCATATTGAAGAAATGTTATCCTTAATGACTTATCAAGATTTGCATAAAAGTATAGTTAAAATAAAATCAAATATTCGACATTGTTGCCATGTTCATGTAATACATACTGTATAATACCACTTTAACCCTTCACTGCATGGCGTTGCCATACGGCAACAATTCATTTATCTCCGATTGTTTTGATGAAACAAAACTAATATTTTCCTGTCCAATTGGAAAAAGTTGGCTTTAACTTAAAAGAAAATGCCGTGTCATATGACCAGGAAGTGCTGTTTGGATTGCCTTTCCTGCAATCACATGGCATGGTGAAGGTCACGATCCGAGGGCTCTCAAAAACCCGATTCGTTCTTCAATATTTAGGCGAAACTACTTAAAGTTAAAAAAAATGTAAACACTATCTGAGATAAACGAACAGTTATTGTTTTCTCATTTAAACCAGTTTATATTTTTGAGCATTCTGTTAAATATGGCAACAATATGTGATAATGGAACTGTGTTATGTGCGTTCATGAACTAGTGGTTAGCATGTTAGCCTCACACCTCCAGGGTCGGGGGTTCGATTCCCACCATGGCCCTGTGTGTGTGTGTGTGTGTGTGTGTGTGTGTGTGTAGAGTTTGCATGTTCTCCCCGTGCTGCGGGGGTTTCCTCCGGGTACTCCGGTGTCCTCCTCCAGTCCAAACACATGCATGGTAGTCTGATCGGTGTGTCTAAAGTGTCCGTAGTGTATGAATGGGTGTGTGAGTGTGTATGTGATTGTGCCCTGTGATGGACTGGCACCCTGTCCAGGGTGTACCCCGCCTTGTGCCCGATGCTCCCTGGGATAGACTCCAGGTTCCCCCGCGACCCTGAAGAAGGAGTAAGCGGTAGAAGATGGATGGATGGATGTACTTAATTTTTTTTTTATATATATATATATATATATATATATAAGTGTGCCATTACTGACACGCATGAACTAGCACAAGCATCATTTAGCCAAAAAGTTTTCCGAAACGTTTCTATCTGTCACACGAGCGGCACCGTGATGAGCAGTGCATGTGTGTTTACCTTATTATTGTTTTCTCATTTCATTTCATTATCTCATTGCATCATGCCGTTATCCGTATCGTTCTGGCAGATCTACTCCTCCGTAAAAGAATAATGGACTCTTCTTTCTCAGAAGTTTTCTTGGACAGAATTGTATTAGTTTTTGATAAATGATGAAATACGCGGCGCTCACAGTGGACTCGGACTTTTGGACCCGATTATATGTGCTTCATGACATCGAGTTTTAGAGTTATACTTTTTGCTATCTTCTGCCGTTTTGTTCCGTTATTTGTGTCGGGTAGCTGAAAGCACTCTGTCAGCTTTTGTTCAACTGTATTGAACTTTTTCGAACAGAGAAACTCCTGCGCTAAAGTGCGCTGCGTTTCTCTTTTTGGACGCGGCGCTGTCACAGCGTGTCACGGTGAGCCCTCAGCTGTAATTAGTGCACACAGCCAAAGGCAAATGGAAAGACACACACAA
>CM022768.1:3082298-3107298 GCA_012411365.1 Ameiurus melas
GTTTCATGATCTCAATATAATTAGACTCGTTCATGGAAGAACCAAGAGTTTATTAGAGACCATACCTCACTTAACAAACAGCACCATGAAGACCGAGGAGCTATGAAAACAAGTCCACGCGTGTACTGTATGTCTCCGGTCATCTGGTCAACAGCGGAAAAGGTGTTATATTGGATGAAAAATGACAAAACAATGACATAAGTAGCATCCATGTTGGCAAACACACTGTGATCGAGCTGCTTGTTAGTGAAGAAACTGACACAGGAGGAAAAATGGTGTTCAGGAAGTGATTACTTGGGAACTTCAGGCATTTTTCAGGGCCAAATGAGGCTCTTTATTGGAGCAGGAACTGTATATATATTTATGTCAACTTTGTACAAATTGCAGGATAGTACATAAAGTTTGTTCGTTGGAAACAATATGTTGCGGACAAATATACTTTTAGTAATGGTGTGCTGAGATTGGAACATTTTTCAGAAAGTTTTTACACACGACAGCTGGCGATGGACATCCATCCGATAAAATTTGTCCACAAGGCGTACATATTTATAACAGAACCAGACTCAGGTGAATGTTTATCCATGAGTGATATGGCAGGCCTAGGCAAAGACAAATCTATTATCCACAGAGTCAGTTGTGGAGGATGTTATACTTACTATGATGTGTAGGAGAATATATAGGAACATGGCCGCCTGATTTTGGGTGAAACTGGTGGAGTAAAGTTGGGGTGGTTTGTGAGGTCCAAGGGAATGTTCACATTATTTACTATTCGATTACTATTCTCGTTCCCATCCTTAATTACATCGAGAATTACTATTAATTAATTACTATATTACTAGTTTAACTTTAGCATACTCTCAAAATACTTAGTAAGAAATGTACTATTTCTTTACGACTTCATGTGTGGAGTTCTTCAAATACCACGTGATATTACGTGCATGGCAAATGACTAGTGACCTCGGATTACGTGTGCCGAATCATACAACCCCGATTCCAAAAATGTTGGGACGCTGTGTGCGATGTCAACAAATGTAAATGCAACCAGAATGCAATGACTTGAAAATCTCCTAACCCCATATGTAATTCGCAACAGAACATGAGAAAATGAGCTGTTTCGATTCATTTGTCGAAATTCTCCACCATGATGTTTAAGGTAACATTTAGTTACCTATATTCTCCACCAATGCATGTAGGAAAGCCTTAACGTCCTGGGAATCTTATTTTGTTTTAAGGGAATATCGCCAGCCTCGTGTAACAGCAGCTTAAAAAATTTAATTCGTCCACCGAAACCTTTAGTGAGGCTGTGCACTGATTCTGAAAGTTAATACTCTCGTGGCCTTTGATAGTAATACCTTCTAGTGATGACGCAATATTTCTGAGCAGGGTAACGGGTAATTCGGCAAGTTTAGGGACTCTGAACACGAGCGAAAGCCTCACGGGCGACTTCACTTTAATACAGACGAGACATTATTACACTGTTCTAAACTAATCTAACTATTAAACAAAGACTATTGTAATACATATACACGCACACATACACACACATGGGCATGATAGAGAGGAATAGACTTACAACAGGGGCAAAGCAGAATGCTAATGTTTGGGCAAATTATGGCTTCAAAATAGACTCTGATCTGAGCGAATCATCAATGCACTATGAGGGACCCATAAACTGATTATAGGCTATGGATTCCTTAGTACTGCACCAGCTTATTAAACGTGGGAATGATGTGTACTTGCTTGTCGGAGTTAGTGAGAGATGAGGCGTGCGACCTCGTAGTAGGTCAGGAGGCCTAGTCGAGTGGATGATCGGCGATTGGATGGAGTCGATCGCGGTCGGGGGTTGGTTTCGGCTTAAGAGTTTCGTAGGTTAAAGTTATCAGTAAAGCGGAGGTCTGGAAAGCAGATTATAAAACCGATGAGGCTAACGAAACAAATGTTGCTCCCCGCCAACCAACGGGTTCACCGTGGCATGGCTTTTTAACCCTTGCTACCTATCCCAGCCCTCTAGGCGTCCTAGCTAATCAGAAGTGGCCTATTAAGTTGAGTGGTGGACTGGAGTTTGGTCTTCCCCTCCAACTAATCTGCATAATGCCTTTAGGTCCCGTGCTCATTCTTACTTTGGGTTCATTTTATCTTTTTCCTTTACAAGGTATGATTTCGTGATGAGTTATTCAAATTCGCCGTTCACTAGCATTCTGGAAATGTTATAACCGACATACAGATTTCAAACATGATGAATTTTGATATAAGGAATATATATATACAGATATATTGGCTTAATACCAGATTTAAAAAAAAAAGAGCCTAACATCTACATTTAGGTTACATACTGGGTCAATATAGTTCACAATGCTCACTAGTTAAACTAATAAATGTATATATACGTTGACAAAACATAAGGATTACGTTTTTGGATTCTGTGCCTGGATACATGAGTGTACAAGAAAAGGATAATAATCGATTTGCATGATGATTATAAAGTTTATGTTATAAACCTTGTGTGAAAGCTTGATGTTATTCCACGAGCAGAAAGATCTGTCTCTGTTCTTTTTGCGCTGGTCATGGCGTGAAGGCTGTTTTGGACAAAAGAACGTTTGTTAGATTTCACAGTCTCCGCTTTACGGTTTTGAGGGTTGATCCAGGTCAGGGTGAACAGACCTCCCATTTGGTCCTTGCTTATCTGAGTGGAGCCAGCATTAAGAAGTCCGGGTGGTTGATGTGAAGAGATGACGGCACGTATTCCAGTAGATGATCAGAGAAATGAAATCCGGAAAGTCTGTGTTCCTTTAGAAGGTGGTATTAATTGTCACCTTGCTCTAGGATAGAGTTTTACTTCCTTGACTCCTTGTGGCTTTCCGGGGGGGTGTGAGATCCTGCCAGATGGCCTCTTTACGACGAACGTTAGTGTTACTTCGAGATGGTACCTATCTGTAAACATATCACTGTACCCCATCCTGTGAGTGAATCTGGTGCTTATTGGTTGACGGTTTGAAGGGATGTGTTTGGTTTGCCCTCTGTGGAATGTGGCTGAAGCTCTTTATGACTTTCTTGGCTGCCTGGTTGTCCTTTGGGTCCTACAAATGTTTAAACTGAGGAAATGTACCATTTTAAGGAAAAAAAAAAAAAAAAGATGATTTTGTATTTGATGGCTGTAACACGTCTCACAAAAGTTGGGACGGGGGGCAACAAAAGGCTGGAAAAGTAAGTGTTAGTTAATAGAAACAGCTGGAGGTTAATTGGGAACAGGTCAGTAGGATGATTGCGGATAAAAAGAGGATCTCAGAGAGGCGGAGTCTTTCAGAAGTAAAGATGGGCGAGAGGTTCACCAATCTGCGAAAAACTGCGTCTACAATTTGTGGAACGATTTCAGAATAATGTTCCTCAGTGTAAAATTGCGGAGACTTTATTGTGAATATCCCATCATCTACAGTACGTAACCTCGTCAAAAGATTCCGAGAATCTGGAGAAGTTTCTGTGCATAAGGGACGAGGGTGAAAATCATCTGATCTTCGCTCTCGAATGATCTTCGGGCCCTCAGGCGGCACTGCATTAAAAACAGGTCTGATTCTGTAATGGAAATCACTGCATGGGATCAGAAACACCTCCAGAACTCGTTGTCTGTGAACACAGTTCTCCGAGCCATCCACACACGCTGGTTAAAGCTCGATCATGAAAAGAAGAAGCCATACGTGAACACGATCCAGAAACGCCGCCGTCTTCTCAGCCAAAGCTCATTTAAAATGGACCGAGGCGACGTGGAGAAGTGTTCTGTGGTCAGACGAATCGAAACGTGAAATTCTTTTTGATAACCAAGGACACCGCGTCCTCTAAAGAAAAGGGAACTAAAGAGGACTGGGACCGTCTGACTTTTTTATCAGCGCTCAGTTCAAAAGCCTGCATCTCTGATGGTATAGGGGTGCATTAGTGCTTATGGAATGGACAGCTTGCACATCTGGAAAAGCATAATCAATGCTGAAAGCTATATTCAGGTTTAGAGAAACATCTGCTTCCATCCAGATTCCATCCCATCTTTACTTCTGAGAGATTTGAGACATTTCCAACCTTTTGTTGCCCTCCGTCCAAACTTTTCTGAGACGTGTTGCAGCCATCAAATTCAAAATGTCCTTATTTTCTCCTTAAAATGGTACATTTTCCTCAGTTTAAACAGTTGATATCTTTTCTATGTTCTATTGTGAATAACATACGGGTTTATACCGTGTTTTAACACGTTCATTCACAATAACATGTGAATAATATCATTTTACGCAGCATCCCGAACTTTTTGGGGGGAATTGGGGTTGCATGTCATTTACACTTGATCAGAGAATATGATGACATTGAATTTTATTTATTTGTTTATTATTCATTATGTTCATGATGTTACTTTTAATTTGTACGTTTTTGTTTGTTTGCGTAGGTTGACTTCATTTAATGAACTACGCATGAAAACTAAGCATGAATTTAGTAAAAGATCCTAGAGTAAAATCCACGTCCCATTGCTGTGCCTTGCTCATGTGACGCATAGATTCAAAACCCATCCTCCTCAAACTGATATTTTATCATTTTTGTTCATATACAAAGTGAGGGTGCGGTTGCTCCACTTACTCCATTGTTCAGGTGCCTACATTTAGGAATTTATATATATATATATATATATATATATATATATATATATATATATATATATATATATATATATATAAATAAACACCAGAGATAATGAGCTGTCAGCTAGCCACCCCAAGGCTTTTGTTTCAGCCTCCCATGTCTACTTTTTCAATTAAATATCTGAAATCTTCATCACAGCCCGGTGCAGGACAAAGTAGATCCTGTCCACACACTGTTCATCCTGACAATTAACTCCAAACATGCGTCCTTTCTAACACCGGTGTGACTTTCTCCTCAAACTGCACACTAATTAGCTTTTCAGCACTGCTGTCCAAGGTCCTTAATGTTCACACCGCTGTCCTTTCCGCACACACACACACACACACACACACACACACACTTATACCTTTGGCTAGTTTCATGTCCCAAAAGTGTCACCGCAGCTGAAATAATGTCATTCACTAACAGCTCGTCACCGATTCTGTCACCGAGTGCCTTCTAAACATGACCCAAGAGCCAACACGTTCCCTAGCTCGGCCCCTTTTTAAATAGTCAGGGTTTTGTTTTTTTGTGTTGTTTTTTTAAATAGCGTTCGCCACAAATCTTGTGCACAGCTGCAAATTAATTAACAGAAGTGGCGCTTCAAAGGAGTGATGGAGATTAAGATGCGTTGTTGGGCGGCCATTAATCTGATCGTCATAATATGCAAAAATCTCACCGGGTGGAAATTGCCAGAGCGCTGAAGGGTTGTTATTGATGCTAACACAATGCGCAGGGTTTTATAGCATCTGCTTTAAGTGCTGGTCTGGGACGTTAATTAAAACGCTAAAAAGTCGTGTGAAGCATACACTGATGAGACTATTGTAAAAGTTTTATCATCGATCCTGTTGGACGATGGAATTCAGCGGTCCTAACGTCGGGCGATTCTGGGCGATCGTGGTGGGGTGGGATTTTGTGGAACATGGCGGTTTAGTGAACGGCTCAGTGTTGCTACTTCTTTCGAGATGTCACGAGAAAGTTACGTACTGCAGCTTTAATGTTCAAAACTGTGTTGTTGGCTGATTATTGTTGTTTGTTATTGTATTTGCGTTGTGCAGGTATCTTAAGCTCTCGGACCCGGCTAACTGGCTGACCATCAACACAACAAACGGTCAGATCACCACGACGGCTGTGCTGGACCGAGAATCCGTCTATGTCAAGAAGAACATCTACGAGGCCACGTTCCTCGCCGCTGATAATGGTGAGCGTTTTGAGTAGCATTTCTCGCTACGGCTGTCTGTATATCTGTGTGTCTGTCTGTAGTCTGTATGTCCCTATGTCTGTCTGCACTGTGTCTGCTTGTCTGTTTGTTTAGCCATCTCTATGTCTGTCTGGCTGTCAATCTGACAGTCTGTCCACCACTATGTCTGTCTGTCTGTCACTAGGTCTGTCTGTCTGTCTGACTTTTCACCCTTATGTCTGTCTGTCTGCCTGTCCATCTCTCTGTCTGTCTGTCACGAGGTCTGTCCGACTTTTCATCTTTATGTTTGTCTGCCTGCCTTCCCACCCCTATGTCTGTCTGGCTGTCACTAGGTCTGTCTGTCTGTCTGTCTGACTTTTCACTCTTATGTCTGTTTGTCTGCCTGTCCATCTCTCTGTCTGTCTGTCACGAGGTCTGTCCGACTTTTCATCTTTATGTTTGTCTGCCTGCCTTCCCACCCTTATGTCTGTCTGTCTGTCCATCTCTCTGTCTGTCTCTCTAAATATGTGTCCATCTTTCTCTGCCCATCCGTTTTCATTTAACTCTCAGTCCATTCAGATTAGGTTTTATACCCGCACAAACGTTTCTCGGAGTCTTGAAAATCAGTGTTTATTAATGATGCTCTCCTTTCACTCTTTCTTTCTCTCCATTTGCACAGGATGGAGGCAGGGTTGTGATATTCTCTCTCTCTCTCTCTCTCTCTCTCTCTCTCTCTCTCTCTCTCTCTCTCTCTCTCTCTCTCTCTGCATAATAAGTATGTCCGTGGTTGTTTTTCTTTCCCAAACAAACCCACGCTTAGCCAAGCAAAACCCCAATCACAGCTAACACACATGCACACACACACACACACACACACACACACACACACACACACACACACACACACACACACGCACACACACAAGCTCATTTCCCCTGTGTGTTATCGGGCTCGTCCAGCTCAGTGTTTACTCGAACTCAGAACTGCTTTTCATCCATGACTGACATGGCTAGCTCCTGTGACGTTCCCCGGCTCTTCTTCTCCTTTTTATTCTTCTTCTTTATTTTTTCAGCAGAGGAGTGGAAACAGGGATTAAAGGCATTGCTTCAACCAGTAGATCCTTTACCTCCTATCCTTCCTTTCTCTATTTTTTTTTTTTTTATCTTCGGACTATTCTCCATCTTTTTATTTCTGCTACTCCACTTTTACTGAAGCCTCTCTCACTGATCCTAAGTAGCTACTGTGTCCTCCACTACTATTGGCACCCTTGGTAAATATGTAAACAAGGGCAAATATTTAACGAGGTTTTCTGAAAAAACCTGTGTTGTGTTTCATTGGTTGTTTGATCAGTTGTTTGATATCCATGAGAGCAGAGTATTTTTGTCTTTTTTTTTGGAACAAAAAGATCAAAAGGTTAAACAATAAAGACAAATGCTCAAAGCCTTCTTTGCTCATATTTAGAAATGGTGCCAATATTAGTGGAGGTCACTGTACTATTTGCATGGAAACTACAGTCAGATTAGTTACAGTGGTATTGGGGAAGGAAACTAATGTCTGATTGGGTACACGTGCATGGGGCAGAGACTACAGTCTGATCAGGAACTACAGTCAGACTGGTTACAGTCGCACTGGTGCAGGAACTACAGTTGGAATAATTGCAGTGGTATTGAGTTCAGACACTGTGGTCTGGTAGGTTACAGTGGCGTTTTGGAGGTGGACATGCAAGCTGATTGGTCATAGTGGTATTAGGGTGGGACTACTACAGTCTGAGTAGTAACAGTGGCATTGGTGGAGGAAACTAATGTCTGATTGGTTACAAATTAGTTGCACATGCATGGGGCAGGAACTACAGTTAGATTGGTTACAGTGGCATTGTGGGTAGGAACTACAGTCAGATTGGTTACAGTGGCATTGGGGGTAGGAACTACAGTCAGATTGGTTACAGTGGCATTGTGGGGAGGAACTACAGTCAGATTGGTTACAGTGGCATTGGGGGCAGGAACTACAGTCAGATTGGTTACAGTGGCATTGGGGGCAGGAACTACAGTCAGATTGGTTACAGTGGCATTGGGTGGAAGAACTACAGTCAGATTGGTTACAGTAGCATTGGGGGCAGGAACTACAGTCAGATTGGGTACAGGTGCATTGTGGGGAAGAACTACAGTCAGATTGGGTACAGTGGCATTGGGGCAGGAATTACAGTCAGATTGGGTACAGTGGCATTGGGGCAGGAATTACAGTCAGATTGGGTACAGTGGCATTAGGGCAGGAATTACAGTCAGATTGGTTATAGTACCATTCGGGGGAGGAACTACAGTCAGATTGGTTACAGTAGCAATGTGGGGTGGAACTACAGTCCACTTTTTTACAGTGTCATTGGGGGTGAACACTGATGTCTGATTGGTTACAGCACCATTGTGGTGGGAACAGCAATCTGGTTACAATTGCGTTGGCGGTCGGAAGTACAAGCGAATTGGTTTCAGTGGCATTTGTGGAGGATTCAGTGTTCTGATTGGTTACAGTGGTATTGTGGTGGGAACTCGGGGAACTGCTTTCTGTTAATTAGAGTAAAAAACAGACAATACTCAAATGAATGCAGCGTGATTTCCACCTGGGAGGATATCATTAAAAAAATTATTTTAACTGATTTTATTGGTCAAATATGTATTTGGTATAACTGTAATATACACAGAGAGAGAGAGAGAGAGAGAGAGAGAGAGAGAGAGAGGGTGATGTCAGTGTGTAACCAAACCATTCGTTTCATCTCCATCAGAAATGTAAAATTCAGCCTCCAGCTCGCACACAGCAGTGGGGACTGAAATGCTCCTCTCTCAAATACTGCAGGAAGAAAATCCTGAAACTCTGAACCAATGCAGAGATGGCAAAAGTGTCACATTCAGGGGTGTAGAAGTCAGGACTCAGGAGTGTGTTCGAGAGAGTGCGATGTGTTTCTATGTTAAGCAGGAGTCTGTGTGCAATAAATTAATATAAATAAATAAATAAATAAATAAATAAAAAGAGTCCCAGCTATTGTGAAATTCAGACAATAAATATTGATTGGAATCCTTGCCGCATGAAAAAGCTGTGTGAGGACACTAGCTCGTTTCTCTCTCTCTTTCTCTCTCACTCTCTCTCTCTCGCTCTCTCTCTCTCGCTCTCTCTCCTCCCTAGTAATTATTTAATTATATATGTAATAGTTGCAGCACGGCAATAATTATTTATTTATTTTATTTTATTTTTTTGAGTTTCTCATTTATCGCTCTGCTTACGGAGTCTGAATCGAACTGAACGTGATCATTTTGGTTCCTTTTCTTGATGGTTTGATTTTAAACCAAAACACAGGGACACGTGAGAAGGTCAGGGACTGAAAATGTACCCCTGTTTCTTTGGTCAGAAATGCAGGGATTGACAAACCTTTACAGAACCTTTACGCTTGGGTGGCGACAGAAATGACACCAACACAGAACCGCAAAGAACACACTGACGGCGGTGTTAAATAAATAATTGTGTAAATAACGAGTATTTGAACTGTATCTATTTGTTGGTTTGTTTGTTTGTTTGTTTGGTTTTTTTTTATGCAGCAATCCTGGTCTGTCTTTGTACTACTGTATGTATACAGCGTGTTTAGTTCATTTCCTGCACTTGGGTCAGATCTCATTCTCGGTACCATCGAGTCACACTAGGGTTCATTCAGACGGTCTCAGCAAGACTTTAGCAAACAGAGAAGGTGCAAAAGCTGCGTAGCTGCAAAAGCTTCCTGAGACTATACGGGTATGTGTTAAGTGCGTGTTTACTGTAAGTGTGTCTCCACTTCCATACTTGCCCACGCTCCGGTTTTGTCTCTTCAATTTTGTCTGTCCAATTTTGGAGACAGTCTACGTACTACCCCAGAAGGCCAATTTTTAGCATTATCAGCTGTGTGTGTGTGTGTGTGTGTGTGTGTGTGTGTGTCCACTAATGGAGACAGATGTCTGAAAGGGTTTGGTTAATTCCACACTGGCAGCCGATAATAGCAGCCTCAGTGGACACTCTGACACAGAAACAACTGCTACACCCACACACAGACGCTCTTCTCTCCCGCAGTCTCTATATTTCTCTTATTTTTCCGCTGTCTCTATATTTCTCTTTTTTTTTCTTCCTTCTGTCTTCTCAGCTTGCCCTCCTGTTCCTAAGTGTTTATACCTCAGATTCCAACTTTTCATGAGTTTCTGGAAATGAATAACTGTACAATAGGCTGGTATGGGCAGTGTTGGTTTTCCCAGGGTGGTATCCCAACCACCAGAAATCTCACTCGCCTGTTAACCATGGTTCCATGGAGTCCCTGATTTTACTTTCACGATGAGAAAGAAAAGAACAGTAGGTGTTTTTCGGTGGGAAATTTCTCAGGGGAAATCAAAGGTGCCAAACCTTACGTTTCCTTTATATATCACTGATATATCTTTAAAGCTTTGATTTAAATGCGAATTAAAGATTTAACACGTCCACCTTGACAGGTAAAATATTACACAGATTACAGGTGAGAACGGGAAAAGAGAGAGAGAGAGAGAGAGAGAGAGAGAGAGAGAGAAACAACTACACTGCCAATGTAAATAGAACGTAAATGGCCGAGCAGCACCGGTAAAGGATTTGATTACCCCAGCCATCCAGGGATTTCACTTTCACCCAGATTGGCAGTGTCAGTGTCAGTGTTTTTCACTCGCCCTCCACCCAGGAGAAAATTCCTGGCCGAAACACCTAAATTTTTAAACACTTCAGGAAATGATGGACGAAACTCCGCGTCCTACCTCTAGTTTAAATTGACCACCGGGGGAACCGATCATAGGTTCCAACACAGGGCGAAAGAGGCAAAAATGTGGAAATGTGAAGCCATCAGTATGCATACGGGAGTCTTCAAATGTTGGTGCATGAAAAAAAAAAAAAAGAAAATGTGCAATTCCAACATTTCTTAATGCCTCATTTGTTTGTTGGAGGTTTCTCAATGACTATATAAAAAAAAGATGCTCTATGCTTCGATACTAGATTTTCTCCTTCTTCTCACAGCAGCAGCGAGGACGGCAATAATGGCCAAAGCTCAGAAGCCAAAGATAATAGAAAACAAATTTGGGGGCTTTTACTCCTTGTGTTTAGTGCTTAGGGTAATCGTTTTAATGTTAGGTCTGAGCTTAGGTAGGGGTATGTGTTAAATTTAAGATGAGTTGCGGATGTTTTTAGTATCTAACAGAAAGGCCCTAGCAGTGTTATATCTATTTCAAACATGTTCATTAAGTAAAACAAGAAGCTAATGAGAGTTTACAGCTTCTTTATTCTCATTTTTCAGTTTCTCAGCTCTAGTAATTAAATTGCTGTGTGTGTACTCGGTGTACTCAGTCATTTCAGTCGTCTTGTGATGAACTATTCTGTTTAACCCTGATCTCTACATGAAAGGAACATGAGCTTATTTCCCTGGCAATGAGTTGGGTTTTTTTTTCCCCACCCCGTGTAATTTATAGCTCTCTCGTCCATAATTTTCATACTCTTATAATTCTGAGCTCTTTGTTACTTACTCTTTCTTTTTTTCTCTTTTTTTTTTTTTTTGTTCATTTCTCAGGCTCTCCTCCTGCCAGTAGCACAGGAACGCTGCAGATATTTCTCATAGATGTGAACGATAACGCTCCGTCACTCGTTCCTCACGACGCTCAGATCTGTGAAAGATCTCACATGAACTCTGTCAACATCACGGCTGTGGATGCAGATACCGATCCCAATGTCGGTCCGTTCGTCTTCGAGCTGCCTCTTCACCCCTCCATCATCCGCCGCAACTGGACCGTCTCCCGAATCAACGGTGAGGGATGCGCAAACATTCTGAAAAATGTACTGGCCAAAAAAAAAGTAGCTTGCCACCTCATATCGCTCGGGTCTTTCGTGGTAATCTGTTGTGGTTGTTTTTATTCGGTCAAGCAGTCTACAGAAGTCATCCTAATCTCAAAACAACTACTCCTTAAACCCCGATCTCTAAAACCAAACCCTTAACCTTATGTCAAATCCAAATACTAAATCCAAACCCCAAAGCATTAGTCTAACCCCCCAATAATAATCAAACCCAATCCGTAAACCCTAGCACCAAACTTTGAGCTCCTAAGATCCTAAACAACTAACCATTCTCACAAGCCTTGAGCACAATAAAGAACCCTTAATAACTAATCCAAACTATGAATCCTAATCCCCTAATCTAAACTCGTAACCTTAACCCATAACCAAAGATCCACAATTTAACCTGAACTCCAAGATCTATAACCACATAACCTGACTCACAACCTCTAATCCCAATCGTTAAACACAACTCATATCCCCAAACTACTACCCTTAACTGCATCCTATATCCTCAACCCCACAATTACATCTCCAACCCTTAATGCCAACCCGAACTCCAAATGAACTAATCCCCCATTTCCTACTCATAACTTTAACCCACAACCCAACCTCTACAAATGAACCCTTAACTCCTAAGATCCTCATTTGTACTCACCATACCATAAACCGAATTTCATCCTGTCCACAGGAAACTATGCCCGTCTGAGCCTAAGGATCCAGTTCCTGGAGTCGGGTGTGTATGAGGTTCCCATTTCTGTGTCAGACTCAGGAAACCCGCCACTCTCCAATCGCTCAGTCATTAAGGTGAAGGTGTGTCCGTGTGACGAACATGGTGACTGCACTGCACACGGTGCCGTAGCAGCGGCGGGCCTGGGCACTGGCGCCATCATCTCCATCCTTATCTGCATCATCATCCTTCTTAGTGAGTAAGATTTTCATATTTAGGTCATTTTGGACTGTATAGTACTCGTATACCAAGGCATCCTGGGATCTTCGTTAGTTCTACTAAATGGTGGGAGATTTCCATATATTTAAATATCTGTCATTTGCACAGAGATTGTTGTAGCCAGTTCAGTGTTTCACGTCTAGATGATTTTACCGTCGCCTTTATAAATTCTAAGTGTTGCTAGTTTCTGGTTATGTATAGCTTCAGAATCCAGCGCAAATGAGTTCCCTGGTCACGTAGCTCTTCGTGAGCCAATGAGCAGAAAAATGACCAAACTCTGCTCAACTCCAGACCTACAGGAGCCACTGATGGCTCATCTTTGTTATATGATTCATGAAACTGACTCAAACAGTACAAGCATCTCATCTATCTAGGAATGTCCTGCATTGTGGAAAAAACCTACTGTAGCGGTGTTGGAGTTTCACGAAGGTCAATGACTGGACGAGTTCAAATGTAACTTTTTCAATCGTTCTTCGGTGTTGGATAGATTCCGACTCCATCCGACGCAGTTCTGAATTTTCTGATCATAAATACCGAACCAAGTGCAAAGCTTGCTGTTACAAATCAATGCCTCATTATAGTAGAATAAATCTTCGAGATGACATCTGCCCTAAGCTTTGCTTTAAGGGTTCGGGACAGTTTCTAATTTGTATCAAAAGCTCCTCAAGAGCAACCCACAACATATTATTTCGCAATAACAAATACAAATACGAAATACGTTATTCACGACACAGACCCACTGTTACAGGTCGCAAAACCTCTTTTTAAGAGGATATTTGAATTTGCTATCTAAAAAGTACAGTGCACATCCTCTTTCTTCAAAAAATATTCCCCATAAACAAAATGCCAGAGGCTAAATATAAGATCAGTATATACTAGGTATGAAATACAACCTGGAGAAACCATTATTTTTTTTATCCGTTATTGTTTTTAATAGCACATCTACTCCAACACTGAACTTATATTTCTTCTGCACTCCAGTTCATGGTATAACTAACTGTAGCTGAACCTCACTCGCACCTCTAGGCTGTTGGGTTTTTTGTTGTTGTTGTTTTTTTTTTTTTTTACCCTGGGGTTAAAACTCTTCTACTCCAAACAAACACAAGGCCAGACTTTCTTTGACCTGAGGCATGCAATAAGGAAAACTTTGGCAGATTGTGAAGAGGTGAAAGTTCCTCTTCCCCATGCATTGGATAGCTGCTCATCTGGACACGTTTATAAAACATTTACCTAGCACTGGCTGGAACATCACGTTCAACTCCAAGGGGAAGGTATTTCTGTATGGGAGTGGACATTTTTGTGTGAATTATATATAGCACTGAAACTGGGAGTTGCGTAGAATAATTTTGAATATTTTCAAGATACTGGAGCTGTGATAGATCATATGCATTGGGATAATAGCAAAGGTAACCCTTGGAGACACGGATGCTCTAAGCACCAGCTAAGCACCAGTACACTCCAGGCTTTCACCAACACACAAAGTTATTCTTTATCGAATTCCACATATCGAACGCCAGCGTTCACCATCAGACTTTCCATCAATGTCCAGCATTCTCCAGTAATCATCAACACTAGCTATCCAACACCAGCATTTCCACATCAACCACTATTATCATTCAAACACCAATATTCGCCAACAAACACCAACTATTTCCATCACTCACCATCATTCACAGTCAAAACGAAATTATTCTACATCAACCACCAATATTCACCATTACGCAACAGCATTCTCCATCAAATACCATTATTCGCAAACATAGGTAAACACTATCAAACACCAACAGTTACCATCAGACACTAAAAGACACACGTTCACCATCAAATACAGACTTTTAAACACCACCAAACACTAATATCCTCCATAAAACACCATCATCCTTTGAACACAAATATCCTCTATAAAACAATACCAAACACCATTTCCATCACTAAAGGTGGTGAATATTCTCCAATACACACTATTACTCACCTTCAAACACCAACATTTTCCACAAGACACCAACATTCAACATTCCACAAACACCATTATCCTTCAAAAACCAATATCCTCTATAAAACACTCCCAAACACCGTTTCCATCATTCACCAATATTCTCCAATACACACTAACACTCACCTGCAAACACCAACGTTCACCATTACGCATCAGTATTCATTTAAAGTCCATTCAATGCCAACATTTATCATTAAACACCATCAAACCCCAGCATGCACCACTGAACACCATTAGCTTGTGAAAGATTTAGAATGAATGTAATGATTTAGAATCCTACAATCCGGTGTGACCCAGAAGACGATGGGTTGCTTTCGAGTCCGGTTCCTCTCAAGGTTTCTTCCTCGTGTCATCTCAAGAGAGTTCTTCATCGCAACTGTAGCCTCTGGATTTTTCATCAGGGGTCTAAATGTACAGATTTCTGTAAAGCTGCTTTAGTCTATATAATATGCGGTGTGTCTGCGACGTCTGTTAATTTCGACGTCATGTTGTGATTTCTGTACTGCAGGTATGGTTTTGCTCTTTGTGGTATGGATGAAGAGGAAAGAGAAGGAGAGGCAAACCAAACAGCTGCTGATTGACCCTGAGGATGATGTCAGAGACAACATCCTCAAATATGATGAGGAAGGAGGAGGAGAGGAGGACCAGGTGACTGGAGCTCTGATTCTAGAAATACACTTAATTCAGTAGGGATTCATTCTTGGTTGAAATGGCTGCGTGGCCCAAATACACAGGCTTTTCTTATTTATAACTTTACGTGGACCAGATTGAGTATCTAAGCGTTTAATTCTCAACATTGCTAGAATACTGCGAGTTTATTTTGAGCTCATTAAATGCTAAAATCCTCACTTGCTTAACATAAGGTATATAGCCAAATAAAGCCATTACTACCACTCCACCTGGCCTGAGGGAAGGAGCTAGTGCAGCCGGATATTAGCTGCAGATGTTGTTGCTACATGCACCTTGTGTCTTAATTACGGTTGTTGGCTAATGTGACTATATTAGCTGTGATGCATGTCTTTATTCTAACTGTGGCATAATCTTGTTAGTGTTGTATGGGTTTGTCTTTAGCATATCTGTGTGCTAATCTGCAGGACTATGACCTGAGTCAGCTGCAGCAGCCCGACTCCCTGGAGCACATCATGGGGAAACCCCCAGGTGTCCGACGGGTGGACGAGAGGCCTGTGGTACCCGAGTCTCAGTACCCGCTACGGCCCATGGTGCCCCACCCTGGGGACATTGGAGATTTCATCAATGAGGTACACTGACTAAAATCGGGAACTGATTAGTTTAATAGTCATCCAAATATTCCCACAGAACTAGAGAGCATCATGTAAAAGATTCCAGATGGTTTTGTTGCTGGATATGGTGGGTGGCATTTTTCAGTTCAGTATTGTAGTCTTAATTCCTTTTCTAAAATCTTCTAGTTTATTTTATGACTTTGAAAAAACGGTTTTTGGACAATTCTAGTTTGTAGTCCCATTGTCACATAGCGTTTCTCTTAACAGAATGTTTGACCAAACCAGAGCACGCATGGTTCTTTGCCAAGCCACGTTAGTGACTTATAAATCAGATATCTGGTAGAGCCGAGTCGTGACCACTTACCTTTTTAATAGCATTGATTCGGGAAGTTTCTTTCCCATTTTAACCTCGTTTAAATCTTTAAACCAAACATATGGCAATTTTTAATAGTAATAAACAGATAATATGATACTAAGGCTAAGATAAGTGCTGTCATTTTGTTGTTACCTGGCCCTTGGGGGCACCTGTCTTTGTACCTGCCCTTCGGTGGTATTATTTTGCACATTCAATGTTTTTATTTTGCACCTTTAACTATTAAAGCAACCAAAAGTCATGCATCTTTGACACTGGTGTGTACATGCATATTTTAGCTAACTCAGCGCTGTAAAGTTTTATATTATTATAGTCTGTTGTTCTTTACGCTCCAATGTCTTAGCCTGGCTAATTCATGACTAAGTTCTAAAACTTAGCTTTAGGGGCTTAGCAAGTTGCATTGCCTTGGAGACTTCAAGAACTGAGCTTGATTTCCATGGTAATAGAGACATTCTGCTTTAATATTGTGGGTGATACAGTACCTCCCTGATACTTGGGTATAAAAAACAAAACAAAACTGATTTCAGACTGATTTATGGCTTCTACAGGAGCTTATACCATCATTTACCAATCTCAGTCTTGGAAGGTTTATACATCATTGCTAATAATCACATTCACTACAGCTACCACAAATTACATTTTTGCTTCCAGAACCTCACTTTTTTATCTCTGTGCCCGTGAGAAAGATTTGGCCAAATGCAATTATGCAGCTGGATTTGATTTTCGCAGCCATTTTATTGGCCAACAACTGTTTCTGTGTCTCAAAGCAAAGGTCTAACTATTTGAAATCAATCAATCTAATCACTTTAATGTATCCTAATGATGGCTGAGTAGAAATGCTAATATTCTACTTGGAGGAAAATGCTGCTGATATTTGACATTTTTCTCTCGTTCACTGCAGGGTCTGAGAGCGGCGGATAATGACCCGACAGCCCCGCCGTACGATTCGCTGCTAGTGTTTGATTACGAGGGCAGTGGATCCACGGCCGGGTCGGTCAGCTCACTCAACACCTCCAGCAGTGGAGAACAAGACTATGACTACCTCAACGACTGGGGTCCGCGTTTCAAAAAACTCGCCGACATGTATGGGGGCGGAGATGACTAAAACGGAAAGGTGCAGTCCATCAAAGGCTCCTCCCACGTCACCTGACCTGCGGCGACGACCAATCATGGGCCTCTCTCTCTCTCTCTCTCTCTGAAAAACATACCCACCTATCAATCACATGGCCAGCTTCAGAGAGACTTGTACTACAGAGAGAGACAGCGATATAGTGGACCTGCTTTTTCCTTTAATTATGTTTTTTTTTTTTTTTAAATAAGTTTCTTGTTTTTTTTATTTGTTGTTTTTTTTAAGTAGTCGAGCTGTAATCACGCTTTGTGCTCATTATTTCTTTGAAGAATCCTGCGATTTAGTTGACGCAACTATCTGCAGGCGAAAGCTTCCTGCTAGTATTGAGACAGCGCATAAAAAGTGAAAAGAGTTAAAAAAAATTAAAAATTAAAAAAAAAAAAGAGAACGTAGGCATTCTACTCTTAAAAATGGTCTGAACAAGCCATTCTTTTTCTTTCTCTGAACTTGAATTCTTTCGAGAAGAGGAGCACTGTCGCCGTTGTCGTCGTTGTCGTTATCGTTGTTTAAGAAGTGCCTTTAGTGGTGCGTAGTTCTTGGATTTTTCTCAGGATTGGTCTTCTGTCCAGACCTACACCTGACATCAACACACACTTCTACAGCTGATCGGCCATATTCAAGTTCCTCATAATTCTCCTGCAAGAACATTGAGGCTTTTGGCTTGTAGCTCCATGACAGGAAGCTTACAGGAAGTTACATGACAGGACGTTTGCATCACTGAATAGTACACAGTACATCAGACTGTAGAGTTTCACATGCTACAGAGAGCTTGGCAGAAACATTCTATCGAACCATGAGGTTTATTCATGATCAGGTACAAATTTGGTAGTACCGATAATTGTTTATATGACACACCGTGACATTTTTAGCATGATTTTAAAATATCACTACCCTGGAGGAGGCTGTCTGGGTGGGAAACATTTTTGGGCAGTATTTATGCTCCTGAGAAGAAAGCAGCATATGGACAGCTTCTAAGGTTCTTTTAAGGTTCTTCTAAGTTTCCTTCTTTTTGGTCAGGTTAAAAACACAGAATCATATGTGACAGCAAATCTCAGAACGTTTGAGTGCACAGAAGTGTCTCTCTAAAATGCTGCCTGGCGAGGATAATAGCGGAACGTAAACATGTTATTATGGCATTAAGCTGTAAACCGTTGATGTTGTTATTGTAATATGAAAATGTAATGCCTTGAAGTGCTAGGGTTAGGGTTTCATTTCCATGTTTGCTCTTCATTTGAGGCCCTGTACACAGGTATATTCTTTTCTCAGTGTTTTGGCCCTCCGATCTCACCAAAAACTACTATTTTGGATCACTGAAAACAAAGCTCTCAGATACACCAATCAGCCATAACAGTAAATCCACCTGCCTAATATTGTCTAGGTCCACCCTGTGCCACCAAAACAGCTCAAGGAATGTACTCCACAAGACCTCTGAAGGTGTGCTGTGGTATCTGGCACCGAAAACGTTAGCAGCAGATCCTTTAAGTCCTGTAAGTTGCGAAGTGGGGCCTCCATGGATCGGACGTGTTTGTCCAGAACATTCCACAGAGGCTCGATCGGATTGAGATCTGTGGAATTTGGAGGCCGAGTCAACACCTTCAGCTCTTTGTCATGTTCCTCAAACCGTTCCTGTCATGTTCCTCAAACCGTTCCAGTGTTTCAGGACGCATTATCCTGCTGAAATAGGCCAATGACATTAGGGAATACCGTTGCCATGAAAGTGTGTACACGGTCTGCAACATTGTTTAGGTAGGTGGTAGATGTCAAAGTAACATCCACATGAATGCCAAGACCCAAGGTTTCCCAGCCGGGAGCATCACACTGCCTCCACCAACTCGCCTTCTTCTCATACTGTAGTGCATCCTGGTGCCATCTCTTTCCCAAGGTAAGTGATGCACATGCACACACCCGGCCGTCCACATGATGTAAAAGAAAACATGATTCATCAGACCAGGCCAGCTTCTTCCATTGCTCCATGGTCCAGTTCTGATGCTCACGGGTCCATTGTCGGTGCTTTTGGCAGTGGACCGGAGTCAGCATGGACTGATCTGCGGCTACACAGCCCTATACGCAACAAGCTACGATGCACTGTGTGTTCTTACACCTTTCTATCAGAGCCAGCATTAGCATGTTCAACAATTTGTGCTGCAGTAGCTGTTCTGTGGGATCGGACCAGACGGGCGAGCCTTCGCTCCCTACACGCATCAGTGAGCCTTGGGCGCCCACGACCCTGTCGCCGGTTCACCAGTTGTCCTTCCTTGAACCACTTTTGGTAGGTACTAACCACTGCATACAGGGAACACCCGACAAGACCTCTTGTTTTAGAGATGCTCTGACCCAGTCATCTAACCATCACAATTTTGCTCTTGTCAAAGACAGTCAGATCCTTATGCTTGGCCATTTTTCCTGCATCCAACACCTCGACTTCAAGAACTGACTGTCCTCTTGTTGCATTATATGTCCCACCCCTTGGCGGTTGCCATCGAGATATAAACCAATGTCATTCACATCACGTGTCCGTGGTTTTAATGTTATGGCTGATCTGTGTCGTTTATCCATTTTCGTATGGACGGAGATATTTTCAAAAGCGCCGGTCATTTGGATGAGAAAGTATTTTAAAAATCTTCACAGCAACAAGCTCTCCATAGGTGCAACGTGCACTTATTTAAGCTTCATGAAGTTATCACTCTTCTTCAAAAGCATATATTAAGAAATTAACGAGGCCAAATTGCATGCACGTCACCAGAAGATCAAACTATCGCTCACTGTAAGCCATGGGCCAAAGGTTCCTGGATTCCCACTTGATGAGGGTTAAATAGCAATTGTGAGTGTTCATTCATCACATCAGTACAAGACTCACCCACTCTGTATCAATGCACTGTTGAGGAGTTTATTCATAGATATTTGACACATTTATAACCAAATCATTTGGGCACTTGAAGAAAACATTCACTCGTTTATGAAGAATCTTCATCTTTTGAACGTACTGAGGAAGTATTCACAATAAAATATTCTGTATAGATAATAAATGCGGTTTGATGTTTTGATGTTTCACACTATGCTGGTGTTCAAATTATGCTGAAGCTCCCATTAGGGCCACAAAAGGAAGAATCGCGACCAGGAAGTTATTGTTCCACAAAAGTTCCTCATAATTTTACTGTAAGCTTGTTAAATTGAAACGTAAAGTAAGGTTAAAAGGTAAGAGGCTTGATATTATCTAGCAAATCTCATTATGTATTTAAGGAAAAGTCTTCGGAGTTTAACGATTAGTCACAACTGGTGGCACAATCCAGTATCAAAACGAATGGCTCATAAAATGTCCTGAAGCCCGTTGAGGTCTTTGGTTCATACTAACTTACTCATAGCTTTCATAAGCAGCGTCCCGAGGGCAACTTTAAACAAAGTTCTAGGTCACGTTATACTGTAAAATTCAATTATCTTGGACAGTCATTATGCACAATCCAAACAGGCTTTAAAAAATTAAGGGGACTAAGAATTAATAGGTAATTAGTGTTAGGAACTGGAAGGACTAGAGAAATAAACAATGAAATGCGAATTTAAGTATACAGTAATGGGAATGAGTGCTATCAAGAATATTTAGCTGATATTAATCAGAGTATGTGATCAAGGTGGAGCAGTAGAGCGGAAACGCACCAAACGGGAAGTAAACAAGGAAGTGGACAACTTACAGAAAAGTGTAAACAGACCGAGGCTGCATTCACTCTTGGGTTGTTGGTTTTTTTTTTTTCAACAGTAAATGTGCTGGCCGGATATGAAAAGAATCGGCTCACCGTAGTAACGCTCTTACAAACCCTAGCTAGTATCGGCTAACTAACTGTCGTAGCTTGCTCTCTAGATTACATTCATTATTATCAGTAATGCGTGCGAAATAAAACCTCTGTTAACGAGGATGTTGTGTGTCTTTGCTGTGGCTTTGGTGGCAGAAAAGAATGACTTATTATCACATTTGTAGTTACATCGGAAAATATTTTTCTTTAAAAAAAAAAATCCTCTCATATTCACTCACTAACAGGTCTCGATTTAATATTTTTTTTTTACTGGCACTCTGTCCTCCATGTTGGTTTTTCTCGCTTGACGACCCTCTTGCCACCCGGTTAAACGGGGGGTAACTTGATGTCACCCTACGCTTTTCTGAAAGGAAAAAAACCAACCATCAGTGGCAGCACAGCCAAGTGTGAAAGCAGCCGAACGGGACTACAACGAGGCTCAGGAGGAATACATGGTATCGGTAATCAGAGGGTGTGTTCAGGGCGGAGTTTGGGAGGAGGTGGAGCTGGCGATGTAGATGGGAGGGAGGCGTCTCCGACCGCAACTTATGCACTCACTATGCACTATATTCTCACACTACACAATGTGTACTCGACTCGTACCTTTGACAGTATCTCATATCAAACGCTTAAGATTTAGAAAGAACGAACAGATCGTTGTGTGGTATCTCATATCATCAAGACACCGGAACAGCCTTCGCAGGATGAAACTAATTTTACACTGTAGCGTAAGCCATTTTCAAATACAATGACTGCAGTGCTCTCTGGTAGCCCCGCCCCTTCTAGTGAATTCCCCCATGCTAAAATCCAGGCGTTGCCGACGGAGTAGAATTTACTTTCAAAATCGTGACAGATAAAAGCAAAATACAGTAAGAAACGATCTACCATTAGACACTGTGTATTTTAAAACGTTAAAGTCGAGCGCTATCAGTTTTTTTGACAAAAGTACACTTTCTTTAGAAAGTCTATGATTTGTCATGTGTGTGTGTGTGTGTGTGTGTGACGCAGGTTTAAGAGGCCTAGTCAGATTTCATTAATCCTTTTATTCACAGAAAGAATCCACAGCTACGCTACAGAAGCTCTGCTTTGGTTTTACATATGTAAATGTTGTATATAAGCTTTTTTTTTTTTTTCTTTAAGCACTCGTTTTAATGGACCATACTGTAAAGAATATTGTATTTTAATTCCCCTCCTTTCAGTTAATAGTTCGATATCTATGTCGATATCTTCAAAACGCCAAGTCAAAAGCCATGTCAGTGTGGTGTCGACGAGTAAAAATCATTTGAAATCAATTTTTTTAAAAACACACCGAAAAAACGATCGTTACAGTCGCTATAAATTCAAACCGAAAACGTTTGGCGTTCGTCAGGAGAGTTCGGTGTTTTATTACACACTTAAATGCATCTCAGATATACACGAGACCAAAAGTCCAAATGCACTACGGTTTATTTCATCCGTTATCAACAGTAAAATACATTTCTCTCAGCTGATCTTACTATCCAAGTGTGTGTACTGTAATTTAGCACCGAGGCGGATGCAGTGTTCATCTGTGTGCGTAATCTTTGTATAAAATTTAAATCTATAATATCTTGTGTGCATACAATGCACAACGCCGCCGAGTTGGCCGTCATGCCTTACGATTTGACAACTTACATGCGTATAACAGGACTATAATGGGAATAATAACAGCACTCGGTTGACATGGTCAGGGCGGAGCTAATTGTTCCTCACGTAACAATTTCGTCCTTAGAGGATTTGAGACGGATATTTCAAGAAATCTTTGCTAAATGAGACTTGTCTTAAGCACCACTGCCTGTCACTATGCTACACACACGACACAATGTGAATTAACTTCAGTGAAAACATACTGGCCCATGTACAGCATGCTTAAATGTTAATGTTCTGGCCTATACAAGATTCCACTCTATTATGCATATTTTAACGGACTTTGATCCCAGGTGCTTAAAGCCGAGGTTTGGCGATAGGATTTAGGTTTGGGTTTCGCATTGGGTTAGAACAGGTTCTCAAAAGGTTCTATTTTGCAACTCTTTGTAAATAAAAGTTCATTTATGAACAAAATCCAAGTATTGTTTGAATATGTAAACCAGGGGTCTTCGGTCGTATCTGCAAACGGCCGGTGTATCTGCAGGATTTCAGTAGAAGCAAACTAAAAAAAAAATAAAAAAAAAAAAAAAAAAAAAAAAGGGTCCCTCACCATATTTTAATTTTTTTTATTATAAAAATTATTTAAATTAAAATAAATAATAAATAGAGAGAAAAAAAAGATTGGGAAGGGGAAAGGAAAAGAGTAGGTAAAAAAAAAGGGAAAAGGTGGGAAAGGGTTTATAGGAAGGTTTTTAGGATTATAGTTGATTTGGGTTTAGAGTTATGGCTAAGGTTGAAGGTTTGAGGATAGGGTTGGGGTTAGGGCTAGGGTGAAAGATTTGGGGTTTGGGCTAGGGTTAAAGGGTTGGGGTTATGGCTAGGGTAGAGGTTTGGGGATAGGGTTGGGGTTAGATGTTTGAGGTTATGGCTAGGGTTAAAGATTTGGGTTTAGAGTTATGGCTAAGGTTGAAGGTTTGGGGATAGGGTTGGGGTTAGATGTTTGAGGTTATGGCTAGGGTTAAAGATTTGGGTTTAGAGTTATGGCTAAGGTTGAAGGTTTGGGGATAGGGTTGGGGTTAGGGCTAAGATTTGGGGTTTGGGCTAGGGTTAGATGTTTGAGGTTATGGCTAGGGTTAAAGATTTGGGTTTAGAGTTATGGCTAAGGTTGAAGGTTTGGGGATAGGGTTGGGGTTAGGGCTAAGATTTGGGGTTTGGGCTAGGGTTAGATGTTTGAGGTTATGGCTAGGGTTAAAGATTTGGATTTATGGTTAGGGCTAGGGTTGAAGGTTTGGGGATAGGTTTGGGGTTAGGGCTAGGGTTAAAAGCTTGGGGTTGGGGCTAGGGTTAAACATTTGGGGTTAGTGCTAAGGTTAAAGGGTCGAGGGTCGGGCAAAGGTTGAAGTTTTAGGACTAGGGCTGAAAATTTGCACCAGCAGTAAAGCTTACAGAAACAGACTTGAGCATGCTCAGTTTTATTCTCCGAATACAATCTATCTTTGTTTATCTGAAGCAGGACGTCATCCTTACAAACGAAAACGAGTGTTTGCTTTGTGTGTGACGCTTATTGCTTTTTAATATGGAGAACGTGCATTAAAAATACATGCCATTTTTCCTATACGCCGAATAACAGCAGCGCGGGTCTTGTAAACCGGCACGACGGAGCCAATAACGCAAACAAACTGAGCATCGAGACGGATTTAATTACCGCGAATGTGAAGATGTAAGCATGGCGCTGAATAAATAAACGCAACGTTTCTGATAGGAAGAAAGAGAGCAGTATATACAGCAGACAGGCAGAAAGATTAATGACATTTCTAATACGCCGTGTATCCCCCAAAACAATATAATCAGAGAAAAAAACACACACGATAAGAGTGTATATGAGAATTATCACCGTAAACAGGTTTTGCTCGTGCGTTAAGACGTTTGGACGCTACAGGAAGTGAAAGGATGATTTCAGGTCTCTTTACTTTGTTACTACGTTTGTTAATGTATTATTCGGAACTGAAATTGTGTCTTTTGTTTTGTTTTTTGTTCGTACACTCGTTCTGTCTGGATTTTGTTTCAATCAGGTTTCAGAGGTTCCCATGTGCTTTTTAGGGAGGCGTGTATTTAGACGTGTTTTAAACTCAAAACAATGGAAGATCGTCAGACGGGAGAGGCTTTCCTCCTTGTCTGTGTGTATATATGTGTATTAACTGCTTGAAGCTGAACAAATTAGGCAACATTGGATTTTTTTTCCTT
>CM022768.1:3112298-3174798 GCA_012411365.1 Ameiurus melas
ATTTTTTTTTTTTTTTGGTATCACTGTAACATACAGTATATTAAAGTGGCGGAGGAAAAATGTTATGTTCTTAAAATTTGTAAATATAATAACTCTAGCTGGAAGGGTTGCCGGGATTGTCAGAAAAAGAACTCATAGCCAGCCTGTATTCGACTTAATTTTTGAAAAGTCAAACAGTACACGAACAACGTGGTGGAAAGATCAGTGAGCTACAATTTAGCCCTGTGAGCTAACTCTAGCTACACTGAAGCTTCAGGTTGAATGGCAAAATGCGTTTATATAATTCCCACATAACGAACGTCTACAAGGTTAAATCTTTAGAATGTATACCTCATTAAGCATTAAATAAATCTGTTATAAAGCAATATGTTTTATAATAATATATATTTTCATTCCTTGTATTCCAGAGAAATTTGCCAACAGCTGGAGTTTGTACGTATGACATTACAGGCCGGATTACATTTATCCGTTTATAGTTACGTTTAACGTTTTAGAACATCAGTGAAACAAATTAGTCAGTTAGTTAGTCAGTTAGTGAGTTAGCTTAATAAAAACAAAACAAAATGTAGCTCGTCACGGAACCGAGAAACCGTTTCTATAGTAACAGCTCGTATCACAGCTACGCCGGTGGCGTTTGCGTTGATGGAAGGAGTCTCCAGTGTCAGCGCTCTGTAACAGTCAGAGCTTCAAGATTCGCAGTTTCTCACTAACGTGATACGCAGTGTGTATTTGTCGTATTAACTTCACGAGCTGCTACAATAAGAACTAAGTTGTTTCGTGGATGTTTTACAAAAGTAAATGTAACTATAAACCGATAAAAAAAAACAGTACGTGCTGTTCTTTAAATAGGAACGATTTTATTACTGGACAAATTGCTGTGGTAAAAGGGAAAGGTCGTGCTGTCATTACTTTTTCTGTAACAATATGTGTTTTATTCCATATTAGATCTTTTATTAGTATTTTAGTGCATTTTTTGCGTTACTATTTGCTGTTTGTTGTTGTTGTTGTTGTTGTTGTTTATGAAGAGCAGTTTGATTATGGCAGTGTGAAACGACTCGATACTGGCACATTTCAAAATCTAGTCACACTGCATATCATGGTTCTTCAAAAGCTTCTGTTTCTCCCCTCTCAGAGTTCAGAATAAAAACATTGACAGTTGGAACGCAGAAAGAAAATAGAAGAGTGCAATATGCTCCGAGTATTCCAAGTAACGGTCGGGCGCATTAGAAAAGGCGTGTGTCATAAACACTGACTTTTTACTGCTTCGTTATCATGGTGCATGGCCAACACGGACGTCGGTTGCGTAATCGGCGCAGCGGTGGTTGGTCTTCACCGTTGAAGGTAACCTTCTGCTTTTACAACTTCACCAAAGGCAAACTCAGAACTACGAAGTGCCAGGACTTCAGCGCGTGCTGAGTCGCTAATAAAAAGACATGTCTGGGTAATTATGTTTGTCGTGATATATTGAATGCGGAGAAGGGAATGAGCTGCCCGGGACGTCTAACAGCTGTGTGTGCAGATGTTATCGGACCTCTCGTCCGAGGCAGTAAAACAGGAGCGGGTCATTTTAACAGGTAACAGCTGTTCACGGCTAATTTGTTCAATTACTGGGAGAGATAGGATGAGGATGTTTCGGTGTTTCAACATCCTGAGATGCAGCGATTTACATTTGAGCTCTGCATTTATGAAGGAGATCTTGGTGTTCCTGCAGACATGGTTTAACCTGCTTTTTATCCCTTCAATCTCCATGTAATACTCTGGAGGTGTGACGTTAGTCAGCAAATAATCTGTGAATAAATATGAGAGGACTATGTTGGATTTTAGTGTTAAATTAGATTTGTTGCTAGTAAAGCCGCTGGTATTATTTATTTGGAGACAGTCGCCTTTCTAGTCTTGGCTAGGTTTAGGAATATTCTCTGGTCTTAGCTAGGTTTGCTTTGGGAATATTCCCTAGTCTTTGCTAGGTTTGGTTTGGGATTTTTTTCTAGTCTTGGGTAGGTTTAGTTTGAGAATATTCTTTAGTCTTAGCTAGGTTTAGTTTGGGAATATTATCTAGTCTTACCTAGGCTTTATTTGGGAATATTCTCTAGTCTTACCTAGGCTTTGTTTGGGAATATTCTCTACTTTTAGATAGGATTTGTTTGGGAATATTCTCTAGTCTTACCTAGGCTTTGTTTGGGAATATTCTCTAGTTTTAGATAGGATTTGTTTGGGAATATTCTCTAGTTTTACCTAGGCTTTGTTTGGGAATATTCTCTAGTTTTACCTAGGCTTTGTTTGGGAATATTCTCTAGTTTTAGATAGGATTTGTTTGGGAATATTCTCTAGTTTTACCTAGGCTTTGTTTGGAAATATTCTCTAGTTTTAGGTAGGGTTTGTTTGGGAATATTCTCTAGTTTTAGATAGGATTTGTTTGGGAATATTCTCTAGTCTTACCTAGGCTTTGTTTGGGAATATTCTCTTGTTTTAGGTAGGATTTGTTTGGGAATACTCCCTAACATTAACTGTCATACTGTATGTATATATTACATCAGCATGGAAAGTCAATATTGTTATGTGTGCTCAAGATAGATAGATAGATAGATAGATAGATAGATAGATAGATAGATAGATAGATAGATAGATAGATAGATAGATAGATAGATAGATAGATAGATAGATAGATAGATAGATAGATAATAGATATTTATGGATAGCTAGCTAGCTAGCTAGCAGCGCTAGCTAGATAGATAGATAGATAGATAGATAGATAGATAGATAGATAGATAGATAGATAGATAGATAGATAGATAGATAGATAGATAGATAGATAGATAGATAGATAGATAGATAGATAGATAGATAGATAGATAGATAGATAGATAGATAGATAGATAGATAGATAGATAGATAGATAGATAGATAGATAGATAGATAGATAGATAGATAGATAAGATAGATAGATAGATAGATGATAGATAGATAGATAGATAGATTTATGGATAGAGCTAGCTAGCTAGATAGATAGATAGATAGATAGATGATAGATAGATAGATAGATAGATTTATAGATAGATAGATAGATAGATAGATAGAGATAGATAGATAGCTAGCTAGTTAGATAGATAGATAGATAGATAGATAGATAGATAGATAGATAGATAGATAGATAGATAGATAGATAGATAGATAGATAGATAGATTTATGGATAGCTAGCTAGCTAGCTAGATAGATAGATAGATAGATAGATAAATAGATAGATAGATAGATAGATAGATAGATAGATAGATAGATAGATAGATAGATAGATAGATAGATAGATAGATAGATAGATAGATAGATAGATAGATAGATAGATAGACAGATAGATAGCTTTACTAATCCCTGAGGGAAATTCACATACTACTGCAGCAGTAGTAGTAGCAGGATGAGCAAGTAAGAAATATTCAAATGGTTTATACATGTGTGTCCATATGACTGATTTTTAATTTTTTTTTTTGCAGACGTTAAAAGTGAAAGGTGAAGTTAATCTATGGATTAATATACCCGTGTTAATAAAGAAAAAATAAAGATATGGCTTTGCCAGTTATCAGCCAGCTCCTTGTGTGTTCATTCCTCTTTGTCACCCAGTGTGTTCCAGTAATCTCATCCTAATTTAGCGTAAAATAATTGAACATATAACTGAACATAATTCTTCGCAAAATGATAGGAAGGTTCAATTATAACCAAGAGTTTTTAATTAAAATGTACTCTTCAAGCACAAAAAAGTTTAGACAACACAGAACACAAAGAACTCCGTAGCTTTTTTAATCTCCTCTGCCATGAACTGTTAATGTTAGCAGCGTTAGCTTCAGGCGATTAGCACAGATGCAACTCCATCACGCCGAACGTAACGTTTCAGCAGCGTAAAGACGAGACATGCCTCCAGCGCCTCCAGCGTACTCATCACTCCTGTCTGCCTAATTCCGTCGTACATCAGAAAGGTCACACTCCATGCCAAGTGGTTCAGAGCTGAACGCTTTCCCAAACGTAGCACTCCTGCTCGAACTCGGCAGCTAATTATCACTGCTTTTTTAAGTCAAGCTCTGTGTTAGTGTCTGCTGCGCTCTGGCCCTCAAGGAATCTTCATTTTCATCCATCGTTAATTCGGATCATAATGCACCCCCCCCTTCACCCCCCACTCCCAACGTTGTCTTTACTATAAGTACAATGATATTGAAGATGTCAGTCCAGTTTAAACACGTAGACAGAGATAATCACGGGTATCGTATTCATATTCACGCTCATTGAATTTTTCAACATGATACCTGTAAAAACTGACTTTTTATTAAACATAACTCACTCCTGCCTCATCCTTGGTTTAGTTGAAGTGACGTTAAACGATTCTGACATATTTAGACGCCAGGCCTTGATTCTCGCAAGAAATCAAATGATCAAACCTTCTCTTTGAACTCTGTCTCAGGATATAAAAAAAAATAAATAAATAAAAAATAAATGTAAAAAAAAAAAAATATGACAGTACTCAGCAATTATGCATGTCTCCTTATAAATATTTCAGCCGTAATGAAGGCTGTGCTGAATGAAGCAGTTAATAATCTACTTTTAAGGTCAATTTATTACTATATTCTGACAGTTGTGTTTATCTAAGCTGCTCGAACATAGACCACAATCAGGGTTGGATTAAACCCTAGGCTATGAAAAATGTAGGCACTTTTAAGAGATGAAGATTTTATATACGTATGCTAGATAACAAAATGATTGAGGTAGGCGTGCGTAATTTAGGATTTAAAACTGAAAACCTGCACGAACCTTGGAGACCTTAACTCGGTTGACCAGTTACACGAAGGTTACACACACGGGGCGGAGTTTAGCGATTCTGAACTTGGATTTTTTTTTTCTTTAATTTATTTATTAATTTTCAAATGATTCATTTACCTGTGATTCATATTCGTGTGATTCATTTACATGTGATTCATTTACATGTGATTCATTTACCTGTGATTCATATTCATGTGATTCATTTACCTGTGATTCATATTCATGTGATTCATTTACATGTTATTCATTTACATGTGATTCATTTACCTGTGATTCATGTACCTGTGATTCATATTCATGTGATTCATTTACCTGTGATTCATATTCGTGTGATTCATTTACCTGTGATTCATTTACCTGTGATTGATTTACCTGTAATTTATATTCATGTGATTCATCTACCTGTGATTCGTATTCATGTGATTCATTTACATGTGATTCATTTTCATGTGATTCATTTAACTTTTCTCTTCTCTCGTCCCTTCCTTTTCCCAAACATTTCATTGAGAAGAACAAAAACAAATTGAGCAACAGAGCAGTAAACATTCACAGGTCTTTTTTCTTGTTATACTAACAAAGGAAAAGAAAATGAAAAGTACCAAAAACCCGCCTAAAAAAGTACCAAAAACTGTAACCTTTTGTCAATTAAAATAGCGCCCCCTGTTGCTTTCGAATTAAAGTTCGAATGGAAGACGTTTCAAGAGTGTAAAAACCTTAGATCTCTTGACAGGATTACCTCTGACGTTCCAACAAATAAATCTTAAAGGCGTGCCTGTCCCAGCCGGAACCCCCCCAACACACCCAAAGTCTCCATAAAACAAGGGAGACAGCAGTGTTTCCCACCATGAGTTGTCCACAATGTGAAGACAACTTGGATTAAACCCATTTTTCTTCTGTGAGATTGTTTTGAGCAAGGAGCGGTACTAAGTCCAGCACAACGTCCGACAATATGTCATTGTTAAAAAAAACCTAAGGGATGTCAATCAAGGCCAATATCTATACGTACATGAATACATCGAGTAATAGTATTGTCCTTGTACGATCCACGAAAAACACATTGAAGGAGACAACACCTTAATCTGAGACATTTCTGAATGATTAATGATTAACTTTAGAAAATAAACTGAGCTGTAAGTGTGGAGTGCTCGGTCAGCTTAATCTTCAAACGTAGCCACGTTTGAAGCTTCAAACACTGGGCATGTTTTCTTTACAGGAGGGTACGCCGAATTCCCCCAAACACTGCTATTATTAGTTCATATTAATTAGACAAATCAAAATAGTGAATTAAAAGCTTCATAAAATAACCTCAGTCCCGCATACACGTTACTCTTTCATTACATTGATGTAGTGTCTCGTGGCTACGTTCATTATTAACTGAAAGCAAATGACAGAAGAATAATGTGCAGTGCTGGATCAAGTGCTATTTTATAAACTGCTCATTTTTAACTGCCATAATGTTTCATTAAAACGCATTTGTAGTGATTAATGTGATTATGATTATTCATGCAATAATGTAGTAGACGAAGACTTTATTTGTCACGCATTCATTACAGAACACTGAAATTCTTTCCGCTGCATTGTTCCCAGCTTGTTAGGAAGGGTGAGAGTGAAGGTTGAGACATTATACAGCGCCGCTGGAGCAGGGAGGGTTCAAGGGCCTTGTTCAAGGGCCCAACAGTGGCAGTTTGTCAGTGCTGGAATACCTTCTGATCAGAGCCTTAACCGTTGCGCCACCACTACGCCCACCAGTTACCAATATATTGGTACGGGTGGCATAATGGTGCAATGGGTAAGACAGTGGGAACCTCACGGTTCCAGGGTCAGGAGTTCTGTCCTGAGCTCAGGGTACTGTCTGTTTGGCGTTTCACATGTTCTCCACATCTTCGCTTGGGGTTCCTCTGGTTCCCAGTGATGGATGGGATAGTGATGGACTATTGCCTGTTGTTCCCCAGATAAACTCCGGATCCACTGTGACCCAAAGATAGTCTGATAGTCGAATTCTGATCCAACAAGAAAACAACATTGTAACCACTGATGTTACTGGATCACAAGGTAACGTTAACTCTTCTCTTCGCGGTAAGTTGCATGGAGAGTGATAAGCGGGACATCTTAAAGCCTGAAAGTGCAAAACGAGGACCACGAGACCGCAAGTGCACCACTTGGGACATGATATCAGGCAGCTTTTAACACCGTCTATGGCAGTATGCTTAATAGGAAGTGGCAGGGAGGTCGACCTGAGCACACGGATCAGTGTCAGCGATCAGGTTACTTAAAAACCGAGTGTGAGGCGCTGCGAGTTGCATGCACATAAAAGTATTCTCGAGCATGGAGCAAATATAACATTCCTACAATGTCCAAGAGTTTCTTTCCATGCTCGCTTCACTGCGCCACGCTTGCTAATACCTTTCTGTGCATGCAAATGACAGTGCCTTGTGCTCGTTTTTAACGAGCATGCTCACTGATACTGCTCCGCGTGCTCACGTCGGCCATCTTCGCACTCTCTATTAAAGATAGTGTTGAAATGCCACGTAGCGATGTTGGAAAAAATATATTTTTAAAAATAAACATCTCCTGTGAAGACGTCTTGTTTTACAGTTCGCAGAAAACACAGCAGCGTGAACGTTCTTGCGACGCGGTGTTTGTCAATTCTGCATCTGTACACGTCTTGGCTTTTCTTATACAACGTACTCATAGACTAATTCATCACCAGCTACATTATCCTCATCGCTCCAGTGTAAAACTGGAGAAACTTCAGCAGACAAACGTCTGCCGATGCACGTTTACATTTTCTAACACACTGATATACTGATACCTCAGTGAGGAAATATGAGTCGTGTTAATTAGCCAACTATTAATCAGCCCTCTCTGAGGAGGACACGTGCAACACTTCTCCTGAATGAGACTTTATTTCAGGAGCCCAAATGCTGCCTGTGCATGCTGACTACCTAGGGAGCGTCCCCAGTGAAGGATATTTATGAGGCAGCAGTGACCTCTTATGGTGAATGTTTGTACAGCACTCTGGATATTTATTTCAACATTTAAAAAGAAAGAAAGAAAGAAAGAAAGTTAAACTTGTCAGCTAAACCTTTTCTTTTAAATGATAGTAATCTTTAATGTGTTAATTGAGAGGGGATGTAATTCCAAGTGCACATCTAAAGGTCTACAGAATCATTTAAAAATCATTAACTAAGGAATTCCAACCATCCATCTATTCCTACACAGGGTCACGGGGGAGCCTGGAGATTATCCCTAGGGAATAACTAAGCATTTTACAATTAAAATGTAATATTTAAGACTAATAAAGCAAGTTGGACGTTGTTTATTTATGTATTTATGTATGTATTTATTTATTTATTTTTTACAAGATTCAAGATTCATATTGTCATATTCAATTACAATTTGGCAAATGACAAATAAAAAAAAAAAAAACATTTCACTATTGGAAGCTTTTATTGCTTGACTGAAAATTCACTGTTGCCCAGATGATGATGGGGTTCCTTTCTGAGTCTGGTTCCTCTCAAGGTTTCTTCCTCATATCGCCTCAGGGAGTTTTTCCCCACCACCGTCGCCTCCGGCTCGCTCAATAAGGATAACTTCATACATTTAAAATCTATATCCTGAATGTCCATGCTTCTATAAAGCTGCTTTGGGACAAGGTCCGTTGTTAAAAGCGCTACAGATCAAACTGAATTGAATCGAATTGCAAATTCTCCACTTTCCCCCTTTTTTGCTCCATGATTCTGTGATGTGACAAGTTCCCAAGAAAAAAAATATTGAAAGATTTTCACTCTCTCTGCTCAGCCCATTTACACTGATGGCATTTGGCAGAAACCTTTAACCAAAGCGACTTACATTTATCTCATTTATCCAACTGAAGATTAAGGGCCTTGCCCAAGGGCCCAACAGTGAAATCTTGGCAGTGCTGGGACATTAACTTACGACCCTCTGATCAATAGTCAAACGTCTTAACCACTGAGCTCACACTGTCCACGTGTCATTTTCAATAAAGTTCTTTATTACAAAAGGCCGCGTTGTGAAAACTCTGTTGCAGTGTTTGATAGAAAAGTTTGTTGTTTTGAGACTGGTTTGCGAGAAGGAGAGAGGATTTAACAAGCTCAGAGAAACCTTTAACATGTTAAAATCCCACCGTGGTGTTGGGGGCTTTGACTCTCTCCATTATTCTGGGTTTTAGAGCCTACAAGTTGAGCATAAAAATGGCCAGGAGCTTCAGCACACTTCATACTAGATCATTTATATCAGTTCCAGCCTTTGACTACCAATTACAAGTGGGTCAATTTCCTCTTCTGGTGGGTTTGTGTGTTTGTGTTGAGAGAACTCTTTAGCGTTTAATAACGGATGTAATTCGTCGAATTAAAGAGGGTTTACACATTCTGCGCAAGACATTTTAATGGCTCTAATTATTTTATTATTATTATTATTATTTGAATCTCTCTTCGAATGAAGATGTTTTGAAAGGATCGGTTTTGCTTGTTACGCAAAGCATTTTGTTTGTTTTTATATTTTTCCACTTTAACAATCAGTCATTTCTGGTTCTGCCACAAGCAATCGCACGTTGCTTTCTTTCTTTCATTTTTTTTTATTTTGGACTTCTCGTGACCTCACAGCCAGGCCTGCCTCCACGGAAACAAGCACGTCCTATATGTCACAGGTTCTCAACCCTGATCTTAGAGTACTACTAAATTATTTGATCGTACACACGACAGGTTTCCAACCCTCGTCCTGGAGAACTCCCTGTCCTGCACACCTGAATGTGTTGGCCATGAGGTTCTCCAGGACATTAGGAACCTGTAGTCTGTTTCCATCATCTAGTGATCTTTTACCTTAACAGCACATTACATAGAAAAAGAAAATAGGGGTATTAATAATAATGTATGTCTGGGAATCCCAGACTGCCTGGGTCGTATATCTGACTGCTCCATGTCTGCAGCCTCCCCATATAGCAGAGCTGTACTCGGACTGCATAACATCCTTTCTGCCAGTAGAGGGGGCTCTACTGAAGCTTCAAGTAACAAACATCAAAATTAATATATATATATATATATAGAGAGAGAGAGAGAGAGAGAGAGAGAGAGAGAGAGAGATGTATGTATATAAATCTTTTTCTTTTGATGTTTGCTACTTGAAGCTTCAGAACGCTGTGCGCGCCCTCTACTGGCAGAAATATGTATATGTATGATGATGACAATGCGGCACAGGTGTGCAGGTGCGAACGAGGGGGCGTGGCTTCATCGCCCGGTCCGTGCCTTATAAATATGGTGGCACGGTTGGGCCATTCTCTCCATGCTTTTATTTGGCTGTAGAACGTGGTGAGGGTTTATGTTGAAGAATAATTGGCGTGTTTTCGTTAGGTTTGTGTCTTTGAACGTTTCCCAGGTGTAGAACATGAGCACGGGCACGCCGTACATCGGCAGTAAAATCAGCCTGATCTCCAAGGCTCAGATCCGCTATGAGGGAATCTTATACACTATCGATACAGACAACTCCACTGTGGCTCTGGCTAAAGGTACGACTCCTTCCATGTGGGTTCAAAAAAAATGGGTTGATTTGAATTAAAGAAGACACCTGCGCGTGCATGTCTCATGTACCTTAACCCTAGCTTTATTTGATGAATTGAGATATATATATATATATATATATATATATATATATATATACTCTTTAATGTGTGTATGTATATCTCTCAATTCATGTATATACTCTTTAATATATATATACTCTTTAATATAGTCTTTAATGTGTGTATATACTATTTAATGTGTATATATAATTTCTTTAATATAACTTCACTTTAACTTTAATTTCATGTATAGCTTTCACTTTATTTAACCATGTGATTACTGACCATGGCAACGTGTCAACTAGTCTCTCTGCTCACGTGACTAATTATTAGCTAATTCATTATCTGCATCAGGTGTGCTTTCAGGACTGAAGTTAGGAAACCCTGCTCTAATAAAGCCCCAAGTGTATTCTAGTCTTATTTATGCTCAGTTTCTCCTACACTAAACTCCATGTGTGGATTTTTATGTATTTTTTTTTTTTATTGTAAAAATTCACAAGTTTCACAGTGGGTTAAT
Source organism: Ameiurus melas (assembly GCA_012411365.1). Taxonomy (NCBI): domain Eukaryota; kingdom Metazoa; phylum Chordata; class Actinopteri; order Siluriformes; family Ictaluridae; genus Ameiurus; species Ameiurus melas. The sequence goes on from CM022768.1 coordinate 3,123,192, forward strand.
TTGGTCCGGTGTATAACTGCACCATGCACATTCACTGTGGACTTCAGCAGTACGCCCTAGTGAAAGTTTGAACTGGTCAGTTATTTGTATTTTTATTTTATTTTTCTTAAAGAGTGACGTAAAATGGTGTGCCTCAGTATAAAGCCGGTGACTACGAGGACTGGACACTTCAACTGGGTTTTCGGTTTGCTCCAGAACTCCTGGTTAAGTTTCAGTCCCAAAATGCTTCATTAAACCTGTATGGTGCTTGCATTTAAAATACCCCCCCCAAATAAATAAATAAATAAATAAATACAATTATACAGGCAGACTTGTTTGCTAATTAGCTTAAATTACTTTTCCTGATTAAATGTAAAGAGATCTTCATGCAACTTAATTGACCTTCCTTTTCTCTCTGATCCTATGCGAGTCTTGGCCTGAATAGCATTAACTGATCCAATGATGGTTATTTTGGTTGGCCCTAAAACATCAAGGCTTCATCAGTATTGTCTTTCACTAATGTAATTTAGATATTGATTCAGATACTGTATGGCCCTATTTTAGGCCTCAGGTATAATATTTTAAGAGTGTTCTTTAGACTTTGTAAGACACGGCTTGGTGTCTTTAACCAATATGTCTAAAGAACATTGTGTTCTGACTTGACCGTCATCAGTGAGGTCCTTTGGCACGGAGGGACGCCCAACGGACCGACCCGTACCGCCAAGGGACGAGGTATTCGATTACATCATCTTCAGAGGAAGTGACATCAAAGACATTACTGTCTGCGAGCCACCGAAGCTACACCACGGTCTTCCTCAGGATCCTGCGATTGTTCAGGTATGACCCCTTCACAATTTCTTTCCTTTTTTTTTTAGCTTGGATTGACTTCCGTAATGCCTTCTCTTCCTTGTCTTTCAGTCGTCTGTAGGCAGTTCGTCTTTATCGTATGGCCATCAGGGAGGTTACAGTCCCTACAGGAGCATGATGCCACCTTATAACCCACTTGCTGCTAGCTCTCTGCTTAATCAGCAGTACGCTGCTGCACTCAGCCTGGGTGAGGAAATGAGAACTTTATTCATGTAGGAGCTTTCATGTGTTTTGGTTTTTTTTATATAATGCCGATCGATGTTCCTGTTTCCACAAAACGGGCACTGTGCGATCAATACAACATCGTATGCAGGCAAACACCAGAAGAGAAATCGATGACCAAGACAACACTATTTTCCTTATTTAAGTCTCTTGTACCACAGCAAATCGCCAAAGCTAGCAATTAAATTACTTAAAGAATGATGTGTTGTGTGTTATGCTTTTATAGTTGCATTTTTATCTATTTATAGTTTCCTTTACCTGTGGAATGTGTATGAAACAAGTTTGTTCCTATTTGTTCTAGCAGCTATAAATTCTTTATATTTTTTCCCCACCCCTTCCTGGAGATAATGTTAATGGAGCATGCCATGTTATTTAGAAACTGCAAAGTGTAAACTCCTGTCCTAAAAAGACTTGTAGTTTTCCTCTGATGGTTACAAAGTTCCGATGCTGGAGACTCCTTCACCATATCAACAATTGGATGGGGGGGACTTTTCCTTTTCTCGAGGACAAGGGTTGGAAACCTGTCGCATGTACGATCAAGTTCTCATTCTGTGACCTTTTTCCCCAGGAGCCGGACTGCATGGACATTTGAGAAGAGGTCCCATGGTTGAGCAGGCTGTCCAGACGGTGCCTGCTGAAAAACCAGCTGTAAAAAAAGGCCTGGTATCACAGCAGCCGGGCCGTGAGGGCGTCCGGGTACAGCAAGGCCAAGGAAGTCCTCAACCGCAGAGGAGCGCCACTTCTGGGAGTAAGATTGCAAAAAATTGCCACTAAGGTCCAGTCCGGAAGAATTTCAGAATCTGGAACTTGACTTGGAGATGAGGATGAGTCTTTAATAATCACATTACAGCATAGTGATTTAAAAAAAAAAAAAAATTCCACATATCCCATCATGTCAGGAAGTTGGAAGAGATCTGCTTCCTGTCAGAGCCTCGGTTATACCCCAGATCGTACTGTTTATTGTTTTAGGAAACGTGTGGTGTTCACTTAGCTCTATGGTCCAGTGCTAAAGTTTGCATCTCCATAGATTTTGGGTGTGCTACAAGTATCTAACATCTCGAAAAATCTGAATCATCTCCAGTGGTTAGCAGTGATCAGTCTTTGGGTGTAGCAGGTCTTCAGAGTACCGTCTTGATTTATCTGGGGGTAGATTTAATCTGCCTGTTTTTTATCCTCATCTCTGGTTACTGCATCCTTAATCTGAGGTTGGTTTTCATGGATGGCAATAAATTTGAGATATTTAACATCTTGTAGATCCACCTCATATCAGATGCATGTGCATTCCCAGTTTGCTGTGAACCTCGCTGCACTGCATCTTCCAAAAACATCTGTGGTAATCACTGAATCCTTGAGCTCACTTCACACCAGAAGCAACAGTGCATTCTTTACCTGTTTGCCATGCGTTTAGGTAGTGTGAAGCAATTATTTCTAGCATTTGGTTAGTAATTATAACCTTCATCTGTGTGTACAGTCAATGCATAATTGAAGCCTTGGGAGAATGAGTAATGTTCACACAAACAGCTGAGTATCTGCAGGCGTGTGTTTCTATTTGATGAATCACTGCAAATCTCGTTGTGACTTCCATTTGATTACATTCATATTGACAGTACCTGCAGACCACCTGTGGTGAATATTGGCCAATAAGGCTGTGGGGAGACTTGTCTACTGATTAACCCAAACTTGTCCAGAATTTCCATGTTGGAAGATGGCAGTCAGTTTCCAGTTATCATGTGCTAAATTCTGCTCATTTGTCTGAGCAGTTGTGGGTGAAGGGCCTGGCACAATGGCCAGCAGTGGCAGCTTGGCATTGGTTGATGGTTTTGATTCTAGTACACGTAAAGCATATGTTACTAGCTGTTCAACCTCACACTCTTTGGCTATACATGAAGTTTATGTACAGTGTGTTGGTTCTTCCGACATATTTGGAATCTGTGTGACTGAGGGTTTTATTTGTCTATTTTTCGGGTAGTTTCTCAGCAAGGAGATGTACAAGCGCAGAATCAAGCTAATGATGAGAACAGACCACCGCAGAGAAGGAGACAAGGTATCTTCCAAATTATCCAAAGCTTAAAGACTATTAACTTTTTGGGGTTCATTATAAACGTAACATGGATTATGTATCAAAACCCAGTAACGCAATAGCTTTCCACTAATACTTTTTGAAACCTGTTTTTAAACTTTATTGTTTGTTCTTGCTACTGTTTTAAAAAATATATTTTCTTTAAATTCTGGATTTGTTTGGTTTTGAGTATCCCGTTTCCCTGCAGGCAATCGCCGAGCCCGGAATCGCAACCGAGGTCAGATCATTGTAGCGAACAGCAAGCCCACAACCCTTCAGTTTGATTCGGACTTTGACTTTGAAACGGCTAACGCACAGTTCAACAAGGACGAGCTCCTCAAGGAGGTTCAAGGCGACTCAAAAGGCGAGGTCAAAGGTTAACGGCACGGGCGGCTGTTCTTACTAGATGTTTTCATCTTGGTTACTCTGCGGTTGTTGAATCTCTTTTTCTTGTGTACTTTCCTGCAGATAAAGAGGAGAAGGAGAAATCAGACTCTGGAGTGGAGACTCAGAACAGCGAGGGAGCCGGGGAAGAGGAGCCACTTGGCCCGAAGTGCTTCTACAACAAGTCCAAAAGCTTCTTTGACAATGTCTCTTCTGAACTCAAGTCCAGGTATTTCAAACTAATCTTTTGGGACTGCATGTTAATTCCAACAGTGTTCAGGTCACGGTTCTGTGTATGCCGGGTTTAATCGTTATCATTGCAAAAGGGCCAGCTAGTGCTTTGAGCACACCTGCGAAATGGATTAGTCCAGCCTGATTTTGTTTGAGAGCTGTTTGATCCCATTTTGCCTGGAGACGTGAAATCATGATCAGACAACTATGATCCTTTTACTCAACATGGGTATTTGGGAGTCTTCCAAAGTGTCTGCAGGTTTTTTTTTTTTTATAGAATATTAAGGTGAAGGCCATCATGTAGTTGCTGCTGCTGAAATGTTTTAATGCTGTGAGTTACTGGAATGCACATGTACATTAATAGCCGCTGATGCTGGCATGGCATGAGAACGATCAATACATAAACTATAATGTGAATGTTATGGAAGGGGCGGATGGGGCTTTTATCTTCCTCCTTTATTCAGTGTAGCAAGATATTTAGAATGACCTTTCTACGTAGAAATGATGTCCTGAGAAGTCGCATTGTGGTGGTGGTCAGTTCTAGTGAATTTCAAATAATTCCGGCGGGCACCCTCGTTTTCAGACGTACGACATGGGCGGAGGAGCGCAAGCTGAACGTGGAGACGTTCGGAGTTCCTGGTCGTTTCTTAAGAGGCCGTGGGTTTCGTGGTGGGTTCAGAGGGAGGAGAGGAAGAGGGATGAGTCAGCGTGCCTCTGCTCAACCAGCTGTTGGGAGCGGTAGGGTGTGATCACCGGTAAGCTTGAGAAAATGCAACCAATTGTTTTAAAGGAGTAGTTTCTTAATCTCTTGAGTTTCATGTTTTATCCTAAATAAAGCCCCCACTTGTGTTAAGTAAAATCAATGTGGATTTCGGTGACTTAGTGTCCACCCCAATCTTCGATTTCTTTCCAAATGCCGAGTGTCGTATTCGTTACATACGTTCTATAACTTGTTGTTTTGTTTCCTCCTTTTGCAGATCTCGATTTCTTCACGTAGCCACCGAGTGCTTTTGTAAATACAAAATTTCTCCTCCCCTTTTTTTTTTTTTCTATAATACTTCATTTTAGTTGGAGTCCTGCACTTTAACTGTTATTAAATGAACAGATTTTTCTTTTATTTGCTTGTCCAAAGGCATATTTTGTGTTCTTGCTATGCTGCTTTATCACTAGTGAATGTGTTTATATTTAAAAAAAAAAAAAACCCAAAAACAGCTGATTGCACAAACTGAAATGCACATTAACTTGACCCGTCAACGTTTGACTAAGCAAAGCACTTTTATTTATGCTTTATGATGGAAATAATATTGGAATGTAGATTATTGATTGTCAGCCTTTGGCGTTTGTTCCCCAGACATTGATTTAAGAGGCTTTTGTTTCCTTTATTTATTTATTTTTTTGGCATGTGGATTAAATGGGGACTTTGTACCAAAAAAAGAGAACCATTGTTAATAAAATGGAAAATGGCTGATAAAATCTCAACCCTTTAGTGCATTTAATTCCTTGTTGCCTAAAACTTGAGTTGCTGATGGCATCCCAGCTTGTTCAGGACGTTGTGCCGGCTGCGGCTTTCTTTTTCTTCTCTGCTTCCTCCTTTTCTTTCTCCAGTGCCGATACGATCTTCTCCACCTCTTCAGGGTCCAAAATCTAGTGCACAGAAATGCCAAGTTAGGGGAAAAATGATCTTGTGCGATTGGAGGATTTGTTGTTTGTAGTTGCCTGTAACGAACCTTCATGGCTTCACCACGCTTCATTGTGGCCAGTTCGATATTTTTTCCGCCAGATTGCACCACCTGAAAATGGCAGATGTTCAAAATAATTCAAATGAGTATGGTCTACCAATACCACAATATTCCATTACTTATTCAAGTAGTAACGAATAAGTACCCCCCCCCTGCAGAATTGGCAAATGTTTATTCCCACATGATGTAAATTAATATTAATTCACAAATGATAATTGTTAATGATACTTAAATAAAAGCCCAATTAAAATGATCGGTACATTTGAGATTCTTGGTCCTTAACCAGCACAATACTGCATCAAGTGTAGTTTGTATACTCAGTAGTTCAACGGTACCTCGAGAAGAGCTCTGACTGCCAGTTTTAGGACTAATTCGTCTGTCTCCATGTCCTGCTCTTTGTAGTTCTTCTCCAGGAATTCCCGCACAGATTTTGCTGATCTCCCAATGGCATTTGCCTGCAGGTGATCATGTGGCATATTGCAGTGAAGGTCAAAAATAATCTTTCATAAAAAGCTTTAGATATTAGTCATGTTTAGAGGCAGTTCATACATTAAAGGTGTGATTAACCAGCCAGAACAAAATTACTGCTGTACTTGAGGTAGAAAAAGTTCAACATTTATAGGAGACTGTTTTTATAACTGCTGTAGCATAAGTGTTGAGAACTAAGTTGTATTCCACAACATTAAATGTGACTATAAATGGATCAAGATTAATTGTTGGCAAATTGCTATGGGGGGGGGGGGGGAAAACATGTCGGGATGTGCTGCTATTGGAAAATAAGCGACTTTAGTGTGTTAACAGTAACTTCGCTTCATTAAACCACCCAGATATTGATTATTTTCCTGTAACCGCATTCCGCCAAGTGCTTTATTCCTTGAGTGCACGTTATTCAGTGAGGACGACGTGTTAAAATACTGTTTAAACTGGACTTGAGCATACTGAGACTTCAGTAGCTTACCTGATCAAAATGTACAAATAAAACTCTTTGACTTGCACCTACTTTAAAAATTGGCAAAATTGTTTGTAATTCAAAAAAAATAAAAAATCACCTTCTGCAACATAGTGTTAATGGATTATATTAAAGTGTATATTATAGATGGGGGGCAACATCCTTACCTTCCAAGCATGGTACGTTCCAGAAGGGTCAGTCTGATAAAGATTGGGTGTACCATCGAAATCAAAGCCCATGATGAGGGAGGAAATGCCAAAGGGCCTTCGTCCGTTACTCTGCGTGTAACGCTGCACAAAATACACATGTAGACTCGTATGTGTAGATGAACTGAAATGGCTGTACTAGTTTTGAACGATCTCTCTGTAATGGCCGAGGTGTTACCTGTTTCATGTTGGAGATGTAGCGGGTGATGTACTCCACAGTGGCGGGATCCTCTACAGTCAGTCTGTGGCTTTGACACTCCACGCGAGCTCTGTTAATCACAATCCTGGCATCTGCTGTCAGGCCTGTAGATCAGAGGAACCAGGAAAAATATGTACAGCGTGATGTACTGTGTATACAGAGTGGGCTAATTTTTTTTTTTTTTTATCAAAATGTTTTAAGAATGTAAAAACATTTATTTCAACCGTTAGATTTAGGTTTGGCTTTTTTTTCCCCCCGGTTTGCTTACCAGCAAATGCCATGAAGATATTGTCATCCAGCGCACAGATTTTTCTCACTGTCCTCTCATCCTGGAGCATGGCCGCTGATTTCTTCTCAACCCCAAGCACAACGATGTTTTTGCCTCTCACCCCCACCTGCAAGTTCAAGGTCTTTATAAGCATACAGGCATAGACACAGGCGGCACTGTACAAAGAAATTCCTAAAAAAAAAAAAAAGGCTCTTTTTGTATGGTGTCAAAGTTCTGTAGTAATATAGCTGAAAAATAATGGAAAAATGTTGACCAAAAAAAGTCTGCTGTACATAGTAATAATACATCATATTGTTCATGATGGCGCTAATTAATCTAATGGGCATTAAATAAATCAGTTCCCTTATGCTTTGTGCCACATTAAAAGTCTTTAAAGGTGTATTTGTTGGTTATATGACGTGTTTTACATTATTAATCTGTTCTTCACAACAGTGCTATCTGAATACAAATTATTTTGTTTTTAACATCTCATTACGTATCAAAATATATTTTCTTAAATTTATGCCTGCTATGGTTAATATATGCTTTAATATTATACATAAAAAAAAAAAAAAAACCTAACTGGATAGATAGATCGATAGAACTTTTGGTTCTATATCACAGACTTCACCTTAGAACCCAAAGTTTTAGGGGAACCATCACCCTACAGAATCATTTCCACTCCCTTGATCTGGAGTAGTTTCCGTTTTTTCCAAAGGTGTATTAATGAATGAAGTCTTGATTAGGAAGTTTTAGCCTTGATTTGACAGACCAGACAGGAGCACGTGTCCTGTCAGTGTAGTCTGATCTAGTCTGATGTTGATCTGGACAACACACTGAATCTAAGATGACTTGAATATTATATCTGATCAAAAGCTTTCTGCCCAGTGTAGCCTAGTGCCCTGAAGAAGACCTTCTAGACATGAAGACCTATTTATTATAGTACTGTTGATTTTTGCCACTAGGTCTGTAATTCGAGGTTGATTTCTCTCCTTGGTCCGTGGTTTTGTCTCACTGTGTGCTGTACTCACTGCAGTCGAACCCTTCTTCACCGCCTCCTGAGCATATTCCACCTGGAACAGGTGTCCGTCCGGGGAAAACACCGTGATGGCTCTGTCGTAGCTCATTCTTTCTTTATACACAGGCTTAGATCTCGTCTCGGTTTATTTACACCAGGGCGTCGTTGCTTTGCGCTTCTGATCTTAAAAGTAAAAGTGAAAGTAAGCTTATTGAAAGGTGGGACAGATTTGACAGCGCCTCCGTGCGACTCTGAGGCGTAATTGCACTTATAGTTTTTTTTTTGTGTGTGTGTGTTCTTCATGCTGCGCTGGGATTGGTCAGTGGCTGCAAAGGTAGCTTCCTTATTGGCCCAAGACCGACATTCAACTGTGTCGTCATCTTGAAGGCGTCAACTTTTGACTTCAGATGGAACTTCAGTCAAAACCGACAATTTCGCTACATTTGGAGGTCAGGAACAAGGAATCACGTTCATGTGTCAAGCACTGGTTTTTGTTCTAATGGTTTTGTTAAATAATCACTTAAACAAATAATAAACAACAGCATTCTAACAACAACAATAATGGTGATGGTAAATGTGCACTTATATAGTGCTTTTATCCAAAGCGCTTTACACTGTGTCTCATTCACACACTCCAATGGTAGCAGAGCTGCCATGCGAGGCACCAACTTGCCTTCGGGAGCAACGTGTCTTGCCCAAGGACACCTCAGCATGTGGAGTCACCCGAATCCGAATCGAACCACCAACCTTACGATTAGTGGACAACCCGCTCTACCAACTGCGCCACAGCCGATAATAATATACATCCATCCATCCATTCATCTTCTACCGCTTACTCCTTTTTCAGGGTCGCAGGGAACCTGGAGACTATCCCAGGGATAATAATCAGGCACAAGGCGGGGTACACTCTGGACAGGGTGCCAATCCATCAGGGCACAATCACATACACCCTCACACACCCATTCATACACTACAGACACTTTAGACACACCAGTCAGCCTACCATGCATGTCTTTGGACTGAAGGAGGAAACCGGAGTACCCGGAGGAAACCCCCGCAGCACGGGGAGAGCATGCAAACTCCACACACACAGGACTCCGGTGGGGAAAAAAAACTATTATTATTATTGGTAGTAGTAGTAGCAGTATATTTATTTCCGTTTTTATTCATTTTATTTCTCTCTCTCCACCTCCGTTCCTGCACACCCCTTCGACATTTTAAGTCAGCTAAATCTCATCTCTTCTGCTTTGCATTTGCTCACACCCAGTGTTTCTTCCCAATCTTACTGTGCCCCTTATTATTGTTTAATCTGCTAAATTACAGCACAGTTTTATATGAGGGGTTTTAATAAATATACTACTTTTATTCTCACCCCCCCCCATTACCTTTATTATTTTTATATTCTAAATTCACATTTTAAATATGTTTAAGTTACTTCTGTGACTGTTTTTTCTTTCTTTCTTGTAACTATAGACTGTCCTTAGGTTCCATGAAAGGAGCTCATAAATATTATTATTATTATTAGTAGTAGTAGTAGTAGTAGTAGGAGTATTTGAACTTTTTAACCTAATTTGCCTAGATTTTATAGTAATATTTTAATAATAAATACAGTCATTATTTTCTACTTGCAATAAAGTGGTATATTATTATTATTATTATTATTATTATTATTGTTAGCGTCAGAGCCTTCAAGAGCGCGCGGACCTTCCCTGACCAATCACAGCGGAGCAGGTCCGACGTGGGCATGGCTACGCCGGGGCTCAATCGAAGAAAACACGAGCTGCCATTGTTTACGTGATGCTGCAGCGCACAAGGCGTGTTACGTACAGAACTGTGCGCAGTCACGTTCGTGAATGAGCTGTAGTGGAAGCGTAAGGAGAGACGCGGTCGGCCGAGAGCTGGGTGGAGCGTACCAAGAAGCAGGTGTTTCCTTCATGTAGACCGCGGGGTCGGTTTCAGCCTCTCCATCTCCGACACCGTCATTACCGTGCTGCCTGGTTTTATTTACAATCCTCTATGTTCTGGGTTTTCGTCTATTTCCAATAGAGGTCGTTTTGTGTGTGATAATTAGACATATTCGAGTAGAGCCACCCCTATTTTCTTAATCCTAATTACTAGTGACCTGTCTATGTGACAGGCGCTGTGAAAGCCAGAGAATAAACATTTGAATAAAATCATTCTCATATTCAGATTTTCGTTTCTTTCCCCCCTCCCTTGCGATTAAAAACAATGTCAGTCACATTTTCATCAACACGGCCGAGAGGGAAAGGTGAAGTGACCCAACAGACGATTCAGAAGGTAAATGTGCTGTTTTTAGGATGATGAAAAGCCTTGTTCTTGTTGTTGTTGTTGTTGTTGTTGTTTAAAGGATGCTTTCTGTTTACTGGTGTGAAAGTGGAGAAGTGAATGGCAACTGCTCCACATGATCCTAAACAAAAGCAAATATTTGTGTTTACACCTGATGCCTAGAAAGCTAAAGACAATTCATATAATCTAATTCTGCTTTTATGCAACAATGTAGTAATAACAATAAATTTGTTTATATCTTCCTGATACATTATACTATATGTACTGGGATGAGGAGTATGTCTTTTCACTGGGTATTTAAAAAAAAATAAAATAATATATATATATATATATATATATATATATATATATATAATTTCATGTGATTCGTTTTCATGTGATTCGTTTACATGTGATAAATTTTCATGTGAGTCCTTTACATGTGATTCATTTTCATGTGATTCGTTTACATGTGATTCATTTTCATGTGATTCATTTTCATGTGAGTCCTTTGCATGTGATAAATGTTCATGTGAGTCCTTTACATGTGATTCATTTTCATACGAGTCATTGTTTTCTAATAATATACTAGTAATTCCCATACATTAATGGATGAAACCTTGGAGTTGGTGAATACACACACACACACACACACAAAGTGTTAGCCTTGTCTCCACACCTTTGTTTGCACTGGAAAGTGATGGATGTGTTGCTGTCACTTCAGTGTCACTTTAATGGACGACAGGCTCGAAGAGGTGACATAATTCCAAAAGGATGCACTTCTATAGCGCTTCCTCAAAGTAAACATTCAAGCAAAAGTCAAAATAATGATGCCGTCATGGTGTAGTAGGACATGTTTGGAGTCTTCAGTTTTTACGCCGGACCCATGAGGATAATGTACAATAAAGCAATAAAAGTAAGAAAAAGGTTCCTGAAAGTGCACGATCGTATACATGTTTTATACACGAGCGTTAGAGCACGGCGCTGTGCTGTACCGAATGCTCTAGTAACATTATTTTATATTCTGGAGTAACAGAATTAAAAACGTTTATTTAACGATGGAAACATAGCCTAATTGTTTATATGGTTCCGCTTTCCTTAAAGAGAGGTTTATTTAACATTTATGGAAGGAGTCTCCAGTATCAGCACTTCGGAACAGTCATTAAAGCGCACCTATTATGGTTTTGAAACGTGCCTGATGTAGTTTACGAAGTCTCATACGGTAGATTTACGCACATCTGAGGTCAAAAAACACGTTAACGTGCTCATAGTGTAAACTGCAGCGTGTCAAAAACGACTCGTTAAATGATCCGATCTAAAGGATTCGTTCTAAACAGCTCCTTTGAGAGAGCTCGCTCTGCTCTGATTGGTCAGACGTCCCAGTCTGTTGTGATTGGTCTACCGCTGTCAGCGAGCGGCCGATGAAGACAAGAGGTGGGGCTTTTTTGTTACAAACCTACGTATGTTAGTACAGGAAGTAAAGTCTGGAATCACTAACGAGTCGATTCAGCGGTTCAGAATCGGTTCATTGTTTTGCGAGTCGATAACTCCGTTTGTCGTGCGCTTTGAATTTTGAAACTTTGCAGACTTTTTTTACATTCACAAACAGCTACGTGTAGAACACGCTACATGAAAGGTCATATTTGAGAAACCGTAATAGGTGCACTTTAAGGACAGAGGAGTTTATGTCTAATTTATGTCTAATTACATACTGTAATTGTTCATAATTGCTGTGGTGTAAGAGGAATCAAACGCTTCTGGATGTGGTGTTATAGGAAAATAATTCACTTCAGGGTGGTAACTTCATCACACAACCGTATTGTTGATTATTTTCCGAGAACAACACGAAACTGGGTTTTTATCCCGTTTTATTCCTTACCGAAGCAACGTTATCGCGTTTGTGGAGCACGTATTTAAATAAGGACGTAAGAAGGGTACTCATTCACAAACACAAGTCCATAATGGAAGGATATTAACGATACCATTTTCAAACAAAGATTTAGATGATAATATGTCAGTCTAAAACCAGCCGCTGTGTGTGTTTTCCTCTTTCCCGCCAGATGCTGGATGAAAATCACTATCTGATCCAGTGCATTATGGACTATCAGAGCAAAGGAAAGACTGCAGAGTGCACACAGTAAGTAATCTGCGTTATTTATTCAACACCTGATGCGCAACGCTGCTGAGGCCGACGCTCTGGACGTCACGGGATTTGATTTGAAGTCACAACCCAACCTTATGGTCATGAATTACCACCTTAAACTTCTTTCTAATGTTTCCTAAATCAACAGTACGGCTCCCGACTAACATCGTCCACGTTAACTTTATCCGAACTGTTTACCTTTCGATACGATGTGGGCGGGGCTAAACTTAGGTTAAGTTGATTTAAAGCTTCTTGAATGATGTTACTCATTATTATTATTATTATTATTATTATTCCATTATAATTGTGTTTAGGTATCAGCAGATTTTACACAGAAACCTGGTTTACTTGGCCACGATCGCAGACTCCAACCAAAACATGCAGTCCCTCTTACCTGCGGTAATCTTCCTTCCTTTCTTCCTACCTTCCTTCCATGTCTCGCTTCCTCATACGTTTTTTTTTTTCTTCCAGACTCTCCTTCCTTCCTTCCTTCCTTCCTTCCTTCTTCTCTTTATGTCTCTGTTTCTCTTAAATCCATTTTTTTCTTTCTGTATTTCTTCCTTCCTTTCATATATTTACTCAAAATGGCATATTAGCTGTGCGTAACTAAGAGAACCTAGAATTTAAATCTCTCTCTTTCTTTCTCTCTCTCTCTCTCTCTCTCTCTCTCTCTCTCTCTCTCGACCAGCCTCCGAACCCCGGGATGAGTATGGGTGGAGGCGGGATGGGGGGGAGCAGTGCAGCAGGATCTCTACATTCTCAGAATAATCTTAATGACAGCATGGCTCCTTCCTCGCTATTGCAGAGTCCGATGAGTAACGGTGAGTCTGTCCACACCTGCACACGGCTGTCTTGCTGCACTTCCTGTCTTCCTGCATGACTCTCACTGCCAGTGCTTTTGTAGTTTGTGCTCCGTCTGCTTTACCCTACACCAATCAGTATGATTATTTATTTATTTATTTATATTTCAAATGTATGTAGACGGTACTGTACTATGTTTAAAATGCCAGTTTTTGACCAAACGGAACAAAAAGGGTTTAGCAGTAAAGCTGACCGAGGGTCAGATGGCCTTCAAATCATCCCCAGCATTTTATGGCATATTATTTAGGATAGTGGATAATAATGGATAATTTAATAGTGTAATAAATAAATAATTACGATACGTAGACAATACTATATGTGTAATTGGGGGCAAACAATACACTTTTGTTTCTCATTTAGGACAGATTTCTGTTTTTTCCATAGCTTCCATAGTTCTTCCGTCCTTCTTCTCTGTATATCTCTATTTCCATATCCTTCCTTTCTTCCTACTTTCTTTCCTTCCCTTCGTATCACTGATCTTTCTTTCTCTTTCATCTTTTTGACTTTCTGTATTTCTTCCATTCCTTCCGCCCTTCTAGGTGATACAGTATGAAATGAAAAGCTCGACACGCTTGAATTAAATTAAATTCAATTAAAACGATTTAAGGAACATCTTCAAGCTTCTGAGTTTATCATCCACTTCAGTCACTTTGATTCCCTGTGACTATATAATCCCTCTACTCCATCCTCGTCTTCCTTTATTTATTTTTTCCTATCCTTCTTTGCCGATGAACTGAATGTGTGTGTGTGTGTGTGTGTGTGTGTGCATGTGTGTATCTCGTGCCATTGATCCTGGTTGCACATTTGACTGCGAGTGTGTGTTATCAGGCCCGAGTCACACCCCCATGCAGCAGCAGCAGCAGTCCGGCCCTTCCACCTCGTCCATGAGCTCCGGGTCGAGCTTCACTCACTCAGTGCCCTCATCCTCATCGTCACTGGGTACGGCACTGTACCCGTCCTCCCGCACCAACCTCAACATACAGTCCAGCCAAGGTGAGCCCAGAGAGCGCTCGCCCTGTCAATCACAACTCAACCAGACAATCCGATTGGACGGGAGAGGGGCGAACGGAGATTTTTAGAATTAGTTAAGTGTATACGTCAGGATTAACACTGAGAAACTGGAGTCCCTAGTGTCAGGGCTTTGTCACGGTCAGAGGTAACGCTGTACCTTTTAGCTTTCTGATCTAGGAACGTCTTTAGGACAGCGGATTTTATGCTTTCGGGTGTCTCGGGAGCACAAGTTGCGTTTTCTTTTCATATTAACTTCAAGAGAGAGATCAAACGAGAGGCTGGTGAGGGAATGCCTGTTTATAGCTGCTGTGAAAATAAGTGATAAAAGGAACTTGGTTGTTTCAGGGATCTTTCACGACATTAAATGTGTATATGACTATAAATGAATTAAATACGGAGGGAGGAATAACAACACTTGTTCTGTTATTGGAAAATAATCAACTTGGGGTCGTAACAGTAAAGCCTGGATTATACTTGCTCGTAAGTACATGTACGTGTACGCAAGGTGGCTGCTGGACATATACGGTCATTGGAAGCTTGTGCACGCCCTTAGAAATTGGGAAAGTGTTCGCTTGGTGCAATACCAGTGTAAGTAGTAGGGGGCAGTATAGCACAGTGTGACACAACTGATTAAACAAACTTTTTTCGCTAGTTATGTTACTATTCTAGACAGATATTCAGTACAATCATGAACAGATTTTCCTATTACTGAATTTTTTAAAACTCACGTGGAACCTACCGAAAGGAAAGTCTTCTGAATCTTCTAGATTCGTAAATACTTTTGAACGTAAGGTCAGAGCTCATGACGACAATAACGACGACAGCGGGATGTTTCAAAGAGAGACGGAGCTCATCAAGCATCAGTGTGCATGAAGACGCTCACATCCCAATAGTGTGCTGAATAGCAGACGTCGCTTTTATTAAACCCCCCCCCCCAGATGTACGACAGATTTGCCGGTTGCCAGTGCTTCTGCATGTGCACGCAAAATCCCACACCAAGTATAAACTAGGCCTAAATATGATTAATCGTAGGCTATAATCCCATCTTAATATGACATCTTAAATGAGGTTGGTTTTGTGGGTAGTACAAATTGTGAATAACCATTGACATTTCAATATCTTAATTAGTATATTGGGAGAATGTCAAAGACACACAGGCAGTAAATCCTGACTAAATCTTGTATAAGCTCTGTTCTCACTGATTAGCGGAACGTGTTGGCCATCACAGAACATAAACAGAAAGTCTAGCTAATCTAGCTAGCAGTTAGCAATTAGCAACTAATTTAGGAAGTGAACGTAAGCTAGCAAATGAAAGCTAAACAGCAACTAGCAAGCTTTAAAAAAGGGGGGTGGGGCAAAAATAAACCAGTGAGTAAATGCTAACTTACCATACACAGCTAACTCTGCTACCTTGCTAGTTCTATAATTAGGACATTTAGTGCATGCACTGTTGAATATTTCAGATACTCGATGCTTGTGCCGTTGTGTTTAGTTGCATCTGTGTGGCGTAGCAGGCTGGCAGTCACTGACTGAATAGTTTGCTTTAGAACATTAGGCTGCACCTATTACGAAGGTCTTAGGTGGGTCTTGGGCTCAACTGGTTCAACTGGTGTTTGAAGAGTTTTATTACATTTCTTTTTTTGTTTTTGTTTTTTGTTGTTGTTCTTTTGCTTGATTTTTAGTGTACCATGGTGTCCAACATACTATATTATTATTATTATTATTATTATTATTATTATTATTAGGGGTTCCAAAGTTCCTATGCTTGAATAAGAAAGCAGAAGACAGCCAAACACATTCAGTTCATCACGGTGATTATTTACCTTCCTCCTTTAATAATCCCCCCCCTAACTTTTGTCCCCTGTCTAATGAGCTTAATCAACATGTTCTCTCCATGCAAGCACTTACCCGAGCTTGGCTTCTGCTATTTATTTCACAGTTAAGTTCTCCCAACGAGTTTCCCCTTACAAGTTCTTCCCTGCGAGTTTTACAGTTTTCTCTGGATGTTTCCGATGCTTCTCCTCGACCTCCATGATGTTTTTTTTGTTATTTTTTTATTTAGATATAATCAATGTTACAGTAACGTGTGATTTTCCTCAGTCTCTATGATGCATCAGCAAGGTTCAGGACCCCATTATTCCTCTTCTGGAGGTCAGCACTATCAGGGGCAGCAGACCATGGGCATGATGGGACAAAGTAATCAAGGCAACAGTATGGTCCCACAAAGGCCTGTCGGAAGCTATCGTCCTGCTCAGCAAGGTAAGTCTGATGTAATTCCTGTACGTCCTGGTGGAATCGGTTCGGCGAGATGTAAGTGTTTTAGTTTCAGTTCTGATTGGTTAAATGAAGTGTGATGGTTGACGCGTGTGAAAGACCTTCACATTTATATTTATCCATTTGGTTAATACTCTTATCCTGAACGTACGGTGCAATATACAAGTGTTTGGACAGTCTGAAAGGATTCATACCCTGAAAGACTAAAGACTAATTCTGGTTCACAAACTTATGATAGAAGACTCTATCATATGTTTGTGAAGGGTTAGTGGTAGGGGTAGCAATAAATTCTAATACAAAGAAACACATAGAACCAGTTTCCTGGATATTGTCTTAAAAGGGCTCAAGACCTAGCTGGAAAACAAATGTATACATGGGATCTCATTGGATTATCAAGCTGGATACAAACTGGTTTATTTGCAAACAATATTTTCTTGAAAATCCGGTTCATTTGAAAAATAAAAAAATAAAATGAGTATCAATTAGTCCAAGAGCTCCTGAGTCTGTTTTAATTTATGTATAAGGAGACTCACTAATTCATTAAACCTTGATCAAGCAGCTTCAAATCATATAATTGTTGTGAGTTAGTGCAATATTTGAGTGATGCTGTCAAGTTTAAATCACTTCGATATCACTTGAATTTTATGAAAAATATTGTGAAACTCAGTTGTTTAATATTCGTTAGTATTAGCAACCCGAGAGAAATCTATTCATTAAGACAAATAAGACTAGCCATTCAGTTAGGACAAAAGTAATGGCACGCTATAAAAGTAGGCTCGGACAGCGTGTGTCCAAGTCGTCCGAGCGCTACAGTGACTGAGCTCGTTCATCTATTTGGCATCATTTTGTCGCGTTCAGCTTTCTTTGAACCTCGCCTTCTACGTAGATTTTTGGGCTTCCACTAAACGTAAACCAAACCATGAAGGTGCTTGGTAATTTATGGGTGACTGGCGTTTTATAAACATATGCGTGCGAGTAGGTAGAAAATCAACATTTTGGAAATCTGTCTGAGTTCGGTTTGATCTATTAAACATGAAGGCACAGCTTTATTCAAAGATTATAAACGAGGCCCGTTGGGTCGATGGATTCAGCTGGTGGAGGCTCATTGCAGCAGTGAGGAGCCTTACGTGCCTGATTAGATCTTGCCAGGATGTTCTGATGTTGCTTGTAAATGATAAAGGTTGCAGTCTGGATATGACTAGAGCTTGTATGCGAATTTAAGCAAATTCTGTAGTGCAGAAATTTTGTATTCTTCTGGTCAAGAAATCCGAAGCATCAGTTCGTCGATGTAATGTGAGCACAAGGGAGTGCTTATCCAGTAGGTACAGTGGGGTCCAAAAGTCAGTTCTGCTTTGTAATTTCGTTTCAGATAATGGGTCTCTCATCTAGGAAATCAGAAAGCCAATCTGAAATCTTCTGTGAGATTTGGATGAGAACGGTGGAGCCGTCGTCATTTCTTTGGTGTGCTTTATCGTTCGGTTGGATTTATTGCACTTGGATTTCTAATAAGGTTTTTTTTTCTTAGTAACATTCTTCTGAAGATTTGAAAGGACATGGTAATATCTGGAGTTTCTGCACACCAGAATTAAAACTATATTTTTTTTTTTTCCTTTTCAGCATTGCTGGAATTTCATTTGCATCTCTTTTCTTGCACGTACATACTTTGCTAATTACATTTTTTTTTTGCCATTTTTCTTCTCCCTACATTTTTATTTACTTTGTTCCAAATTAGGAACAACACTTCATGCTGCATATAGGCTGATCCATCCATCTCTACATAAACTGTTCCCTCATAATGAGATTACTACATCCTGAGCCTTTCCTACTATAAGTGCATTATAGGCAATGGTCTATTAATTCTCACAAATCTAGCCAATAATTCAATTCATTCTTATCTTTTAATGAAGATATGGAAGGCATCCTAAACAACACAGACTCCCTCAGTACGAGCCCACCGTAGTATATTCGTTGTAGATCCTCTTTTATGCCCTTGAAGCCACTTATTCGCCCGTCTGCTTCTTCTGCATTGGAGGACTTGGGCCATTTGATCAGATCAGATCTGATTAACCAACCGTGGTGTCGCACTGTGTTTCAGGATCGCAGTACATGGGTCAGGAGGAGTTCTACGGAGAGCAGTACGGACACACTCCGAGCTCCAGCGAGCCTATAAACCAGCAGTATTACCCTGATGGTAATCACACAGACCCTCACTCACATTCATACAAGCAACTTACATGCTTATCCACCTCCCTAAAGCATCTTCCACACCTTCTACTTCTGCCTCATTTCTCTTCCCTGTTTTTTTTTTGTGTGTTTTTTGTTTTTTCGTGTTTACATGTTCACACATATTCGCAGTTTATTAATTCCGAGGTCAGATGTGTTTTTCTGGTTTTAGATGAATCTTGTCTTTTTATATTATCGATTTTGAAGCCAAGTCTCAGAACAGATTTTTTTTTCCTTTAACCATGAGCGCCTTTGGTGTGCCGAAATTTCAGATCTGGTACCTTTTTTGTCTATTTATTGTGTATGGAATTAGGTATAGAGCTGTGTGCAGTACGCACTGTATGTGCATCTGACTGGACAAGAAGTGTAGGTCCTTTGTCTTTCATTATTGTGAAATGAATTAAAGCTGGAACGATGTATACAAAATTAATAACACGATACATCTCCAACCCACTATAATGATCGGCGGTACATTACCGTATTTGCTTGTAGCTCTCCATTTTAATCGGCCAAACGCAAGCATCTTCTTTTCGCAGAAAATTATTTAGCTAATCTGCCCAGATTACCCAGACTACCCATAATCACAGTGATATTAGCCAGATTACTACTCCAGCTGTACTTTTTGCTAGTTCCAATCTCATTGGCTATTTGCACCTTAGCTAGAAGTCTGGCTTGTGTGAATTTGGTAGCAAGCTAGATCACGTTAGCCAACTTTATTATCTAAATAAAAAGTTTCCCTACGAGCTATAAATTGTTAGGCTACTATGACATAATTAAGACCAGAAGCTGAATAGATGAACTATTGCATTGATGTATGATGAAATTTGCGATTGGCTGATCATATTAATCTTAGGCTCTATTCTTGCTGCCTGTTCACCCAGGGTTGTCTGTCACTTGAAATCAGAACAAGCTAGTGTTACTTATGTACAAGCAAATAATAATTTCAACAATATATTTTGCACCCTATAGGTCACAGTGAATACTCGTATCAGCAGTCGTCTTATGGCGAGCAGAGTTACGAGAGATCGTTTGAAGACTCATCACAACACTATTATGAAGGCGGTGGGTAGAAAAACATAAGGTGGCAATGTATCGAGACACTTTACGTGAATGCTGCAAATATAATATATTTTGGTGGTGTTGTAGGAAACCCTCAGTATAGCCAACAGCAGTCACAATATCAGCAGAGCTCAGGTCAGCAGCAGCCATTCAACCAACAACAGTACCAATCACAGCCAGGATACAGCAGCCAAGGACAGGGTTACGGTAAGAACGCGAACACGCACGCAACCTTAACCCAACTATTATGTTGGAGGAAAAAAAAGTTACATCCATTATGTTATGGGTCAAAACAGTTTAGCAAAGTTAAAAGTTGTAAAGCTAAAAAAAAAAAGTACAGTAAAAGCTGTAAAGTTGCAGCTTAAAACAGTAAACCTTTTATTACGGCTTGTCCAAGACAAGCTATAAGAAGAAATAGTTGTATTCAAGTTCATGACCCTAAATGAGAAAAGTCAAAGAATTTCAAAGTGAAAAAGAGAGATTGACTAATATGTCAGACATCTCAAATGTGGAAATGGGTCAAATTGACCCATAACATAATAGGAAGGTTAAACACCTGTAGTCCTGTCAGAATGATAGACATGCTGTCACAGAAAATGATGTTCAGACAGACTGCAGTTTCCCAAACCATTTGTAAATAACTGTAAATCATGTGCTTTGAATAATGAGTATGAACTGATTAAAATTGGTGTCACTATTTGAGATTTTTGCTACTTACCTCAGCAGCATAAATTGTCAAAACAATTTGTAATGATAGATCCCATATAAGAAGAACGTTCCTATGCAAAGTTAATTACAACATACCTTATACTTATATTTACCATCCAGTATCTGGAAGTCATAGAATCTTAGTAAGCACTAGAGCCAAATCTTTGATTGTTGGTAATCACATTAGTAATTAGCGTGTTTGAGGAACATTGGTGGTGTTTGCTGGAAAATGTTAATATGTTTTGGTGTTTGGTCAGTTATGTTGGTACTTGGTTGACCGTGTTTGTGTTGGGTGAAATATGTTAGTGTTTGTTGGGGATTGTTGTGTTACATACTGTACATGTTGGCGAGTGGTGGAAATTCTTTATTGTTGGTGGAGTATGAAGAGTGTTGGTGGACTATGTTGGTGTTTTATGGACATTGTTGGAGAGCGTTGGTTTTTAGTGGAGAATGTCGAAGAATATTGCATTTTGTTCGAGTATGTCAGGTTGGACTGAGAACGGTGGTGTTTGTTGGTGCCTATTCATGTGTTTTGGCATGTCATTGCTTGGTGGAGAACGCAGGTGTTTGGAGTATTGGGCTTTATGCATTTGATAGAGAATGGTGGTATTTGATAGGGACATCATGTGTTTTGGTGTTTGGTGAAGTGTGTTGGTGTTTGGAGGATTTTGGAGTTTGGTGGAGAATGTTGGTGTTTGGAGAATAATGGTGATGTTTGGAGAATGTTGGTGTTTGGTAGAAAATTATGTATGGAGAATGTGGGTATTTGGTGGAGAATGCTGATGTTTGGCTTTAATGAATTATGTTGGTATTTGGTGGCGAATGTTAGTATTACATGGAAAATGCTGGTATGTTTTGATGTTTGGTGAAGTCCGTTGTTGTTTGGTGAAGAATGGTGTGTTCAGATGCCCAGAAGCTAGGTGGCCCCAGAGAAAAAAAACACCGGGTTCTGTTAATGCAAGGGCATTCATAAAAACTGATGCACACATTTACACTCATGCACACTCATGCATCTCCCTTCTTTTTTTCAGGTCCAGGACAGGGAGCTCCAACTCAGTACTCTCAGTATCAGCAGGGTCAGAGTCAGCAGTATTCCTCATATCGATCCACACAATCTACCCCTGGCTCTCAAACGCAGAGATCGTACACGTACGAACAGGTACGACACGCACACAGCGCATACTCGCACACAAATCAAGTCTGTAACACTTGAGAGTCAGATGTAGTCAAATGTAATTACTGAGACCAAAAAAATCTTTGAAAATCCATATGTTGGGTCAGAGTACCTGCAGACGCGGTTAATGTAGGAAAATCAATCATTATGATACAAACAGACAAGCTGTGGTAGGCACCAGACAACATTAATTGAAACAGGGGAACCCTGAAACAAAGAAACTGCGAGACCGTGAGCCATGGAGAAACTTGGGGCCTGGGGTAATAAAGAAACTAGTAAACTAAGGAGACTAAAAGACTTGGAAGTATAGAATTTGGAGAACTGGATACTGGAAGAACTACAATACTATGTAGACCAAAGATATAAGGATAGCACGAGAAAGGAAAATTTTAGACTAAAATGTGCTAGTCTCCAATTTTCTAGCATCCCATGTAAATCGATCATAATTACTACAGACATCCTCTGGCAACATTGCATAACAGCCATATGTTCAGAAATTTATCCCGAGTCGAACAGTACTTAAGGAAAAGTTTATGTTGTCTTAACACTAAACACACCTCTATAAAACATTCATCAGTGTGCATTTTTTTTTAATTATAAACAATGGATTTTATTGTGTTTTCTTTACAGGGTCAGTATGGAAACTACCAGCAGTAATGATACTTCTACAAGTCGACCATTCGTCAAACCAATCAAATGAACAGGATCGCATATACTGTGTTAAGCTGACCATTGTGTCATGATGACCAATGAGAAACTAGGCTTGTCCAAAAAAATAAGAATTCAGCTTCCATCTTCTTATGCAGACTGAGATTGGAAACCACTCTCACTGTCTGTCTACTTAACAATTTAATATCCTGGCTACTTTCTTTCACCTACCTCCTCTTCATTTCTCAGAGGGATTTAGAGCTTATGTCTCTGTACAGAGATAAGGTATATATGAGACAAAACAAAACAGACTAACGATACAAATTCTACTGAATATGTTCAGCATCTGTTTATATAAAGTGTGTAAAAATAAGTGTGTTAACATTCCTAGTGTCCATCAGATGGAGTTACGTGTCATGTGTTAAAGGTGCAGGAGTTTGCTAGTTTTGTGTACTGTTACCAACACCTCAGTATGAGGTTTGTGGGTTGTTTTTTTTTTCCAAATTTTTCTCTATTTAATTCTTTCTATTTTTATAGCTGTTTTTACAATTTTCAAAAGAAGCAGTTTTAGAATGTGCACCGAACCCAACATTCTCCAACAAATTGCAACAATCACACACCAAGCCATCCAGCAAGCACCGCCATTCACCATCCAATACCATTAAACAGCACCAATTCGACAATGTTCATCAAACACCAACATTTACCATCCCACACCATTAAACACCAACATTCTTCATCAAACACCACCATTCTTCATTATTCATTAAACACTGAGAAGTCACCAATATTTATCAAACACCAACATTCACCATTTAACTTCATTAAACACCAACAATTCAGCAATATTCATCAAACCCCACCATTCTTCACTAAACGCCAACGTTCTTCATTAAACACCAACAATTCACCACTTTTCATCAAACCCCAACATTCTTCACTAAACCAACGTTCTTCATTAAACACAGAGAAGTCACCAATATTCATCAAACACCACCATTCTTCATTAAACACCAAAAAATCACCAATATTCATTAAACACCAACATTTATAATGTAACACCATTAAACACCAACGTTCACCAATTCACCACCCAACACCACTAAACACATGCATTCACCATCCAACACCATTAAAAAACACTATTCACCAATGTTCCTAATCAAACACCAATATCCAACACTGTAAAAACACCAACATTATTCATTAAACACCAACAATCACCAACATACATTAACTTTCCATCCCTCACAAGAGCAACACGATTACATTACAGTTTATTTGTTGGCATTTGAAAAAAATAAATATCTATAATTCAGGTTATCTATATACCCAGTGCGGAATTCTGTAATGTTTGTACCTGATTTGTTATGAAATATTTGCTATATTGTGCACACTAAGTTTGAATTTTATTGTCTCTGCTCCATCTGTACATAAACTGTGAAGAAGTGTGAAAATATGGAAAAACGATATCATAGTTAAATTGATTTATCATCTAATTACTCGCTCATATATGTGCTTTATATGTACATTATTGCTCATCTCGTGTCCTTTTGTGAATTGTTCATATTTTATACAAAGTATTCACTCAACATAATAGCCCATAACTAGGCGTGTGCCTATATAAAAAAAATTCTAATCACAGTAATCATTCTAACGCGTTGACGTTTCTATAGTAACAACTTGCACAGGGACTTGTATAGGGGACGTGCCACATAAACAGATGATATGGTAAAGTTTTCTGTGACGTATTTTTGGAAGGAGTCTCCAGTGTCAGCACTTTGTATCAGTCAGAGGGAAAGGGGTATCTTTTTAGTTTTCGGACACGGGGAAGGTCTTCAGTGCAGAGGGAACTACTGTTTATAGCTGCTATAGCATAACTTGTTTCGTGGACGTTCCACAACATAAATGTTACTAGAAATGGATAACATTATGACATGTCATCCTTTAATAAATACAAATCGTTAGCACTGGCGAATTGCTGTGCTATACGAGAAATAAAAACGCTTTGGAACATGCATCTTTTGGAAAAGAATCAACGTTGTGGTGGTAACTGGAACTCAACCACCGTTGTTGATTATGCTCCTATAACATGTCCCCAAGTGTTTTATTTATTTATTTATTTATTTTATTTACTTATCAGCACATAACTACCTGCAACCAGATACGTCATTTTGTCTGTTTATGAACAAATCTTCATATTATTTTTACTTGGTTGTTGTTTTTATTTTATTTTCCCAGAATTATAATGAAAACCTGGATATTCATTGTCTGGTTTAGCACGACCTCATATGATAAGTCTTAATAGCGGTATTTTACTCCTTTGTTGCAATTTTTGAAATTTGTTTTTATCGGTATATTTTGACATTTTAACTGTATTTTTATTTTTTTTTTTTTTTTTTTATCGCTTACAGGATTCCAAGAACACAGAAGATTGAATCTGTGACCAATTATAGCCAAAGCTTACAACCTGTATATTTTATATTTTGTATATATTTTGAATTAAACATTCCTTTTCAATGTAATTTCATTTTATGAATGTAATGCTTATTTTATATATAGGTTCAGAGTGGGATTAGATTTATCTTCGTCCAGCTTCACCGAAGGACCGAGTCTTGGTTATATAAGGGAGACTTAGTGTTTGTTTAAAAGATATTTTAATATCTACTTTTTTTTTTAGTTCTTTGCTTCTTTAGTCTGGTTAATTTCCTTACTGTTGGACATGGAATGATTTATTTCCATGGAATTATGATTTTTATGAGTTTTCCCACTGGTCCAATATAATAGTTGTAGGTATTTATTTAGCTATATAGCCATTTGATTTATATTTCCTGTAACAACAGTTTCATATTAATATTGCATATGGAGTCCGAATGTCATTATATTACTAATGCAGGGATAATTGCAGGTTACATATGAATTTCTTTCCACGTTTGAAATGCTTTGTTTCAGAGATATGACTATAACACTCATTACTTATCATTTGACAAAATACATTTTGACAACTAAATTGTTCTCCATTACTTGTAATATACGTATGGTTTCCTTTCGTTACGGTTTGGTAGAAAAAGAAAATAAACCTGATCGCTGAACGTACTGTTCCAGATAATATTGATTTGGTCCCCCCTTTCCTGCTGTAAAATCCTCCACTCTTCTGCGAAGGTTTTGAACTAGAGTTTGGACTGTGACTGTGGCGATTTGTCCGCTCAGCCACAAGAGGTTGGTCACTGATGCCCGGCCTGGCATGAAGTTGGTGTACCAGTTCATCCCAAAGGTGTTCAATGGGGTTGAGGTCAGGGCTCTGTGCAGGACACCTGCATTCTTCCACTCTAACCTTGGCAAACCATGTTTTCATGGAGCTCGCTTTGTGCACAGGGGCATTGTCATGCCGGTTTGGGTGTTTTAGTTCCAGTGAAGGGAAATCTTAATGCTACACCATACAAAGATATTCTGTTTTTAGTTACAGTTACACACACACACACACATATATATATATATATATATATATATATATATATAAAACACTTTTCTAGACACTCAAAGCGCTTTACATGGTATTGTGGAGGAGGGAGGTCTCCTCAACCACCACTAGTGTGTAACATCCACCTGGATGATGTGACTGCAGCCATAGTACACCAGAACACCCACCACATTAGTGGAGACTAGAGTGATATAGCCAATTTAGAGATGGGGGATTATTAGGGGTCTGTAATAGGTAAGGGCCATTTCACCAGGACACCCTAGTTATAACCCTACTCATTACAAGAAGTGTCCTGGGATTTTTAATGACCACAGAAAGTCAGGATCTCTGTTTTTACAGCAGGGTGTGTCCGTCACACGTACTCGGGCAATAGGCCCCAGACAGACCACAGGATGAGCGCCCCCTGCTGGCCTCACTATTACCATTTCAAGCAGGTTTTTCCCCAGGTTTCCCATCCAGGTACTGGCCAGGCTCAACCTTGCTTAGCTTCAGTGGGAACCTAAGCAAGAACAGCAAGGAGATATGGCTCTATACAATTGTGTTTCTAACTTTGTGGCAACAGTTTGGGAAGACCCTCATACGGGTGTTAAGGTGAGGTGTCCACATACTTTTTATATAGTGATTAAAAAAAATAACACTAACAAGAAGTTATAATTAGTAATAATGCTGATACATTTAGATATAGTTGTGTTCTAAATATCTAATTGTTTGAGCTGAAGTTGAAGCGCACAAAGTAAATAAAGATTTAAAATTTTAATTTAAAGAAAATAATTGAAATTATATACAAATATGCAGATATAATTTCTATACGTTTTTTTCTATATTAGAGTGAAGATACATCAATAAATATCTCGATAACAGTAAATACAAATGCGGGATGCAGGAAAATAAAACTCAAGATGAAAAATCACTACACTGTTGGAACCCTTGCGGCTGCCGTAGTTTTAGCTCCGCCCATCAGCCGGTGCTGCTTCAGTATTGACCATGCTGGCTAGCCACCAAGGTGACTGCTCTGCTTTTCACCCTAAATAACTAGAAAAAAGAGATGGGGTTATATTGAAGAAAGAAATTAGTATGGATTCTCTATTTAACGGAGCTCAAATAGATATGCAAAGGTTTATAAATAGCCAGATATTTTTGGTAAAACTATTAGCATAACGGATAGCGGTGCGGGCTAACTCATTCTTCCACAGGGTTTGTTACTATGGCAACACGTTTATGTTGCCGCTCTATTATTTCATATTCTAAGTACGCTCGTGATTGGTTTCTTCTTTGATATATTTCCCCGGACTTTTTCATTAGCACGACTTATTTCCGCCCATAAAGTGTATAGGAGGAGTATGGTAGCTAAAGGGTAGAGTTTTGGATTATATCTTAGGATCAAAGTAAATAAATATAAAATACACTGACAGCTAATTTCCCTCCTCATACATGGTGTCTGTCCAGATAGATAGATAGATAGATAAATGGACATGCAGATAGATAGATAGATAGATAGATAGATAGATAGATAGATAGGCAGACAGACAGATAGATAGGCAGAGAGATATACAGACAGATAAGCAGACAGAGAGATAGATAGGCATATAGACAGATAGATAGATAGGCAGACAGATAAGCAGACATAGGCAGACAGAGAGATAGATAGACAGGTAAATAGGCAGACAGATGGATAGATAGATAGGCAGAAAGACAGATAGATAGGCATACAGACAGATAGATATATAAGCATACAGCTGGCAGACAGACAGAGTAGATAGATGGAAATACAGACAGGTAAATGGACATATAGACAGATAGATAGGTAGACAGACAGATAGATAGACGCCAGCCATAACATTACAACCACTTGTTAAACTGGCTCTAAAGAGGTGGGATGGATTAATGTGTGTGTGTGTGTATGTATATATATATATATATATATATATATATATATATATATATGTGTGTGTGTGTATATGTAGTCAGTCAGTCAGTTCTAAAAGTTTGTGTTGGAAGCAGGAAAAATGGGCTTTTAGTAAAAATAAAAAAAATCAGCTTTGGGTTTGTAACAGAAACTAGACTTCATCACACCACCCGATTATTGTTGTTCTTCTTAGAACCGCACAGCACAAAATGCTTTCTTCTTTCTGATTGATTAATACTGTCGATATGCAGTGTCCAGATGAGAATTACACCCTAAATCTCTCATTTCGACATTACTCGTTCTCTCTTGGTGTTTGTATTACAAGAAGAGTTGTTTTTTTTGCTGAGAGTTTTCCTGAATGCAGTGCCTTCAACAGAATGCTGTATATAATAGTATGTAAAAATGTGACCCAAAGATAGTTCGGTGAAGACAGGAATATAGGTTGTTGTAGTCTCCCCCACCCCCCGCTCGCCCGGTCATGTGAGTATCGGACTCTTTTACACGAAAACATTTTCTGTCGATAGCCGCCAGGATGAAGCGGGTGATCTGGAGGATTCTGAGCGAGGCTCTTGGTGTCCGCTCCGGGAATCGGGTTGCCGAGGGGAAACACCTGCGCTGGTGTGGAAGCAGCACCGTGATCTTCAGAAACCTGTCTCTGAGCTGCCAGCTGTGTGGAAAAACTCCAGGACGGTCCAAGAAGAAAGAGCTTTCTGAGAAGAAGCTGGTACGTAGAGCATGTGTTTGTCCTACGGTTGGTTCTGAGGTTTTCAGTCTTCGTGGCATCCGAATCACGGCATAGTGTTCAGAAGGTGTACATTTGAAATGTTTTGTTTGTCTTCATAAATACACAGGAATAAGATACACATACGCTCTACTATGAATGCAAGTTAAAGTATCTGAGACTCTCACTATTTTCTGGCATCAGTACAGGGGGTTCGAAAAGATAATGTACTGAGCAGAACTGTTGACCTGAACACGGTCTGCTGAGCAAAACGTGACCGTGATGTTTCACCTCCTAATATAAACAAGGTTCTATTCGCTTCCTGAACTGTTAAGCTCAGCTCCTGAAAAGCAGATGTGCTTCTAAGTGATCATAAAATAAAATCATATTTTTCCTTCTCCCTTTTTTTGTTTTTGTCTTCTCTTCCTCCTCCTGTTCAGACACGATATTTCGTGGACCAGCGCAGGGTGAAGCTCCAGGCCGGGTCAGGAGGAGACGGAGCCTGCAGCTTCCACAGCGAACCTCGCAAAGAGTGGGGGGGCCCGGACGGGGGCGACGGGGGTAACGGAGGCGACATCATCATAAAAGGTAGCGCTGTTGAAGACTACTTTAATTAATTCCTTAAAAAAAATATAATAATAATATATATATATATATATAATGTATAAATATATTTATGAATAGCAGTCACGGTTGCGTACCTGATGCAGTTTAGAAAAGAAGACCGTTTATGTAATTGTACGTAATTTGACGCAAATTTCAGATAAAGCAATATTTACTATATTTAACACACAAATTAATTACTACATCATCAGTAGTTATTGTTATGTTAAATAAATATAATATAAACTGCTTTCATGTAAATGAATCACATGCATGAAAATGAATCGGGTGTAAATGAATCACATGAAAATGAATCATATATAAATGAATCACATGAAAATGAATCACATGCATGAAAATGAATCACATGTAAATGAATCATATGAAAAGGAATAAATAAACAAAGGCAATAAATAAATAAATAAATAAAATAAACTGCTTCCTGATCCCACTCAGAGATCATCACCGAATCGAAATGATTTACATTTTGAAAACACGTTTACGTTCATTTACATCAGCGCCAAGTTAAAAGTTCAAACAACAGACATGAACAAAGAGGAGAGTTCAACAAATGAAAGAATTCTCAACATTAAAGTCCATAAAAATAAAGGTATGTGTAACCCAGTTGGTAATAATTTGCACAAATCGGGGGTATAATTACTTACGGATTTCAGTAGGTTCCTTGCCTTACCTTGCCTTTTAGAGAACTGCTTTTTCCACTTTATTACACATAACTTTAATGTTGTGAATTCTTTATCTTTGCGGATTTCTTGAGTTGATACTGATATCTGGTGAACATTTCATGTGAATGTCCTCATTGGAAATATATTTAATGAAAAAAGAGATGTTGACGCGTTCAATCATTATTATTATTATTATTATTATTATTATGAAGATGAAAAGGAAGAAGAGAAGCCAATTTCGCTGGAAACACTTTTAACAGTAATTTACAAATCAATATGAGCCAGCTAGCCGACTCGCTACTCCGGGATCTGTTTCCACGAGCGGAGCAGAAATAAACAAAACGTTTGGCCACGTCGTGTCCGAAATGTCAGTTAGTACCGGATATTAATTTCTTGTTTATCGAACTTTTGTATGAAAGCATTTATAAAAAATTCTCACGTCCACAGCCGTGCCGATGTTCAGTAGAACCGCAGTCGTGTTCGCGCGCTAACGCGTAATTATACCAAAAATGATTGTGGTGCGTTTCCTTCTTTGGGAATTCATATGCATATAGTAGAGTAGCTTCCTGTTTTAGTATTGTAAAAAAACAATGTCATTACTGTTTTTTTTTTTTGGTGTTTTTTTTTCCCCCCTCTACAGTGAACAAGCAGATAAAGTCGTTGTCTCTCATATCAGCTTCATATCGAGGAGAAAACGGCGAATCTGGGAGGAGTAAGAACTGCTATGGACGCAATGCTGGCCCGAAATACATACTGGTAAGTCTGATTTTTAAGTACACACTAAACTGAAGTTCACGGTGGAATACATCACGATGTAATCCGCTCAAATCTGACCATTTAAATGCCAGGAAGCGAGTCATCTACAACATTTAAAGGCTATATTTACAGCAGGTGACTAATCGTTCTTCGCTTCCTGAATAATGTGAATTATATAGTCACAGCTATATAAGATATACAAGGCAGGTTAAAACCTCTCGCATCTCTCGCGAGGTAACCATAGCGACAGCAACGCCGCAGCCGACGGGTAGAATTTCAAACCCGCAAACTACATATCGTTTTTATTCATTCATTCATTCATTCATTCCCTCCTTCCCTTACTGTTGGGAGTGGCCATAATATTCAAGGGAAAAAAAAAGAAACTTTATATATTGCCTACAATACTTCTCAAGTCGTGGTGGCGGATCAATAAAAAAAGAGTTTATGATAACAGGCACGTCTTGCTTTGACGTTGGCACTTATCATTATTACTCGTTGAATTTATGAACAGTTGTGTATGTAAAAAAAATATAAGAAAAAATTCCAAAAATAAATCATTGTGTGTGTGTAGGTGCCCGTAGGCACTGTGGTGAAGGAGCAGGGCAGGACAGTAGCCGATCTCGCTCATCACGGGCAGGAATACGTTGCCGTACACGGAGGAGCGGGAGGAAAAGGCAATCGCTTCTTTCTTTCCAACGAAAACAGAGCACCAGTGGCGGCCACGGCCGGAGAACAAGGAGAAGAACGAGTGCTCCATCTGGAACTGCGGACGATGGCGCATGCTGGATTGGTGAGGGGGGGTACAGATGTAGTGCAGACAGATGTCGTGTAACAGATTCGTCAATCTTAACGGAGCCATAGTCTTTTGAGACAAACAGGAACGGCGTTGTGGATTTACGCTTTCAGTCAGTACGTTTACATGGACGTTTACAATAAACAGCGATTATCGATGACCTTAATCCGATTAAAGTCATACTCGAAGTGAACACAAATGGAATGAAGACGTGTGGTGTACTTCCTGTTTTAGTCGAGTTATCGATGTGCGTTACAGACATGTACACACCTTAATCACACTAGTAACGCTGTGTGGGAGTTTACACCGCGTTGTGAGACAGGACACGTACACCTACAGCGCTCGACCGTTTGACGGCAAACAAGAGAGCACGGCTGCGTCCCAAACCACGTACTTACCTGCTATATAGTAGGTGAGATACATGTATTTTGGCTAATATGTAGTAGCTAAGCACGCGGTTTGGGACGCAGCCCACGGCTTCAAGCAGTCGTTTATTAGCACGTACAGCACGACAAATAATTAACCGCACTCGAAGCGTTCGTAAAATTAAAAATAAAAACACCCAGAACTGTATACGGTCCCATAACGAAGACCAACTCTACGTCGATACGTGAAATTCCGGAGGGACGTCGGACGGCGCGGCGCGGGGACGTAATGACGTGTGACGTTAATCAATCTATGTTCTATAACACGTACAACAGGAACATGAAAGGAGTATTCTAAACATGACTCATGTAAACACCTTAATCAGAATATTGTCTTATTCAGACCTGTTCTGCGTCCGAAACCGTGTACTTACATACTATACAATATCTGAAACACCTGTATCTCACCTACTATATAGCAGGTAAGTACGCGGTTTGGGACGCAGCCGTGCTCTCTGCCGTGTGTGTACGTGTCCTGTCTCACAATGCGGTGAAAACTCCCACACGGCGTTAATAGTGTGATTGAGGTGTGTACGTGTCTGTAACGCACGTCGATAACGCGACTAAAACAGGAAGTACTCCACACGTCTTCATTCCATTTGTGTTTACTTCGAGTATGACTTTAATCGGATTAAGGTCATCGATAATCGCTGTTTACATGCTGGTTTCTTAATCAGAGTATCGTCTTAATCGGGTTCATATCGGATTATCGTTGTCCATGTAAACGTACTGAGTGTCAAATGGAGGTCAAAACATACACCTGAAAAGTACTTAAAGCGATACTTTAGCCAAAAATGATCCCTTTATCCCAAATGTAGTACATGATACTTGTTTTGCTTCTTTTAGTAAAGTCCTCTTCTTAGATAAAACGTATCGAGAGTGAACGATTGGATCTTCTTCCTGTATTTTGTAACTGATCTTCCCGTCATATAATCACATTCACGATCGCTAAAATATTTAGACCAGTCTTTCCACAGACTTTATCATTTACTACACAAAACGAGCATAAATTTGACCATAGATTTAATATGGGATAAAATTCAGACTCTTTAGATATTCAACTACCTAAATGTTTGGAGATAGAATTCTATCATTTGTTGTTAAGATGACTGCCATCACATCACATGATTTTTACATCGATTAAAACGTTATAAGTATGACTTTCAGGATGTAGTGTTTTAATACGCATGGCCAGAAGATGTCACCAGTGAGACGGGTGTCAGTGTGTTGAGTTAGGAAATAATAACCTAGAAATAATTTCCAGCACAGTTGCTTCGAGCGCATTTCAGTGTTTTAACGTGGCTTTCTTTTCGCCCATCGCTACTAAAAACAGTCGTAGTTTTACGGTGAAGCTGAAAACCCTTTCTTGCTCAGCACACGATTTGTCACCAACATAAGACTGTGTAGGAGGCGTGGCCTAAAGTTTGGAAGTGGAACCGTACGGCATGCTATTTGTAGTGCGATACCAATCGTATCAGATTTTATACGTTTATACGAATACAATGGTAACAGGTTGGTTATGTACCAATATAGTAATTTGTGAATATTGTATATATTGTGTATAAAATATATTGTCATTTGTGTTATGCTGCGATGTCATGTTTTGGTCATATTAATTATCTTAACAAAGGTTTGTGATTCAGAATGTACTTGTGACCAGGTGCTACAAAACCTTCAGTAATGATCAAACCTGAAATAGGACGAATGTACAAGTACCTGATTGTGTGTGTGTTGTGTGTGTGTGTGTGTGTGTGTGTGTGTGTGTGTGCGCGCGCCTGCTCCCAGGTGGGGTTTCCTAACGCAGGAAAGTCGTCGTTGCTGAGAGCGATCTCTAACGCCCGTCCTGCCGTAGCAGCTTATCCCTTCACCACGCTGAATCCACACGTGGGCGTGGTTAAGTACAGAGACCACGAGCAACTGGCAGGTAACTGTATAATACTGTAGTATGTTAAATAATATTTTATTTTTTTGCTTCTGTGGACAGGTGTCTTTTATACAGGTAACAAGCTGAGATTAGGAGCACTCCCTTTAAGAGTGTGCTCCTAATCTCAGCTCGTTACCTGTATAAAAGACACCTGGGAGCCAGAAATCTTTCTGATTGAGACGGGGTCAAATACTTATTTCCCTCTTTAAAATGCAAATCAATTTATAACATTTTTGACATGCGTTTTTCTGGATTTTCTTGTTGTTATTCTGTCTCTCACTGTTCAAATAAACCTACCGTTAAAATTATAGACTGATCATTTCTTTGTCAGTGGGCAAACGTACAAAATCAGCAGGGGATCAAATACTTTTTTCCTCACTGTACATATGTTTCTACTCGCGCTCTCCCTCCCTGTCTCTCTCTCTGTTTTGGTTCAGTGGCTGATATCCCTGGTATAATCCGCGGCGCTCACCTAAACCGTGGCCTCGGTTTGTCTTTCCTGCGTCACATCGAGCGCTGTCGCTTCCTGCTCTTCGTGTTGGATATGTCGTCCCCGGAGCCATGGGATGAGCTGCAGTGTCTGCGCTTTGAGCTAGATGAGTACGAAGCGGGTCTCTCTCAGCGTCCTCATGCCATCGTGGCCAACAAAATGGACCTGAGCGGCACCAAGGAGAAACTGGAGGAGCTGAGGAGACGAGTGGATCGGCGCATCATTCCTCTCTCCGCCCTCACCGGAAATAACACAGAGGAGCTGATCATCCACCTGAGGGAGCTCTACGACGACCATGCAGGACAGGCGATGTTCAGCTGGTAGACACGAGGAATTGTTGAATACCTAACTTTTTGTAGATCTGGATCAGATCAGAGAACTAATTCTTCGTGTTCTAAAGAGATGAAAGTGTGCGTGTGATGATTTACACGTGCAGTTTATGTGATCTCTTAGTTGTTGGCTATATTAGCGTCGTAGCTTGACTAGAAAAAAGCTCAAGAAGCTAATGTCAGACACCGTAAGTCATGGCTGATCGAGTGGAGATTCAGGCGCTATGATGGTCAGAATGAGGAACCACTTCTGAACTTCTTTAAGAGATCTGAACTACAGCAAAGAAACAGCCTTGACCCATGTCAAGACAAAACAAATGCTCTGGCTCGCAAACACCACCATTTCTGAAACGTTTATTCTGAAAGACGTGTTCACCCAAATATCGGATTTGATTCATCCAGAAAAATCCACAATCAAACCTTGCATTCTAGCTTCATGAGGGTCGGCATGGAGAGAAAAACTGGCCATTTCTGGAAAACAGAAACATGCCAAATGAGGAATTAACTTCACATTTTTAATATGAAGACAGAATTTAGTGTTCGTGAATTCTTCAGTGTTGATTCAGAAGAGAAACTACTGACTTGTAAGAGCAAATAGTAAAGAGAAATGTAGTAATAATAATAATAATAATAATAATAATAATCGCTGTTCTCTTTGACACTGAAAACATCCAAAACATTTGTAGAAAAGAAAACTAATGAGCAGGAATATAAAACGAATTTATTTGTTTTTGTGATCTATTTATTAAATGCGTTTCTAAATAAAAATGTTTATTACAGTAGCTTGTTTCTGCGGTGTGGTGTGACCAGGCATTATCAGCTTATGACACCTCGTCAGTCTTGGCAAAATCATGACTCATCACCTTTAAAGCACACCTATAATGTCCATAATTTTTCCAAGATGTACAGTCGTATAAGTCTCAGGTGTACCCCAGAATGTGTCTGTGAAGTTTCAGCTCAAAATACCCCATAGATCATTTATTATAACATGCTGTAAATGCCCTTTTTTTGGGTAGAAGCAAAAACACGCCATTTTCGTGTGTGTCTCTTTAAATATGCAAATGAGCTGCTGCTGCTCCCCGCCCCCTTTCCGGAAGAGGACCGTGCCTTTACAGCTCGTGCTTCGCATACTACGGCAACGTTTGCTGTCGAGCTCATTCGGAAGGGCGATCTGCAACCATTCACAAAATATAAAGTTCGATACTCGCGTCTTCCGGGTATGAAACCGGATCACGAACAGTTGGTACTGATCCATGCTTGAGAATCAACTTCTCAGGAAAACCTGCTTTGAATTGACCCTCGTTCACAAAGCAGTCTGGTGTAAAATCATTCGAACAAACGTATACGATTTTAGCTATTTTTTCGGGCGCGTGTCCTTCAGAAATAAAACTCCGCTTCTCTATCTACATTATCTGTAGTGTAAGTGTGTTTACCACAGACAGGAATTTGGACCCTGATACGAAAAGAATCGGAAACATGCTTTCTTGAATGTCACCTGTAATAGAAATGCGGTGTGAAGGTTAATTAGTTTGTTTACAGCAGGGGTGTCGAGTCGTATCTGTAAAGGGCCAGCGTGGGTGCAGGTTTTCATTCCAAGCAAGCAGAAGCCATGCCTGAGTCTGTTGAAAGCCAAGCTCAACTGATTAAACAGCTGGAATCAGGTGTGGCTCCTGCTTGGTTGGAATGAAGACCTGCACCACCACCGGCCCTTTACGGATGAGATTGAACACTCCTGGTTTGATCTGAGCATACATCTGTGCAGTTGAGGGTTAAGGGCCTTGCTCAAGGGCTCAACAGTGGCAGCTTGGTGGTGATGGGGTTTGAGCTTGACTTTCTGATCAGTAGCCCAACGTCTTAACCACTGAGCTCCCAATCTTTTAATTACTGTATGATGTCCATCCATCCAACCATCTTCTATACCGCTTTATTCTTTTCAGGGTCGCGGGGAACCTGGAGCCTATCTCAGGGGTCATCGGGCACAAGGCGGGGTACACCCTGGACAGGGTGCCAGTCCATCGCAGGGCACAATTACATACACACTCACACACCCATTCATCCACTACGGACACTTTAGACACGCCAATCAGTCTACCAGGCATGTCTTTGGACTGGGGGAGGAAACCGGAGTACCCGGAGGAAACCCCCGCAGCACGGGGGAGAGAAATACAATGCAGATTTTGGATTCTTCCCAGAAATTAGGGGAAGATTAAGGGAGAAAACCACTGTTTTAAGCAAACCTCTTTGTATCTTGTCATGTCACCACTTTTGGAACATGTTGGGATTTAGCCAGAAGAAAAACACATCATAGTTGATATGGTAGTTTTCTGTAACGTTTCTTTAACTTTTATGGAAGGAGTCTAGAGTGTCAGCGTTAAACGTTAAAGCTGTAACGTTGTTTGAGGAGTTTTATGCTTTACGGGGTTTTTTTTTTTTTCTTCTGTCTTGGTTTAGCTGTAATGAGGGAATGCCTGTTTAACAGGCTGTTTTATTGCTGCTATAATATAAACGATAAGAGTAGCTAACTTGTTTCAGGGACATTTCACAACATGGATCAAATGTATGAAAGTTGCTGAGTTACAAGAGGAATAAAACACTCAAGGATATGCTGGTATGAGTGCACGGTGGCTCCTGGGTTGGCGGTCCGATTCCCGACGCTGCAGAGTTTGCATGTTCTTCCTGTATTCTGGGGGTTTCCTCCCCCAGTCCAAAGACATGCTTGGTAAGCTGATTGGCATGTCCAAATTTCCGTAGTGTATGAATGGGTGTGTGAATGTGTACGTGATTGATGGATTGGTACCCCATCCAGGGTGTACTCCGCCTTGTTCCCGATGCTCCCTGAGATAGACTCCAGGTTCCCCGTGACCCAGTAGGATAAGCGGTATAGAAAATGGATGGATTATTATTATTATTATTGTCGTCATCATCAAAAACTTGCAGCAGCAGCCAAGCACACAATTTTATTTCAAGACTAATTGTATTTGTCGAGACAAATTGAGACCGTTTATGTTTTTTGTTGGTTGGTTCTTGGTATTTTCATTATTTCTGTGAGTCGGTAGTAAACTTTTTCCACATTTCTACGTCCTTTAAAAAAATAAAAATAAATGTCCACTGGTAGGTGATTGTGTTCTGATGAACAGCAGGTAAGCATGGATTTGTGTTGCATTGTGGTTTTAAAGTTTCATTTTTATTGAACATTTCTGCTAAACATTTCTAATGACCATTTCTGCTAAACATTGCTAATGACCGTTTCTGCTAAACATTTCTGCTAAACATTTCTAATGAACATTTCTGCTAAACATTTTTACATCGCCTTTTCTGTTCTGTCCTCCCCTCCCTTTCCCCAATATTCCATTAAGTAAACAAAAAACAAATTGAGCAACAGCAGTAAACATTGACAGGTTTTTTTTTTCTTTTTATACAAAGGAAATATACCCCCCCCCCCCTTCACTGTCACTGGTTATAAACATATTGTGTAAATCCAACAACAGGCACTAAAAATTTAGTGGGAAGCGTCTGTAACTCCATAAAGTATGCACTAAAGGGATGCCATTTATGAAAAAACTTATCTGTACAACCATTCATCGTATATCTTATTTTCTCGAGTTTCAGAAAAGACATCACGTCCTTTATCCACTGGGAGATAGATGGGTATTTAGCAGACTTCCAATGCAACAGTAGGGAATGTCTTGCTATAAGGGAGGTTTTAATTTATAATTAGTGTACTGTGTGTCCCCTGCGTAATCATATTACTTTTCATCATAGTTACATATTTTGGAAGGTACGGTGAAGAAAAATCAATACATTTTAGAAATAATAATATTAACAGCAACAATAAATATAGAAGATAGCAATACTGGGGTCAAGAAAATAATATAAATAAAAAAGACATTTATTTAAAATAATAATAATAATAAAAACAGCTGCTACTTAGAATTTTTGTCCAGTATGTGGTGCTGTTCTGAAACTGCGTATGGGCATGATGGTTATCATGCAGGAAAGCATTCAGGATTAAAAAAAAAAAGCAGTTTTTGCTATCTCCTGACCAGTAGGGGCACTGTGCCAAAACTCTGCATGTAACCTCAGCACTGAATGTTTGATACGTGCCAAGTTTCATCACAATCCCTCAAAAGGTTTTGGCGATACAGCATCAAGTTAAATTTTGTGCATTCTTCAAATTCGTTGAACCACCATTCGAAAACAATATGATCAAATCAAAATTCTGTGAATAACTTTTTGTCGTGAGTGCCTCTAGATGACGCCGGCCCATTTTTGTGCAAATTGGACAAATGCTTTAGGAGGAGTTCGAAAAAGTAGCTTTTCAAAACTTAAAAATAACAGGCAGGAAGTTTGCTTGACCATGAGAGGATTGGTTTCATTGTTCTCTGCATGAACCACGAAATGTATGAAGACCAAGCTCATGACAGTCGGCAAAAGGAGTTAATAGCGATTAGCATTTTAGAAATAACATTATAATTTTTGACCACAAGGTGGTCCCGAAATATTTTGAATCCTTTCAGAACATAGTGCCAAAGAGACCTACTGAGTTTCGCAACGATATGGAAAATACAGCATTTTATGACTAAATTCAAAATGGCCGACATAGAAATATAGTTGGACTCGGTATACCCCACTGAATCTACTGAGACCAGTTTGATGATTTTATGACAAACTGTTCAGAATTTATAAGCAAACGTGTTTTTTCACATCTCATGACCACTAAGTGGCACTGTTCTGAAACTGAGCGGGCACCCCCGAGTCATGATGCCTACGACAAATTCATGAGGTTGGTATGAATCCGCAAAAGCATTACGGAGATATACCCTCATGTCCATTTTGGCATGCTCTTGGATGCAGGCCGATTTTTGTGAAAATCAGACAAACGGTCTAGGACGATTTCAAAAGGCTACGTTTTTCAGAAATTTCAAAATGGCGGAACCATTTTCATGATGGAAAATGACTTCATTCATGACTTCACTCGAATCGACTCGAGCCAAGAAATCAGAGGAAAATATACTTTTGTTTCTAGGACTCACGGTTCAAAAATTATTAACATAAACACGAGTGCAAGTTTGGACAGTTGGTGGCGCTAGGGGGTATATGAGAGAGAATCCAAATTTGCTCTATTAGCAGTTCAGGCTGTCCACTAACTGTTTGCCAAATTTCATAACTTTCCTACAAGCGGTTCTATGGGTTGCCATAGACTCGAGTGGTAGAAGAAGCGGAAAGAAGAAGAATAAACAATAATAATAATAATAATAATAAAAAATAGTTAATAATAATAATCATTATCAACTACATTTAAATTATTAAATCTACTCTAGTTCACATAGAGGATGGATTTTTGTCGTATTTTCAGTTGAGATGTAGCTGAATAACCACATGGACGGTTAAAGAAATTTGCACCCATTTTTTTACGAAAGGTGCCAATAACACGCTACAGCGCTAACTGTATAAATATGTCAAATGTATAACGGAGATTATAATAAAAATGACACCGAAAGTGATCCAAATTTCTCCCTCCCTGGTTTATAGAAGTTGATGACTGTGGTGATGGTGATGATACTGATAATGGTGAGATGAGAATGACGCTTGGCTCGTGTAGCTCTGCTGGATGAGGTCTGGCCTGCACAGTGTTGCCAGTTTGTGAAATTTGAAGTCCAGGTTTTCGAGCTCTCCTAAATTGAATTGACTGTCTGCCAGAGAAATGCTGTCCAGCTCGGCCGGTCCCCCAGGCTCACCCTCATTATTATATGGGTGTGGCTTATAATCACACAGCTCCTTCCCCTGGTCATGAAGACTGGACAGTTTCTGAGACCAAACCAACAATTCACAGTTAATGAAGTCATGATTTTTATTAATACCGATATTCTTAATTATTGCAACCACACCTTTTATGCGACAGGAATTGGTTTAGAAATGTCTGGTTTACATATGTAAACTTGTTCACTGAGAAGGGAACCTCGACGTCGACGTTGCGTTTAGCATAACACTATGGGGACCACTATGGGAGGCGGTCCCATAGTGTTTTTTTTTTTTCAATCAGCATGGGTTCTTAGCTTCCTAAAGTATAATAGCTTAGCTTTTATTATTTTGGCACCGTTTACACATGATTTTGCTATTGCAGACAATTTTTTTTAAGTTTGGCTAAATAGCATTCAATGATTCGAGTGAACCGTGTCCCAGCCGATACGTGTTCAAGGTCATGACAAATTTCTGACGTCCAAAATCCCCAATACACAGTTAATTAAGCCTTAAATCTGACATCACGATTTTGGAATCGTGTATTGATGTGACAGTATTGATGTCTAAGTTGATGCATACAGTAATTACCTTCTCAATCATAATGTTCAACGTTGTCCAGATCTCAACCAGCCATTCATCACTAAGTGCGTATTTGTTGTTCAAGGCCTGCTACGTAAACAACACAGGGAAAGGGAAATTAGATTAGCGGAAAATTTGGATATTTCTGAATACACACTGGACCTTATTCATCAAGATTGCTTAGAAATTAGTGTAGATTTGTGTCTGTGTCTGATTCTTGACATACTCGGGGGAAAAAATGAGCACAAATGATGAATCGGCTCCGTTTTGTTTTTACCCTATGTATGGCCTGTTACTATAGGAACAGTGATGTATAAAAACGAATGCCAAACCTATTGTTCATGATACAGCTGGAACTAGTGTCGTATATCTACACCTTCTGACCAATCAGATTTGAGAATTCAACCACTCTCTGATATGAAAACAATCAATATGCACCTGGTGTCCACTTCATTAAGAACACACCTGCACATTCACACGCCGCTATCTAATCAGCTTTAGTTCATGTTCACACCAAACGTCGGAATGAAGAAAGGTCGTGATCTCTGTGACTTTGATTGCAGCGTAGATGTTTGTACCAGATGTGCTGGTTTGAGTATTTCGTAAACTGCTGATCTTCTGGGAATTTAACAAACAGTCAAATGGTGCGAAAAACAAAAACAAAAAACACTGAGTGAGACACTGTTCTGTGGGTGGTAAAGCCTCGTCGATGTGTGAGGTCAGAGGAAAATGGCCAGATTGGTTCGAGCTGCCAGGAAGGATGTATTAACTCAAATAATGGCTCTTTACAGCTGTGCTGAGCAGAAAAGCATCTCAGCATGCAACAACACTTCGAAGCTGGAGGTGGATGGGTTCCACTCATGTCAACGAACAACAGGAAACTGAGGCTATCATGGGTACAGCCTCATTGAAACTGGACAATGAGTTTTGGAGGAAAACAAACAAACACCTGGACTTTGTCCAGTCTTAAACTGTCCAGGTTTGGTGAATCGTTGTCCAGGATAGCTCTTGGCCTGTATCTGTTTGATTGTTTGAATTGTGCTGCCACCACATGATTGGCTGATTAGATAGCTGATTAGATAGCTGATTAGATTGGCTGATCTCTCACTCTCTCACTCTCTCACTCTCTGTCACTCTCTCTCTCTGTCTCTCACTCACTGTTTATCTGTGTCTTTGTTTCTCTCTCTCTCTCTCTCACTCTCTCACTCTCTCTCTCTCTGTCTCTTGCTCTGTGTTTCTCTCTGTCTCTCTCTCTCTCTCTCTCTCTCTGTCTCTCTCTGTCTCTCACTCTCGCTCTGTTCCTCTCTGTCTTGTTCTCTTTCTCTCTCTGTCTCGTTCTCTCTCTCTCTCTCTCTCTCTCTCTCTCTCTATAAAAAGAAAACAAGGTAGTGTACCTTTTCAGTTATTTCCCAGCTGTTCTGAAAACGTATCAGTTTCATCTGCTGTTGCTGTGACATACAATAACATCAGTCAGTTCTTCTCACAGCAAGGTGTTAGAAAGCCGTTAGTTACAACATTTAAGGTTCTACTCTAGAACACAGGAAAAGCAAACTCCAGAGAAAAGTCCCATTGGTTCCCTGCTTGAGTTATTGTCTAGTTGTGTAGCTTCCTAGATAGCAGATTCCCCTTTTCCCTTATTTCTACAATGAAGTTTCGAGCTTCACCCCCCCCCCACACACACACACACACAATCCATTATTTAGTCAAGAATGTCTAACAAATTGCATTTCTAAG
This sequence comes from Ameiurus melas, assembly GCA_012411365.1. Lineage (NCBI taxonomy): Eukaryota > Metazoa > Chordata > Actinopteri > Siluriformes > Ictaluridae > Ameiurus > Ameiurus melas. Next base: position 3,165,866 of record CM022768.1, read on the forward strand.
TTGTGAAAGCAGCTTCTATACTAGCATATATATATACTAGCAAAATATGAGGCAACATACCTTTTCATAAATTTTCCTGTTCTGAATAATAATCAGTTGTTTTTGCTGAAACAGACACCATTCAATCCATGTAAGTTTGTATTTCTGGTTTCATCACATCAAAGCCATTACTTTCTAGCCGACATGCTTTCCTAACATCCTTAGCTTTCTTTTTTTCTTTTTTTTCTTTTACTTCACCTGCTTCCTAGGTTTTCTAACATCCTCTTTTTCCCTTCTTTCCCAAATTCTCTTTTTTTTCTCTCCCTAGCTTGCCTCCTTCCATAACTTCCCATTGTCCTAAGTTGTGTCCTCACAAATTTTGCCCTATCAACAATGACACGTTTTGCAAACTCTGTGCAGGTGGTGCATGTGATATTCAAGTCCCTGTGTAAGGTGTTTACTATAGAAATGATGGCGTATATGAAAGAACGCATAAGTAAAAACCTTTGTCCTTTGTCTTGTAGCAGGAACTACTGTCAGAAAATGTTAACAATATAAAATATGAACTCCTTCTGACCAATCAGAACGAAATAAAATGGCGTGTAATCAATCATTGGTTTCCCTTCAGTGTAGGTGAAGATGAAGTGTTCAACAATTATTTCTCTCTCACACACAACTAAGGTTTCCTCGGATCTTTTATGATCAACTTTACGGTCTCTGATATACTAAAACGAGGCAGCATACCTTTGCAGTAGCATCCAAGTCATTATGTGGGGGGCGTGCAAACTTTTTTTGTCGTGTCATCTGCAGAAAGAAACATCAACCGGTTCACCTTCTTGCAAAGTATCACCGGATACATTCATTTAAACTTTCACTATTCTGTTACAGTGTAAAACCGGACAAGTTCATTTATCTCAAAAAATTTGAGGAAACTAATTACCTCAACATTTTTAAGCTAACAAATCAATTTCTTTAAGCCAAATACACTTAAATATAACAAGTTTGAGTTACATTTTTTTTTTGTTATTTTTAAGTGTATTTGGATTAAAGAAATTGATTTATCAACCTAAACATTTTTTGAGGTCGTTAGTTTCCTGAAAATTTTTTGAGTTAAATGAACTGATCCGGTTTTACAGTATATGACAACTCTTTGCTAAAAGTGTCGCGTGTCTTAAAAAAAAAAAAAAAACTTTAATGATCAACTTTCCATATTTTGGAAGAAAAAAAAATCCTACACAAAAATTAAACTGGATGTCAGAATGTGCTTGGCCAAAAAACATAACAAAACAAAACCCAAACAAACAACAACAACAACAACAACAAATACCACCCCGGAACATTTTATTTATTTATGTATTTACTTTCTTATTTCTATCTTTCTTTCTTTGTTTACATATCTATTATATATTTTTGTTTGTTTATCTCTTTTTCATTTTTTTGTTTTTTCCTTCCTATCTATCTATCTACCTATCTATCTATCTATCTATCCATCCCACTATCCATCCATCCATCCATCCATCCCACTATCCATCCATCCATCCATCCATCCCACTATCCATCCATCTATCTATCCATCCCACTATCCATCCATCCATCCCACATCCATCCATCTATCTATCCATCCCACTATCCATCCAATCCATCCATCCACTATCCATCCATCCATCATCCATCCCACTATCCATCCATCTATCTATCTATCACTATATATCCACTATCTTATCATCACCTATCATTCTCATCTTCATCTATCACAATTATCACTCTATATGAACCCATCTTATCCATCACTATTATCATCATATATCACCACATATCATCAACACTTAAAATTATCACTATCATATCTATCTTTCATTAATAAATTTACACTATCTACTATTTATCTATTTATTATAATCATTATTATTTATTTATTTATCATTATTATTTTATATAATGAATAAAAAAAAAAAATCATGGTTTATAACGAATATAAATAAATTTATAAAATTTTTCTTAAATAAAAAATAAATAAATAAAGTATGATACCCTGAACATCCTCTCCTGGTCCTTCATCATTATAACAACGCACAATAGCTTTCGAATCTCCAATCTCAGTGAATGTTATTTTCTCTGCTTCGTAGGAACACCATGAACACTTGAACACCATGAGTAGGACACCTTTTGTTTTAAATCACACATGTAAAGCAAAATTAAATACAAGACCAGATGTTGTCAAATTTAGTGGACAGCAACAACAAAACCGTGAAAAGATTTGCTTACACAGCATCAAGAGAAGGCATATAAAGATGATGAAGAGGATAGTGGCTCCAGTCCGTATCAGGTATCTGCCATCACCTGTGCAGGTACGTACAGTGACTGACAGTGTTTGAATTGAGGAAAGCCCTCCACAGTCGGTTATATTTAGATTGAGCTTGTAGCTGCCCGAGTACACGCTGCTGTCTTTTACCAGATTTACAGTTTCTCCTGTACAGAGAGATAGAGAAAGAGAAATAATAAGTTCATGAGATGAAAGTACAACCATAGCCTCCTCACCACACTACTGATGGTGTCTAGAAATTTCTAGAACCAACTCTGGAGAGTTGTGGAGATATTTATTCATTTGAACTGGTTCGTTTTTGCGTTTGTTATACCCGAGAATAAATGTTTGCTCGTTTTACTTTTTACTTTACTACACTTTGAAAATAAATGCAGCTCGACAAGTCGACTCCCGTCATTCACGTTAAAGAACCGACTGAAAGATTCGATACAAAGAGTTGATTTAACCCCATGAAGTTTCAGTAAAATTAGCCTAAAACGCCTAGCCAAAGCTGTTCTTGTACCATTTGGTGAAAAACAGTAGACCTGTACTTATTCATCTCAGAGGAGGATAGAAATAAAGAGTCCAGATCCAGATGGAAATAAAATCACAGAGAAGCACCTGTAAAATAGAAACGAACCCTAAGACCCTATGTAAATATTATCCTGTCCTTATAGGGCTTATGATGGACATTAATCAAGCGAGCTGTTTTCCACAGGATTTTGTGAGACTATGGTGAGTGGACCGCTGACCCCCTAGGGCGGTACGCACTTCTGTAAGAAAATGTTATACATTTTAAAGTGAAATGCATCAATCTGGTGCAGCAAAATCAAGAGGCCGGATCTACGAAGAACCTATGAAGAAATCACACCCACAAAGCATGGTAAATGAGTCAGAGCTTAACGTAGATAAAACACAAAATCGAATAGAGCATACATTCAAGCCATCAAAGAAAGTAAGCAAATGTGGTCGCCTGTGTTGAACTGGTTTATTATTATTATTAATTTGGACATTTAACAGTTCTAATGCCCTTTTGTAGTGGAATTCCTCTGGACTCCACCCACTGATGGAGACCCTCAGGCAGGCAGCCAAGTGCTGTCCTTACAGCCTGTGACCAAGGTCTGATCTGACCTGGAAATTATGGTAACTACAATTAATCAAACGAATGAAAATAAAAGGTGCATTTGGAGTACCATGTTTTTACTTTTAACATCCCTGAGGTGCTTTCAGGGCTGTAGAGCGGGACTTAAAGTGAGGACTAAACGACGGGAGCAAGAGTGGATATTCAAGCGGAAATTCAAGCCCGCAAATCCATTGATGGTGATCGGGAAAGTGAATTCACTTACTAACAAGACTGACGAGCTAGCTGCCCTGGTAAGAAATCTGTAGTTGTATAGGGAATGTAGCCTGATATGCCTTACGGAGACATGGCTAACTAGCTGCATCCCCACTGTTAACATTGAGCTGCCTGGCTTTAGTGTGGCTTGTCTGGACAGAGACATTAAACTTTCTGGGAAAAAGAAGGGAGGTGGATTGGTGATGTACATAAAAAACAGATGGTGCAATCCTGGCCATGTTACAGTTAAAGAGACTGTGTGTTGTAAAGATGTGGAGTTAATGGCGGTTAGTCTTCGACCGTACTACATGCCGGGGGAGTTTTCGCATGCCATTGTGGTCTGTGTTTACGTTCCGCCACGAGCCCTTCCGGACATGGCGTGTGACGTCATTCATTCTACAATTGCAAGGCTCCAACCTCAACACGCAGATGCCTTTTTTGTGATCTCTGGCGACTTCAACCACATAACACTGGATTCTACCCTCACTAATTTTTACCAGTTTGTTGATTGCCCAACCAGGAAGAACAGGACAATAGACCTCATGAATATGCAAAAAAAAAAACCCCCCCCCCCCTTTAAAAAAAAAAAAACCTTTTTTATTTAAATAAAAAAAAAAAAAACTTTTTTCCCTCTCCTTTTTGAAAAAAAAAAAAAAAAAAAAAAAAAAAAAAAAAAAAAAAAGTGAGAGGATTTGGAGGAGGTCACACATTGTACAACTGACTACCTGAACTTCTGTATGGACATAGTTGTTCCTACAAGAACTGTACGCTGCTTTCCAAAAAACAAGCCTTGGATAACCAGCAATGTCAAGACCCTTCTCAATAGGAAAAAGATGACGTTCAGAGAGGGGGATCAGGCAGAGCTGAGGCACGTACAGGGGGAACTCAAAGCCAGGCTGAAAGAGGTTAAGGAGGAATACAGAAAGAAGGTGGAACAGAAGTTGCAGGAGAACAATGTGAAGGAGATCTGGGATGGAATGAAGACCATCACTGGACTGAGGAAGAGTGGTAGCTCTGTGGAGGGAGACCTGGATAGGGTGAATCAGTTTAACCACTTTTACAATAGGTTTGACTGCCCTGTTCCGGCTCCAATGGCAATGACTACCCTCTCCTCTTCCCCCATATAATCACGGCAGATTATGTCAAAGGACAGCTGAGGAAACTCCGCCCTAGGAAGGCAGCCGGGCCTGACAGACTGTGTCCAAGGCTGCTCAGGGTCTGTGCTTCTGAACTGGGGGAGCCACTGAAGCAGATCTTCAGCCTGAGTCTTCATCTTGGAAAAGTTCCAACATTGTGGAAGACATTATGTCTTATCCCTGTCCCCAAGAAGTCACATCCAAGTGAGCTCAATGATTACAATCCAGTCGCTCTAACATCTCATGTGATGAAGACCATGGAGCGGCTGGTTTTGGGGATACTTAGATCCCAGGTAGGTCTTGCACTAGACCCGCTACAGTTTGCATACCAGGAGAGAGTGGGCGTGGATGATGCCATTACATATCTTCTGCACAGGATGCATGCTTACCTGGACGAGGGGAAAAGTGCTGTGAGAATCATGTTCTTTGATTTCTCCAGCACTTTTAATACCATTCAACCCCTCAGACTGGGTGACAAACTCCTGCAGATGGGTGTGGATGCTCACTTAGTATCCTGGATTGCAGACTATCTGACAGAGCGGCCACAGATCGTCAGACTGAAGAACTGCCTCTCTGATACTGTGATCAGTAGCACCGGAGCTCCACACGGAACAGTGCTCTCTCCAGTCCTGTTCACCCTGTACACGTCTGACTTTTGCTACAACACAGAGTCATGCCACATGCAGAAGTTCTCGGATGATACTGCAGTTGTGGGGTATATGAGGGATGGGCAGGAGGAGGAGTACAGGAGCCTGGTGGAGGACTTTGTGCAAGGGTGCAACCACCTACAACTCAACATTGCTAAGACCATGGAGATGGTTGTAAATTTCTGGAAGTCTAAGCCCGCTCTGCTGCCAGTCACCATCGAGGGGGTAAAGGTAGAGCTGGTAAACGCTTACAAGTATCTGGGAATACATTTGGACAATAAACTGGACTGGTCAGTCAACACTGAAGCACTCTACAAGAAAGGGCAGAGCAGGCTGTGCTTCCTGAGGAGGCTGCGGTCCTTCAATGTCTGCAGCAAGCTCCTCTGGATGTTCTACCAGTCTGTTGTTGCCAGCTTCTATGCTGTGGTATGCTGAGGAGGAAGCACTAAGAAGAAGGATGCTGGACGACTGGACAGGCTGGTAAGGAAAGCTGGCTCTGTTGTGGGAGCGGAACTGTAGTGTATCACTTCAGTGTCAGACAAAAGGACCCTGAGCAAATTGATTAATATTTTGGACAATGACTGTCATCCACTCCAGAACACTATCATAAAGCGAAAGAGCTTGATCATTTGGAGGCTACGCTCACTGCCATGCACAACTGACAGGCTGAGGAAGTCTTTTTAAACAGTGGTCAAATATCGAAGCTAGAGCCCTAAATCCTTCTAATGATTTACATTTTTTCAAGATTAAAGACTGTCATGGTAATAGTGTGGAGTGAGTGTATACAACAACAAAGCTTACTTACCTTAAACGATGTTGTGTTCTCAAACTGCATTGGGGTCTCGGATGTAGCAGGTGGTTCCCGTGCGTGTGTAAGCATGTGCATGTACAGGGGGAGAGGGGGGAATTGGGAGCGGTCTGACTGACCCGTGGGAGGGTCGCATTCGCTTGGAATGAGAGATGCTTTGCCGAAGCAACGACACAAAACAGAGATCTTTAAAGTTATTACGAGACGTGTACGAATATTTTCGGTTCATTCTGAAACTAGTAGACTGTGGCGGGCCGTCAAAGTTTAGGTAATTAATAAGATACACTGGAATGTATTGAAAATATACTGTGTAGTACGTTTCAGTGTTTATGGCAGGTCTGCAGTTAGGTACATTTGTCTAATTCTTTTGATGTACCTTGAGATGGATCAAGCTTCCATTTTCCCTGGTCATCTTGGAGCTCGTAGGTGAAGGGCGTGCCAAATGGTGGAAGGTCCAGATCTACAGCGGTGATGTTTGTCATGGATTTCGGTAAACAAATAGTCACCTCATTGTTTTTCAAGAGTGGAGCGTTATCGTTCTGATCTAACAGATGGATGATCAGCGTTCCTGTACCTGTCTTCAGAGGTATACCTGTAGGTCAGGTAAATAAAAGACACATCGATGCAATCTATTGTGTAAAATGAAGGCGGAAAGGTTCATATTAGTGGGAGACGTGAGTGGTTATTTTGTAGCTGGAACTGTTAGGCAGGTAGCTAGATGGATAGGTAGAGAGATAGAAAGAGCAATAGAACTAAGCTGAATGTTTTATTAGAAATTTAAAAACATGCAGTAGTAAATATAGTTCACTTTTAAAGTTGTACTATATAGCTCTAACAGTCTTAAAAACAAATCAAAGAAATATTTTAGGGCCCAACGCTCGACCTTTTAGTCTTTTCTCTGCATTCAATAGGATACGGGCAAGGTTATCTATCTATCTATCTATCTATCTATCTATCTATCGATCTATCGATCTATCGATCTATCTATCTATCTATCTATCTATCTATCTATCTATCGATCGATCGATCGATCGATCGATCGATCGATCGTGTGACTTTACCATAAACAGTAGCACTGTTAAATAACTTACCATCATCCACAGCAAGGAAGATGACCGTGTAAGTGTTGTCAGAGTGCTCTACAAACGGTGATTCCCTGTCCAAAACTTTGACTGTGGAAACGTTTCCTGTCATTGGGTCTATTGTTACCCAGTTATCTATATCTTTTCCTTTAATGAACCTGTGGAAAGAAAGAGGGAGACAGAGATACATGTAGCATAGTGAAGTATACATGAGACATGATTTGTAATAACAAAACAAATTTTAATAATGTGACATGATAGAAAGTGAAACACGTTTATTTCCTGACGATCTGCCAAAAATAAACATCCATAAAACGTAAATTACGAAATTGCAGCCGATTTTAATGCTCTGAAGAATGAACACAGCCATGTGTAGGAAGGTGCATAGACTTGCTACTAGATTTGTACTTGTATTTGTTTGCTTCATAATGTAGGAGATAATTAAGGAGTTGGTTTACAAATCATGGCACCCTAGCAGCTTATATGGCCATTTAACACAACGGCCACATGACACGGTAAGTTGACTACAGCAAGTTGACACAGATCCACCACATGACACGGTAAGTTGACTATAGCAAGTTGACACAGATCCACCACATGACACGGTAAGTTGACTACAGCAAGTTCACACAGATCCACCACATGACACGGTAAGGTAACTACAGCAAGTTGACACAGATCCACCACATGACACGGTAAGTTGACTACAGCAAGTTCACACAGATCCACCACATGACACGATAAGGTAACTACAGCAAGTTGACACAGATCCACCACATGACACGGTAAGTTAACCACAGCAAGTTGACACAGATCCACCACATGATACAGTAAGTATAGGTGGCTGTTCAAAATACAGTTCAATTAGAAAGGATTCAGACTTCTTCACTTTTTCTTCTTTGTTGTTACAACTGGCGTAAATAATTTCTTTTCTCATTAATTTGTAAAAACCCTCCAGGTTTGAACATGAATTTTAAAAACGGTGAAATTTTACATTTACACATGTATTCACACACTTAATGCAGTACTTGAATCTTCACAAAAAGATCACGTTATGAAGAACTTTGATAATAGCTAAATCAGAAACCTTTTGAAAACCAGCAGTGAAGTCCGATTACAGTAGGAACGCCTTTTAGTGACCAACGTATCAATTCAGGCGAAGATTCTGGGGAAAAATTGTAGTATTTTAAAATTTGTATATCTTACTTGTGTTTGTTTCGTGGATTCCGGTCCTGATCTGTTACAGTGAATGTCCACAGACTGTGTCCAGGTGGTGTGTTTTCCATGACGGTGACGTGTTTAACGGTATCCGTGAACTCCGGCGGGTCGTTAACATCTTCCACAATGATAGGGAAGGAAAGCGTCGCAGAGCTGGAGCCGTTTCTCGAATAGTCGACGTCACACATTTGTCCATCGTAGTACATCTTCCGAACTGAACAGGAAAAGAATGGCTCTTCATTCTCCACTTGAACCGTCAGGTTCAGCACCTGGGTCTCTTCATAGTCTAGTGGCTAAATAAAAGATTGCGAGAGAACACAGGATGCTAGTGGACGATCTGAGAATGACTGAAGACTTGTACGAGTCTTCAAAACAAGGAAGATCTTGTACAACCACAAGACTTTCAATTTTTCTGTATCACAGCC